>JASPKZ010003816.1:0-600000 GCA_030220185.1 Diploptera punctata | reverse complement strand
TGCATCTGGATTGGAACTCGCCCCCGTAGCTCAGTTGGTAGAGCATAGGTACGGTAAACCAAAGGTCCCGGTCTGGGCGAAAACTGTTCTCTTCAAATTTAATTTATCTTCCAATGAGAAGTGTTAAATGAATAATAAATACATCAATAGAAGCTCTACTGGCTTTTAAAAGTAGTGTTTAAATTCCCAATAAAAAAAAACCTTAACTAAGAAGCCGCCATTTGCAATGATAGAAGCAAAGGCTTTCAAGCATTTTGTGCGAGGGAATTACAACGTATATAAGAGAAAAATTTGCGTCTAGATTGGAACTCGTCCCAGTAGCTCAGTTGGTAGAGCATTGGTACGGTAAACCAAAGGTCCCGGTCTGGGCGAAAATTTTTCTCTTCAAATTTAATTCACTTGTGTAACTTAATATTACTATATTATGGTTCATTCCTTATGAACCACATACTGCCCGACAAAACCTGATGACAGTAAATCTAAAAATCTAGAGAAGATCAAACCCCCATTTCTGAAGTACCATTTCTCTGTTGAGATTTATGTCATCAAGAGTTGCTTAAGAACTAAGAAGAAAATCTACAACTACTACTGTATTTAGAGCACCAGAGTATAAAGATGTAAGTATAGGATGACTTTTAGTTCAAGATGCAGTGACTAGTGACAAACATAAAGGGGTCAACATTCTATAAAAACATCTGATGAGATTATTTCACTTCAGAATTTATGACAAAACTAGCTTCAACAACCTAAATGTTGAATACAAGTGTTCACTGTGTGAAGGTCCGTATGGAATGTATCATGCAATGGAATACTAACTGAACTTTATAGGAATTAACAGTATCAAGTATTTACTAAATTTAAGACAGAACAGTTGTGAAAGTATTGAAGATGGACCCAACAAAGTTCTGAAACTGGTCTAGTTACAAAACTGAGTATGAAGTGAGGTGATAATTCTTTTCTTAATTAAAAGAAAATGGAATGCTAAATCCACTCAGCAATTGTAGGAAACTCTAATAATGAAAGCTAGCTCCCTTATCTCAACACATTGCACTATTATTATATTGTAATATGGCAGTGGCGCCAACTTTTTAAAAATAATGGGTGGGCTCGAAGTCAAATGAATGTAAAATTGAATTAAGAAAATAAAATGTACAAATCAATCATTAGTTAATACTGTATATACCTATTCACTTATAAAAATGTTTAAACGAAGTAGGAAGGATGTAATAAATTAACGCTGGAAAATTTCGGCGATTCAGTGGTCAGTTTTAATCTCTATTATAAATGTTGCTTCAATTTTAATAACTGTGAATTAATTTTATTTTAAACTTCTATTGATTAGGGCTTACAGAACTAATGTAACCACTACTACAGTGTAATTATTACCATTAAACTGCGCTATGTGTTCCGTCTAGCTGCGCTTCTTCCTATAAACTCGTCACAGATTTCTAAATCAAACTTTGAGCGCGGTCCTTGTGCACTTGTAATATGGGCATGTGATTAAGTCTTTTTTGTGACATTGTTTGACCGCAAAAATGTATTTAGTCTTTTCAAAGCAGAAAAGGATCTTTCGGCAGTGGCCGTGGAAAGAGGCATTGTCAGAATGAGACGTATGAATTTAATAGATTCAGGAACAATACAAGAAATAACATTCGTTTTCAAAAACTCTACATCTCCGAAACTTTTAAAACTCATGTTCAGTAATGCAGCACTTTCAAAGACTATATTTCTCTGCGCTCGCAAGATTTCATAGTCATAAATGTCATTCTCGAAAACACACGTAACATAATCTGTTTTACTGATAACGGAGTCTTTTATTCTGGTTAATAGTTCGTTTTCTTGGAAGCGTCCCTTAACGGATACAATGGCAGAATCTACAACTTCGTAAAATTTACTCTCAAAAAATGTTTTCGCATTGATAAATGCATGCTGTGCGTGTTGTCTGTCATCCAGGCATCGAGGCACCTTCCTTTGCCTGGGAATCTGTGGCTCTGCTAAGTTCAGTTCGCATAATCTCTTTGCGTTTGCTCCCAGAACGTTTCAAAGTTATTACGAATTGCACGTAGTGTCTAGCAAAGTTTGTATGTGACATGTTGCTTCATGAAAGTGAAGGTTCGCACTTTAAAGTCGTGTACTTGTCGCGTCCATGGGGGTAAAAATCCTTGCCAATATGTTTAGGATACGAAGTGTTCAAACAATTCCATCAATGATAAATTCCGCAGGCTTTGGTACCAGAATCACCTATATCGTTCTCAGAAAATTCTGAAAGGAAGGAAAGTACATCCTGGTAGTTATCTATTACGGATCTCAAACCAAGTGCTCTGACAGTGAATCAAGTTGGGCATAAAGGTTTATTATACAGCATGTCGCGCCCGACGTGACGCAATCTCGCGTTACGCTCGGCGTGATACTGGTTTAGCATGGAGCGCATACGGTACATGTTTAAAGAATTGTCGCCAGATGGGACCATATATATGGGAAATCAAAATGATCAACGTTCATAATAAATTGCCAAATGTGTTTACAAAAATTGATGTATACATACCTGTCCCTGCATAACCTAATGAAATAAATTACATACATACTATTTAGTAGACTATAAACTAATCTGATGTACACTAAACGACCCATCGGAACCTAACAAAATGAAGTGATTGAACATTTATTTCTTAAAATATGGTTTGGAATTAAATGCAAATGTTGGTCATTCATACATATGTCCTGCCATCTGATGGATTTAATTTTATAAGCGTCCACGTATGCCAACTTCAATTCTAATAAAGAACTTCGAAAATAAATTGAGAGGATAAGTCATAATTTGTGTACATAGATAAACATATTAAAATTCTTTATAAAAAAAGTTTCAAGTATCGCTGCAAAACGTTTAAAATAGTACGAAATATTAGTTAAGACAGAAAAAGTATCTAGAATAGCATCATATGAATGTTGTATGGAAAATTATAGAATAAATTATTCTTTAGTTCTTAAATAAACATATAGTTGATGAAAATACCAAATTTTAGAATACTTCAGATTTTCGCCTGAGTAGTTTTATCAGGTTTTGAATTTAATAGAAGACGAAATTTATATACATCCATAATATCCCCAAGATAAAAGGTAAAGTGATCCCACTACAGGCCTCAGGAGGCCTTTGGGGCAGTAGGAGGTTAAGGCTCCCACTTTTTCTTGACAATCGGCACTTGATGTCAGCCGGGTTGTCAGCCCTGCTTGACGGCCGCCTTTACCCCAGAACAAGCGTCTGGTACTCATTTCAGTTAGAGGCTGAGTCGACCCCAGGGCCATAGTGCCGCCAGAAGGTTTGGGTCAGTTTAAAAATCCTGACCCCGCCGGGACTCGAACCCTCGACCTTCCGGCTTGTAGCGCAGTGCCTTAACCACTACGCTACGGCGTGCCCCATATCCCCAAGATACAATACAATATTTACAGCTTTTATTTATCTCTTGACTAAGTTCAAGCCACAATAACTTTTTTCTGTACATCTCTGTACTCCTTCATGCTCATATTGTATAGAACTCGATGGTTTGCAACAAACTTTCGTCGTTAAAATTGGAAAGTTATATGTAAGTTGTATGGAAAATTATAAAATAAATAATTCTTTAGTTCTTAAATAAACATATCCATCCATAGTAATTCTGCCCGAGGGCAGGTCCTTCACTGCGATTATAGCATTTTCATGCTATGCTTGCAGCTTTACTAGGGAATTGTAGGTGTGGTAGCTTCACGTTGCTTTCCACACCGGTGATGGATGATGATGATAATGATAAGGATGATGGCCATATGATTTCGGGGACCGTTTGGGCCTTAAAGTTTTCTTGACATTTGTCTTACAGGTGAGGAAAACCCCCGATAAAAACCTCATCCAGAAAAACTGCCCCGACCGGGAATCGAACCCGGGCCCGCTGCGTGACAAGGCAGTACGCTACCTCGAGACCACAGCGGTGGACAATAAACAAATAGTTGATGAAAATACCAAATTTTAGAATACTTCAGATTTTCGCCTGAGCAGTTTTATCAGGTTTTGAATTTAATAGAAGACGAAATTTATGTACATCCATATATCCCCAAGATACAATACAATATTTACAGCTTTTATTTATCTCTTGACTAAGTTCAAGCCACAATAACTCTTTTTTTTCTGTACTCCTTCATGCTCATATTGTATAGAACTCGATGATTTGCAACAAAACTATCTAACTTTCGTCGTTAAAATTGGAAAGTTATAAAACAAGTATTGTATTTCCGACATTTTGTCATAAAAACTTAGTTTGTTTTTAGCAATTATACCAATGAGTATGGGTAATATCTTCTATATTCTTTGTTTGCGCTGGCAAATTGCGTCCCGGATTCAAGTGATTCCAATACACGACGCGACATGTCAGCGCAAAATTTTTCGCGCCAGCAATTTGCGTTGTAGATAAACCACCTCCATTTAAATACACGGGGAGCAATTTTTGCGCTGGCGCTTTGCGTCGTAGATAAACCATAGCATAAGGGTCTCAGGGTTTGCTTTAGTTTATGTTCTTCCGTTTTTTTGATGGCATTAAACCAATTCAATCACTTTTGAGACTCCCTGATCATATTGAATAAGTATTTCATTATATTCAACGCATTTTTACATGTTGCAATGTGTCTTATGTTATCTTGCGCCGCTAAATTTAAAGATTGCATGAAACAATGCAGATTACTCGCCTTTTCACTGACGTATAAAATTTTAGCCTGCAACCCTGTATGTTTCCCGGCTAAGTTTGCAGCTCCATCATAACATTGTCCCCGGCAATATTTTATATCGAGTCCCAACCTTAACAAAACGTCACATACAATGTTCAATAGAGTTGCCGCATCTGTTGCTGAAGTTTCATAAAAACATACGAAATACTTGCGAATTTCAAGTTCTTGAGAAAAGTACGGAAAGATATCGAAACTTGATCTTTCACTGCCATGTCAGTTTTGTCCAAAAGCAGACCAAAATAAACTGCACTCTGAATTTCACTAGCTAGGGAACGAAGCACTTTGTGTGCCATAATTTCAAGCATTTCACATTCCGCATCGTGCGACACCCATTTGTATGATCCTCTTTCAAAATAGCACTTAATTTATGTTTTATTTGGTGGATTATTTTTAGGAATTAGGCAAAGATTTATTCGCCTGTTTATCAAAAACATCGCTTCATGAAAGAGTATGAAGTATTGTCTGCCCTATGATTTAATTAAATGGCCGCGGTATATTGACCGTGCAAAGGTAGCATAATCATGTCTTTTAATTGGAGGCTGAAAAGTCGCCATTTTCAGGCGAAATACCACAATTTTTATATACATATGTATAATTTTTTCTCAAAATACACATATTATTAAAGCATAAACGATGATAAACGGATATCTTAAAAATATATATAGACGCGATATGGCCCTATAAGTTCAAGCGTTTATAAATAAGAATAAAAAACTGACACCACTAGAAATCACAAAAAAAAATAGTGAAAATATGGCAATAACTAACTCACTGGCACTATCGAATCGGTAGGTTCATGACCGCGTAGACATAAACCCTCCATACATCCCTATCCTGCCCTGTGCTGTAGCCGAGTGGTTAAGGAAGGAAGCCTTGGCGCAGAGCTACGGGACTTGCGCTGGTTCGAGTCTCCATGGTATTTCGGCCAGTATGGGACCGGTGCCCACCCAGCATTTGGGTAGCTACAATAAGTGGCGGCTCCATGTTGAGAAAACCAGCTACACTGCCTGATTATCATCTACCTCTGTGATTCACACATGTGGATGTGAGCCCAGCAGCCGGCTGGTAGGCTAAGGCCTGTCGTGCCAGGAGAGGAGAGGAGGAGGATACATCCCTATCCTGAACTAATGTTTTCCAATCATCCATTTGTGGGAAAATATTAATTGAAGGAAAAGTTACTTGTAAGGAACTATCATCTTAAGGCACAACTTCTAAAGTGAAAGTTTTGGCCTTTTGAACAATCCTCCTCCATGCTAATGTCTCTTGCCATATTCAAACTAGTCACTTTCATTTTCCTTAGATTGTTCATTGTCATCCTCACATCTGATATTTGGTCTTCCAACAGCTCTGCCTCCTACAGGTTTCCATTTGTAGAGTTTTTTTGACCAGTCTCTGATCATCCATTCTTATCAAATGTCCAAGCCAACCAATTCTGAGAGATCTTATATGGTTTACTATATTCTGATTTTTGATTAATTTTTTTAGTTCGTTATTTGTTTTGATTCTCCAACTGTTATCAGTTCCTCTATTTGGTCCAAACATTCTTCTTAAAATTTTTCTTTCAAAAATTGGTAATTTCTGTTTCATTGTTTGTAAGGAACTATACTGTACTTAATAAGCAAAAGACGAGGATTCACCAAGTTGCTTTTTCTATTAATTACATGATGCAAAATAACCTCAGAAGTGGGTTACAATAACACCATGCCAGGAGAGAATACCAGAATGTGGAAATGACAATGTGGTGGCATTGAAATTCAATAAAATTGGTAGAAAAATTGAATGACATTACATTGGCTCCGAATGATAGACTGGTTTCTTTTTGATGTGATCTCTTTGTTTCCTAGCATTCCTATTAACAAATTACTCATATTTTTAAGAAAATGGTTATATTCACAAAAATAAAAGGCAGAAATCATAGAAGAGTATTTAAGACTAACCAAAATTTGTATCGATAATAACTTTTTCACATTTAATGGAAAATTTTATACACAAATTTATGGATTGGCAATGGGAAATCCACTTTCTCCATTTTTAGCCAATTTTATTTATGGGGTATCTTAAATCACCAATGCTTATCCTTTGATTTTCAAGTGTTGGTATAGATATGTAGATGATATTATCGCTGTAATTGATCAAAAATACATTCAAGATGCATTGAAATTGCTTAATCTTCAGGATGAGTCAGTGAAATTCACTATTCAGATTGAACAAGATCCCATTATAGACTTATACTTAATAAGAAATGAACAGCAAAAAATTGAATTTAACATTTATAGAAAAGACACACATACTGACAACTACATAGAATCTTCAGGTTTTAATCATTTGTCACATAAACATGCAATTTTCAATAGACTATTACACAGATTGATAAATATTCCACTTAATGTATAAGATTTTGACAAGGAATATAATCATATTGTACATGTTGCTAAAATAAATGGTTTTGATGAAGACATAATAAAGAATAAATTAGAGAAATTTAAACAACAGAAAAGGTTACAGGAATACACCATCTTACAACATGATTCCAAGGAAGATGTAAAATTCATTTACTACCATCTTGAAGTTCATAAGTTTAAAAAAAATTCAGAAAATTTAATATATTAATTAACAAATTCAGCCTGGGTAATCTTCTGTTAACTAATAATAAATGTAACACCCCAGACAACAAAAAACTGAAATTTATCAAATTGATTGCAAGGATTGCAGCAAGATTATATATATATATATATATATAAGAAAAACAAAAGGAACTTGGAAACTCGTAAAAAGGAACACTTCAGAAACATAAAGAATGGAGAAATTGAAAAATCAGCTATAGCAGCACATAGTTTATTAGAGCATCATAGGATTGAAAAAGAAGCAAAACTTTTGAAACACATATCTAAACCTTTGGATTTAACAGTTTGGGAAAAAAAATATATATTAAAAAAAACATACTAGAACCATGAACTTTGAGATTCCGGACGAACCGAGCTTGATTACAAAGTTCTTCAAAAATACAACAGATGGCAGTTTTGAAAATGATTCATTCAAAAGAACACCAGATGGCAGTTTGGAGAGTAATTCCTTCAAAAGAACACCAGATGGCAGTTTGGATAATTACCGGCAAAAGAAAAAATTGACAGCCGTGAAAACAGCTGACGATGATGAAGTGCTGTATTTAAAAAAAAAATAGAAGTATGAGGTAAGAAGAAATCACGATTCATTTAATTCTTATTCAAGAAATTCACTTATCCATTGAAACACCATAAATTTCAAAAAGTTTAATATAAGATTAGCACCAAAGAATGAATACAGCCTTAATAGGATAATTAAAATCAATAAAAATGAAAGAATTGAAGATGAAAATAAATCAGGAATTTATCAGATTAAATGCAGGGATTGTGATAAAATTTATATTGGAAAAACGAAAAGAAATTTGAAAACAAGGGTGAAAGAACATCTTGGAAACATCAAAAATGGATAAGTGGAAAAGTCAGCAGTAGCTGCTCATGCTTGGTCCGAAAAACATTTAATTGAATCAAAAGCCAGTCTAATTAAACAAATAGACAAACAAAAGGAACTCACGGTTTGGGAAAAGATCCACATTCAGAAAAACAAAGGAAAACTTATGAACTTCGAAATTCCTGCAAATTTTGACCTGATCCAGAGGTTCATCAGTCCACCAACAGAGGGAAGAAGAAGAGTTCCTTCTGATCGACATAACATCAGTCGCCAAAAAAGTACTGAAGATGATACCGTTATGGTCTCGAAATTGCGATCTACTTAGAAGATTTATATGAGGAGAGGTAAGAAACATTTAATTTTACCGTATAATTTTTCTCTTCAAATATCATTTGTCCTTCAGTGAGAAGTATTAAATTAATAATAAAATAATTTGTGTGTTTACACACTTGATCAATAGATCATGGCGATGAAGCCAGGAGAAGGATAATAAAAGTTCCACATGTGCCACAACATATTGTTTATAAATGAAAATCAGTTTCAATTTATTCCACAAAAAATTAACAGAATTATTTTAAATTACAATAAGAACCATAATACAATAAGAACAGACAAAATGTCTTAATTATAATTAACAGAATGTTGCATTTTGAAAATTAATTATTATATTTCCTATCATACAGTTTATTTTGCTTATTTTCATACAATGTATTCTGATAAATTACACAACCAGAAAAATTGTATGTTAATCTTTTTCTGCAATTGCTGTAAGATGTTTATCAATTTCAGTCTCACTTAGAACTCTGTAACAAAACAAAGAAAATGATAAATTACCTTCCTGAGAACAAGAATAAAAAAATCATAAACACAGTAAACACTTTCAAAGTCATTTTGAACCATTGTTCAGCTTCCATATAAGAAGTAAAATTATTATTACTACTTTATAATTTTAATCCTTTATAAATTCAGTAAACACTCAATTATGATTGCAACAAAAATAAAAAAGCAAGAATGGAAGCAGATTAAATTATTTTTAGTATGTTCAAGATACTGATGATGATTATGATATAATCAAAACATGTACAAGAACAAATCAAAATTAATATTGAGGTAAGTTGAACAGACTAAAAATAATTTAATTAAAATAACCTCAAAATATTACTTCCTAAAATAAAATATGGAATCAGATGTTTCTTTGCTTTGGCTAAAGTAATCAAAACAAGATACCTATATAACAAACCAGTAATTAAACCAACTTAAGTGTGGATACAAAATCTTTATGACACAAGAAATACAACTTAAGTTAAAAAGATGGGAAAGGAAGATTTTAAGTCTTTTAGTGTAGACATGTAGTCAGTTTACGTGTGACATTGATATATTATTTTTAAAATTACCATATTTTTCAGTGTATAAGACTCTTTTTTTACCTTAAAAATTCATCTTAAAAATGAGGTGCATCTTATATAACGAAGGTAAAGATTGTTGTCCCTTTTATCTTCCAAGATCTTTGTAAGCAGTTAATGGGGCAATTGAGTAGATGCGTGACTTCTAGCATAACATTGGCTAAGAGCAGGGTTAGTGTTGTTTTCTAATGGCTGCATTTACAATTAAACCCATTTTGCTTCTTGCTTCCCATCATAGTATAGACAAGCTTTTATTTCAGAAGAAAGACTAAATTATATTGAAATGAAATATTAGAAGCTAGGTTCTTGCAAAACTCTGCATCAGCATAATAAGCAGGCTGGATTTCTTTAAGTTCAGCATAAGAAGCAAAATGAAATTTGGAAATAACATGTGTCGCAGAATGTTTTCAGAAGATGCCAGGCAATCATTGAATCAGGTGGGGAGCATTTGTTGTAAATTTCAGGTAAGTCTGTAATAATTTTTTCACTGCAAAGTCACATTTTTCTGGCTGCCCATGCAGCACTTTAACAAAAAATTACTGCATGAAGATTGGGCCCAGTCTTGCCTTCAGAGAAATATCTCGTAAGGTTTAAATTAAAACAGGTGTAAATTATGTTAAAGTGCAATATGATGTATAATACATTTACCTGAATTGAACTATTTAGGAAATATCATTAACAGGTATATTTTAAAAAGTTAGAAATAAATTCTTTATCACTTCACCTCATATTCTGTCTTCTAATTAATTAGAAGACAGGATATAAGAGGAGGTGATAAATAATTTATTTTAAATTTTAACTTACTTGAAATTTGGATTATCTTTTGAAACAACACCAATTTCTATTTCAGTAGGTTTGAAATCCACAGATAACACAGTTGACAGGCATGAAATTGCCAGCTGAAAAATAAACACAAAATGTCATACAAATTAGAATAAATTAAAAAAGTAACAATATTTCACCATAAGTAACAATATGTTCAAATATTGTAAAGAATTAATATAAATTTGAGTAAAACAATACTTCCATCAACTGCCACTTTTGTAACATTATGGAATTCACTCAAATCTATTAAAACAAATCACCTTAGTTTAATTTTAAAATGTATTTTAAACAAAATCATAATTATGATAGAGAGGTATGTATGTAGATATCTAATGCTTTGTTTTAACAACAGAATTATTCTCTCTCTTTTTGTCTAATATTTAGATGTAATGTCTTTATTTTGATGAAGTGTTTCACAATGGATTAGATGACTCATGTCCATTTCCTCTTCTTGAGAACACAATAAACAATTTGGAGTAGATAAAATACCATTTCTATACAGGGTGCTCTAAAATTCCCCTTACAAATTTCTAGGACTTGTAGAGGGGACTGAGTTGATAATATTTAGAATTGGAAACCGTGTCTGGAAACTTACCGTTTCCATACTACAGCCATTTGAAAACAAGTATTGCCTGAATGTATGTCATGTGTCTCAACAAGTATTAGCTTTGCGATTCGTCGCCTGCAGAGTTACATGAAGAGGGGAACTTACGTCGGATCACGTGATGTCAATTGGCATTTATCCTACCTCTTGGAGCTGGTTTGAGCCTCATTCATGTGTCTTTCAGTGTTAGAGCAACATGGTTGAGTACACTTTTGCTGAATACATCAACATGATGTCTGTATGGCGAAGCTCGAGGTAATGGAAGAGCTACTCATCGCCTTTATCAAGACCATTTTCCACAACGTCCAACTCCATCACATACCCTTTTCGCCATAATTATGCAATGGCTTCAAGAAAGGGGTACCTTCACCGCCAGCAGGAATGACTATGGTGCTCTAAGAAGACACTGCACTCTCAAATTGGAAGAGGCCATATCGCATCAAGTTGAAGGGAACCCGTCAATGAGTACACGAGCAATTGTGTGTGTAATGGATGTTGCTCCTAGCACTGTCTGGAATGTTATGCATGAACAACAACTGCATGCATACTAGCTCCAAAGGAGACATTCACTACTGCCAGCCAATTTTGCTCCACGCATTGAGTTCTGTACTGCTGCATCAACGAGCCCCTATTTCCACGGTGCATTCTCTTCACAGATGAATGTACATTTACTAGGGAATGTGTACTCAATTCACAAAACAGCCATGTATGGGCAGATGAAAACCCTCATGTCCAGGGATTCAACAACACAGATTTTTAATTAATATGTGGGCAGGTAATCTGGATGGACATGTGATTGGACCATACATGCTTCCATCCAGGCTAACAGGTCCCATCTACTTGATCTTCCTACAACAAGTACTGGGTGTGTTGTTGGATACGTGTCATTGAACGTCCATCAAGATATGTGGTTTCAGCATGACGGTGCACCCCCTCACTTTTCACTTCATGTTCGGGAACATCTGGTCTGATGATTCAAACAAAGATGGATAGGCCAAGGTGGTCCAATTGCATTGCCTCCAGGATCACCGGATTTGACTCCATTGAACTTTTTCCTTTGGGATCATATGAAGAGTTTGTTTATGACACTCCTGTAGAGACAGAAGATCTGATGGCACGAGTTGTGGTCGCTGCAGGAGAGATTGCAGATACATCAGGTGTGATAGAGCATATTTACCAAAATATCATTCGTAGGTACAATGTATTCTTTAATGCTCTCATTATGAAATAAAAGAAGTTAACCAGATTATGCACAAATCAAATGAGTGCCTCAGTGCCATAGGTGCCTAACCCACAGTTTAAAAAATTAATCACCTCTGTCAGAGCCACATCTGCCTATAACATTTTTGTGTTAATTTTAACTCATTCATAATGATAAGACAGATGTGGCTCTGATAGAGATGATTATTTCTAGTGCAATTACAGGGAAAAACATAATTTTTTAAATTGTGGGTTGGCACCTATGGCACTCAAATGTTTTTTATTTTATGTTGAGTTGTTTTGACTCACCTCAGTTTTGAATGTGATACAGCATTGAGAATGTCACAAATGAAGTGATGAAACCTAAGTCTGCAAGGGAGTTAAGAAGTATGAGGTGAGTCAAAACAACTCAACATAAATTAAAGAAACCTCATAGTGTTATTTCCTTCCTACATAACTTAACACTCAAATTTCACTTTCAGAGGAAAATACTACAGGCAAAGAACTGTACTTACATTGGGAAATCCATTATCACCATTTTTGGCAGATATGTTTATGGGAAACTTCGAATGTCAGATAACCAAAGCATACCCTTTGATATTTTAAATTGATTTTTAAATTTTGGAGTATATATGTGGACGATATCAGCAATAGTCAAACAAAAACCATTAGAAGATGCCATTAAACTTTTAAATTAAATAAAAAAATAATTTATACTTCAATGAGATGTGTTAAATTAATAATAAAAACAACATTTTAAATATTTATAATAAAACAATTAAATTTACTATGGAAGCGGAAAATAACAAGAATACCATTTTTAGACCTTAAATTGATCAGGAACGAAGAAAAAAGGAAAATAGAATTTGGAATTTACAGGAAAGAAATGCACATCGATAATTATATTAAATCAACAGGTTTTAACCACATTGCACATAAACAGGCAGTATTTAATAGTTTAACTGGAAAAAACATACAACGGGTGAAAATTGAGATTGATGGAAAAATTATAGAACAAGTGTCAGATTTCTCTTACTTAGGAAGTGTATTTGCAGAGTATAAGAGTGACATTGATTCAAAATTACAAAAATATAATAAACTGAATGGGGTAATATGAAGACATTTTGGTAAACAGATGAGGACAGAGACAAAACTAAGATTACATAACATCACATCAAAAGCTGCTCTAAAATACGGAAGTGAAATTTGGATTTTAAATAAAAAAGAAACTCTCATAAACTTCAAGTAAGCCAAATGCGCTTCTTACGATCATTGTTAGGAGTTAATAGACTGGATCACCAAAGGAACACTATTATCAGAGGAAAACTTGGAGTAACAAGTTTAAATGAAGATATACAAAGATACCAACAAGAATGGAAAAATCATCTGAGGAGAATGGCAAGAAATAGACTTCCAAAATTGGCATTCCAATATACCCCAACTGGACATAGGGATCAAGGAAGACCAAAACATTGGTGGAAAGATCAAGACCATCTTCGCTAGGTTTACCGTACAGGCCACATGGCCTAAAACGAATTTGTTCATGATGATGATAATGACATACAGACTTGTGAATGTTCCCATGAGCAGAGAAAATTTTAAAAAGGAGAAAAAAAATTATAAAAATAGCTAAAGATAACGGTTTTCAAGAAAAGATGAATCATAAGAAAATAAATAAATTCAATAAACAAAAGGTGATAAATGAAAGTACTCTTCAGACAGATAAAGAAATTGGTAAAAAATTCAAGAAATTTACGTACCACCCTTTAATAATTAATAAATTTCAAAAAAATGTCAACCTATTTAACAATAAATTAGTACCAAAAAATTATTAGTTTGAATAAATTAATAAAAATAACAAAAATGAAAATATTGAAGATGGCAACAAATCAGGGATTTATCAAATTGATTGTTAAGATTGTGAAAAAATATACATAGGAAAAACAAAAAGGAATTTAAGTACAAGATTGAAAGAACACCTTAGAAATGTTACAAATGGAGAAATAGAAAAATCTGTAATAGCTGCACATGCATGGTTAGAAAAACACAGAATTAAAACTAAGGCAAAATTTATGTTTTAATAATTTAACACTTCTCATTGAAGGATAAATTAAATTTGAAGAGAACATTTTTTTGCCCAGACCGGGACCTTTGGATTACCGTACCAATGCTCTTACCAACTGAGCTACCGGGGCGAGTTCCAATCTAGATGCTAATTTTTCAGTTGGTAAGAGCATTGGTACAGTAAACCAAAGGACCCTCAAAGGTTCAGGTCCTGGTCTGGGCAAAAATTTTTCTCCTCAAATTTAATTTGTTTTCCAATGAGAAGTGTTAAATTAATAATAAAAACATCAATAGAAATCCTACTGGCTTAAAAGTAGTGTTTATATTCCCAATGAAAGTCTTCTTAACCAAGAGGCTGCCATTTGCAAAGATGAAGTCAAGGCTTCAATCATTTGGTGCGTGGAAATTACAATGTATATAAGAGAAAAATTTGCATCTAGATTGGAACTAGCACCGGTAGCTCAGTTGGTATGGTAAACCAAAGGTCCTGGGTTCGGGTCCTGGTCTGGGCAAAAAATTTTCTCTTCAAATTCAAATTTAAGGCAAAATTACTTAAACAGTTACAAAAATGTAAGGAACTCTCAATTTGGGAGATAATTTACATATGAAAGAAAATAATGAATTTTCAAATTCCTGGTGAAAGGGAAAAAATTTGATATGGAAGTTCATCTGTCAGCCAACAGAGGGCACAGAAATCAATTTGTAGGAGGGACTACCACAAGATAACAGTTGTGATGCATTGAGAATGTCGCACAGATAGTGACGAAACTGGTCTGCATAAAAATCAAGAAATATGTGGCGAGTCAAAATACACAACTCAAATATAATTAAAATAAACCTCATAGTTAAATTGAGTTGATTTTTTATTACATATATTTAAACCTCATAATGTTATTTCCCACATGTATTAATTAATTTTAGTTACCTTATTTGACGATAGATGCCATAAATGGCATAGTCAACATACCGACCCAATGAGACATCTAGCAGATAACTAAGGTATTACTAGGATTTTGGAGGTTGGTAAATTTTGCTTAGAGGCCTTTTTATTCAGACTTTGGGATCTTTTAAGCGCCTGAAAATCTTCAGACTCAGGACCCATGGCTTAAAGTCCCTCCTGGAGGACTTGCTCCTTTGGTTTTTCCGTCCTAAAAAAATCCATCGGCCCTAGCTGGGTTTGAAACCGCGACCCTCAGGACCAGAGGCTAGGAGCATAACCAGTAGTCAACCGCGACCAACAGTTCACAATCTAGGGATTTAAAGTTGTACAGCTACTAGCTCCAAAATTTAAAATTTCCAACCCCATCAAAAAACGAATCCAGATTTGCTAGTCAGGAAGTAGGCATGCTACGACCTGAAAGGTGACCAGTGAGTTATCATCCAAGAAACTGGGTGTGATCCTACAACTGTGACAATTAAGTGCAGTACTAGTGTGAAGAAATAAACAATCAGTTGAATCTGTAATGTAAAGGATTTAAAAAAAGAATAATCATGTGATTTCACAATGAATTATTGTGAATAAAGCAAACTCCTGATTATCTTTGCATGTATTTTCCGGTTTGCAGATTATCTGGACATGACTCTTTTTTACTGTATTTTTTAAAAATGAAGATAGATACTGTACTGTATTTTATACTGTTATGAAAAAAATCTTTATTTTTAAACGTGCTACTGTGAACTGCGCTTAGAAACTAGCACAATAGAATAGTCTTCACTCACAACCCCCTCTCCTGACGCATTTAATGGTACAAAAAACATTCAATTACAATACAATACAATTTCGGAAATCTCCGCTGTGTGTCACTGAAAGTTTGTTGTAACAGATTGAAACCACAGATATACTGTAGCAGTGGGTTTATCGCTGGTTAGTAGTATGGTCATCGGTGGTTACTAACGTGGTTATCGCTGATTATGAGTGGTTATTGGTGGTTACTAGTGTAGTTATCACTGGCCTTATGACGGTCATTTTGAATAACTGTTGTAACCAAGAGTGGTCATGGCAGGAAATAGTCCCACTTTTTTTTTCTTCATATTTACGAGTAAAATAAATTAATGATAATCACGAATAACACCTTAATACATTTAATATATTTTATGAATATTTGTTGCATTTAAGTAGTGTTCTTCTTCATTATGTGTATCCAGCCTTAGCTGATGACACAAATTGATTGCATACTTATGCTATAAGTTGCATTGGGACTGCATTTGAACATGCAGTTTATGTGGGCATTCAAGGTGAGTGCCCACAAGGTTAAAAGAAAGAGATATAGGAAAGACAGAAATTAACCCTTGGGCCTTGAATACTCTAATACCATCAGGGTCGAAGAAAACAAGAGGTCAGAAAAATCATAAACAGATAGATGATGCATTCAAAGTCAAACTATAAATCATATTTGAAGAGAAAAATTATATGCTCAGACCGGGACTTGAATCCGGGACCCTTGATTTTCTAGTCCAAGTGCTCTACCATTTGAGCTACCTGAGCAAGTATCGATCTAAACGCAAATTTTCTCTATATACGTTGTAAATTCCCGCCCACCAAATGCTTTGAAGCCTTTGCTTCTATCTTTGCAAATGGTGGCTCCTATAGATAGAAGCAAAGGCTTCAAAGCATTTGGTGGGCGGGAATTACAACGTATATAGAGAAAAATTTGCGTTTAGATCGATACTTGCTCAGGTAGCTCAAATGGTAGAGCACTTGGACTAGAAAACCAAGGGTCCCGGGTTCAAGTCCCAGTCTGAGCTTATAATTTTTCTCTTCAAATATGATTTATCCATCATTGAGATGTATGAAATTAATAATAAAAACATCAAACTATAAAGTTCACTATGGAAAAGGAAATCAATGGAGAAATACCATTTTTAGATCTCAACTTAATAAGGAATGAAGAAAATAAGATAGAATTTGGAATTTACAAAAAGAAGACATATAGATAACTATATAAAAGCTTCAGGTTTCAATCACATAGCTCACAAAGAAGCAGTTTTCAATAGTTTGACACACAGATTAGTGAACATACCAATGAAGAAAGAAAATTATGAAAAAAGAAAAAGAACACATAATCAACATAGCCACGAAAAATGATTTTGCAGTAAGAATGATACTCAAGAAAATAAGTTCAAAAGACATAAAACAAAGCACTCTTCTAAAAGTAAAAGAAGAATGTAAAATTCAGAAAATTCACATATCATCCATTAAAACACCACAAGTTTCAATTTTTTTTAAAGATTTCAACATAAGGTTAGCACCCAAAAATGACTACAGCAACAGTAGACTGATTAGACCTTCTCTTCTTCTTCCTTCCAAGTATTAGGCCAAGGCCTGTTACGATCCCATAGAAATTTTCCCTCCAGCTTCTTCCGGAAAATTCTCGTATAAGACTTGAAAGCATAATAATAGTCCCTTTGATTGGTTGCTGGCCAAAGGAGGGAAAGACCAGTGATGGGCCTGCCATCTTATAGCCTCTGGTTAGGCTTTTCTGGAGAAGAAAAGAAAATAAAGGAAAGAAGAAATGGAAGAAAGGAAAGACTCCCTAGCCCTCGGATGCCCTAATAAAATTAAAAAAAAAATAAAAGAAGAAAAATCAGGGATTTATCAGATTAAATGTGAAGAATGTGAGAAATTCTACATAGGAAAAACTAAGAGAAATTTGAAAACTGAGTGAAAGGACATCTCAGGAATGTCAAGAAAGGGGAAGTACAGTGGCTGCCCATGCATGGTCTGAAAAACATCTTATCGAGAAAGAAGCTAAATTATTAAAAAAAAAAAAACGTACTGTTTGGGAAAAGATCTACATTCAAAAGAGCAAAAAGAAGAAATTGATGAACTTTGAAATTCCCGGTGAGAATGACCTGGTTTCGAGGTTTTTCAGTCAGCCAATGGAAGGAGTGAAGGACAGCTCTTCAAGACGACAGAACAACGGTCGTGATGATACTGAAGATGGAACTAGTTTATAGTCAAATAAGAAGAACAATGAGGTGAGTGATAAAAAAATTCTACCTTAAGGGATACTGTGTTAAAGTGGGTAAATAAATTTCTGATCAACTTCCAGTGTCGAATAACTTAATAGGATTATCCGTGTTTTTTTACTTTCTGTGCATATCTCGGTCCCAATTAACACAGATAATCAGGAGTTTGCTGTAGAATAAAAAAGAATTGGAAATTTTTGTGGAAAACAATGTGAAGTTATTAAGAAATTCTACCTCCATCACTGCAATTAGTAACAATATGATCAAAAGTGTAAGTACATATGACTAAACAAACCTGGATGGCTTCATCATTAGTATATTCCAGTTTCTTCTTGAGTTTCTTCTCAAGATAACTATTAGCTTCAGTTTGTTTAGCACCAACACTAATTGCTCTATAACCACAGAAATAACCTGCAGGATCTGTTTTGTACACACATGGTCCATTCTCATCATCATAAGCAATTAGAATCATACCTGTAATAGAAATACATTAAATTTATGCTCTCACCACATAAAGTACAAATTTATTACTTTTTTATTATTTATATGCATGTTTAACAGTGAGCTACATAATCTTTATGGGAAACAATATGTAATAAGAACAGTTAAGTCTCATAGGACATGAGGCATGAATAGAGAATGAAAGATGGACATGAAACTTCTTATAGGAAAACCAAAGGGAAAGCAGCCAGTAAGAGGCCAAGAATAAGATGGGGAATATATTAAAGATGGTTTGAGGGAGGTAAATTATACATAAAATAATTAGCCTACTTAGCCCCCAAGTAAGTAGGCCAAGGACGAAGCAGAAGAATAACATTAACCATGATGAGGGAGTTGGACTATACAGGGAATAATTGGAATTTGTTAACTTAGGAGAGGAATGTACGAGGGTCATACTGAAAGTCGTGAGCAACCCATTGTTAAAATTCAAATTTCAACAATGTAACAAAAACAACTGCAGGATCGTAATCTACAGACTTTATACCACAACATTGCTGTTTTGTGGTGTCATAGCTTCTATCATGTGACCACACACAGTGTTTTCAAAATGGCAGACATCAATGTTTCGTTTCGACAGTGCGCTCTCATTGAATTCCTTGTTAAAGAGGAACAATCTGCTGTTGATATTCACCAAAGACTTCAATGTGCTTACGGAGATGCCTGCATGGATGCCAGCAGTGTTAGGAGATGGGTGAAACATTTTAAAGATGGGAACACGAGTATTAAAGATGAGCCTCGTAGCGGTCGCCCACGCTCTGCCTCCACGGATTGCAACAAGGAAAGAGTTGATGCGCTCATTAGAGACGACAGGCGTATCACAGTGAATGAAATCGCTACAAAACTTGCAGTAGGACACAGTGCAGTGCAAGAAATGATTCACAGCTTAGGTTACCGAAAAGTTAGTGCCCGTTGGGTTCCACATTTATTGAGTGAAGACCACAAACTTCAGAGAAGAACCATCACCCATAACTTTCTTCAGAGATTTCGAAATGAAGGTGATGATTTTTTGACGAGTATTGTGACAGGTGACAAAAGCTGGTTTCATCGCTACGCCTGAAACAAAACGCCAGAGTATGGAATGGCACCACTTGTATTCGCCATCAAAGAAAAAATCAAAGACAGTGCAATCTGTTGGGAAAGTTATGGGCAGCGTATTCTGGGATGTGCAAGGTTGCATTCTGGTTGAATTTCTTGAACCTGGACAAACCATAAATGCTGCCCGCTATATCCAGACACTTGTGAAGCTCCGTCGTGCATTGCACGACGAACGCCCTAGAAGGAAGATCATTCTGCAACATGATAACGCGCGTCCTCACACTGCTCGTGCCACTGTGGAGAAGATCAGGACATTTGGGTGGGAAACTCTTCCACATCCTCCCTATAGTCCCGATTTGGCACCCTCCGACTACCATCTTTTCGGTTCTGTGAAGGAGCAGATGAGAGACCAATGCTACAAGAAGCTGGAGGATATTCGGAAAGCAGTGCGTCAGTGTCTTCGAGCAGCTGGAACGGACTTCTACCATAAGGGAATTTTCAAGCTTGTAGAATGCTGGACAAAATGTGTGCAAAGAAATGGAGACTATGTTGAAAAGTAGCACAAAGGTCCGTAGATTAACATGGTGTACTTGGTTTGTCTAAAATAAATATTATGATTGTTTAAAAAAATGTTGCTCATGACTTTCAGTATGACCCTCGTATGTCTGCAAGGGCATGAAAACTTTTGGGTTCCATAGTGCTACTGAGTTAGTTCCATCCATAGTAATTCTGCCCGAGGGCAGGTCTTTCACTGCAATCGTAGCATTTTCATGCTATGCTTTGCAGCTTTACTAGGGAATTGTAGGTGTGGTAGCTTCCCGTTGCTTTCCACACCGGTGAAGGATGATGATGATGGCCATATGGTTTTGGGGACCGTTTGGGCCTTAAAGTTTTCCTGACATTTGTCTTACAGGTGAGGAAAATCCCCGATAAAAACCTCACCCAGAAAAACTGCCCCGACCGGGGATCGAAACTGGCCCGCTGCGTGACAAGGCAGCACTCTACCTCGAGACCACAGCGGTGGTTAATTACATGTAAATTTATATGTATGTTAATCGTACACCTCTGCAAATAACACATTTGCATATGAGGCCAGTTGCCAGATAGTAGGTCAAGGGCCTTCTAGGCCTGTTATGCTGTGCAAGAGTAGTTTTATATGTATGTGTGTATCAGGATTGGCAAAAAAACACAAAAAACTATCAATGCCAAGGATAATGATCAACACTGTTTTAACCAGGTGGTCAAAATAGGTTACATTATGTCATGCATAAAAATATATTGTGTCAATAAATAAGAGAAATTTTAAAAAATCGTAATTATTTTTACATAGTTACAATAAAATAGGAAATTACTATTGGGAAGACTAAAATTGAAGTGGATAGACCAAGTAAAGCCAAAATCTACATGTAAGGAGAGTAGAATGGACAACAATATGGATGAAAAATGCCTGGGAGGATACAGACATTTAAAACAGACTATGTTGTATGACCCATATGGAAAGTAGAAATATCCTTTAGAAGAAGAAAACTGCTAATAGCAATAACACACAATAATAAAACATTTGAAAGTTTATTCAGAAGCGTCCTACATCTACTGTTATCAGTTTGAAAATATAATAAATATTTTTTAATATAAATAACTCACAGGCACTATCGAACCCATAGGTTCATGACAGCATGGATATAAGCTCTCTATACATCCCTATTCTGAGTTTAATGTTTTCCAATAATCCCTTGTATAATCTACTTCCTTTAAATCATGGTTGTTATTCTCCCACCTCATTTTTGGTCTATCAACTGGGCATTTTTCTTCTGATTTTCCTACAGAAGCTTTCATGAACCTCTTTCATTCCCCATTTCCTGCCCTTTGCAGTTTACGAGACTTAACTGTTTTTATTATATCTGGTTACCTATGAAGATCATGTACACCCTTAGACAAAAAAAGAGTAATCCGCTGATTCAATCAATCGATCGGGAAACTTCGTGAGCGCTCGCAGAAGCCGTAATCACATCAACACGTTTTCAGTAATTGTACTGGGTTGTTTGCTTGTTAAAGCAGCGCACACTCAATCAACATTAAAGAGAGAGGTTGGCTTAGTATGTTTCCGTGGTCGAGAGGTTTAATAGACATCGTCTGCATTCATAACTTCAAGGGTTCGATTCCCCGTTCTTTTTTTTGACTGAATGTTATAATAGCATTTTGCCTGTAATGTAGTTTCATATTCAATTTTATATGAGTTTTATGGCTTTAATGTACACACAAAACCATAAATTAAAACTTTCTTCTAATAAGTAAATGAGGAAAGAAAATAATATCTTCTAAAATGAAAACTTTAACAAAAACAAAATCAATATCGGGTGTATGAATCCTCAACATCTATTACCGCCCTCAATTTGCGGGGCATTGATGCAATCAAATTTCTACAGGCACGTGGACGATCGGCGAGAGCATCCTAGGCATCTTGAATTTGTGCCCATAAGCCATCTTTCATCTTTCGTGCATCTGCAGGCCAATTAGAGTTCATCTCTATTTTCATCTTAGCCCACACATTTTCGATTGGATTCAAATCTGGTGAACAGCGAAATTTGATTTGCCTTCTCCCCTTAACAATCAAATCAAATTTCGCTAAACACATTTCAGAAAGCGGCCACAGTTTCAGCAATATCGATAATACAATGTCAATTATACACAGAGAAAACAACAGACACAAAATTAATATTTTAGAAGAAATCGAAATCATCAAGAAGGCCAAGAATACAAACATTCTCAACGAAAATATGCCTAATGAGCAAAAGTCTCTATTAGACAAACAGTCAAGTCAATACTACTACAACTCCAGAAGACGAAGCATGCATCGAAAGGCCTAGAGTGAAATCACCGAAAATTTTAAATAGTTGAGGAAGACGGTAGTATACAAGGTAAAAAAATATATATATAATTTAACATTGTTATAACCTCAACGGTATAAAAAACAATTATGAACTTAAAAAAGTATAGATTAACTCAAATGTCGAAATAAAATGTATTTAATTCATAAAACGTTTTAATACAAATATCATGAAAAAAAAACTGCATATTGAACTGTGATCTTCATTAACAGAAACAGTGACCGCATGCTTTACCACTGACCTATCAGGACATGTAGGAGAGTCTTCAGTTCATGTCACATAACACAGTAGCTCAGGGACTGCACAATTATGACTAGTTTCCTAGTTTGAACCCAGCGCTGTGCCGAGCATGACTTAGAAGAAATGTGCATTCAAGAGATGACTAATTTTTTTTGTCGAAGGGTGTACATGACTGTTAAGAAGTCTTCTCCATTTGCCTGTTTGTTCATCTCACTTTAGTCCAAAATTTTTTTAAGAACTTTATTCTCAAATACTCGTAATCTTTTCTCCTCCCTTAAAGAAAGAGCCAATGTTTTGCATCCATATAATATAACTGGGAGAATAACAGTTTTTATATTTTTAGTTTAATGTTTTTTTGAGAGAAGTTGGAACAACAAGAGTCCCTATAATGTAAAACAGATGATATATTTTACAATATTACTATTTTTATTTATTCGCCATAATATTTCTGAGAACACTATAATGCAGTAATATTATCATCATAGCTGTTGTGTAAGGCTTTTACCCATATCAACTGCTGGATACATGTGAATCCCTTTAAACAGGTGGACAATTGTATATTCCCTGCCTTCACTCCTGTTGGACAAGTGTGCTGCATTCTCCCATGATGTTACCATTAACAGTTTTTAATATTGATTTCATTATTTTAGAAAGAAAAATTAATGCTCGAACCGGGACTTGAACCCTGGGGTTTAAGTGTTAATTTTTCTTTCTATGTCCAATTCTGGAAGTGTTAATTTAAAATATAACATCATAATTGGTTTCATTCATGAGTTTCTCTGTTGCACAAATAGTTAGACACTTGCCTCTCACCATTGGAGTCCTGAGATCAAGTCTCGGTCACTCCATATGGATTTTCTGATGGATGAAATGGAGTATGCCAGGTTTTTCTTGAAGTTTCTCCAGTTTTCCCCTTCCTAAATTTCATTCACCATTTCTCCATACTCATCATTCATTTCCCCCATGATGGTGCATCAGGCATGGTTGGCTGGCAACCTTGTTATTCATAAATCTCCAATGTAAAGGGCTTCATTGCATCTCATTCCTTGAGCCAGCCCTTGTAAAATGAGTTGAGGTTTCTTCATTCTTTCAGATGTTCTCAACAGTGCACTGCTATAATTTGCATTCATTATTCTGTTGTGAAGTGAATTTTTTTTGTTAAATTGTGAATTTGTATCAGATTTGTAGAAGGTAAGAAAGAGTAGCACATTATGTTCATATAGGACTGAAGAACTTACCAAACATTAAAATACATTTATATATTAAATTTGGGAATTTTTAACATTATGAGGTTCAATTAATAATAATTAAATGAATCGTGATTTTTTCTTACCTCATACATCTATGTTTCTTTAAACACAGCACTGCAGTATCGGCGACCCTTTGTCGTCATCGTCAGCTGTTTTCACGACTGTCAATTTTTTCTCCTTTTTGCCGGTAATTATCTAGACTGCCATCTGGTGTTCTTTTGAAGGAATTCCTCTTCAAACTGCCATCTGGTGTTGTTTTGAATGAAGCAAAACAACACCAGATGGCAGTTTGAAGAGGAATTCCTTCAAAAGAACACCAGATGGCAGTCTAGATAATTACCGGCAAAAAGGAGAAAAAATTGACAGTCGTGAAAACAGCTGACGATGACGACAAAGGGTCGCCGATACTGCAGTGCTGTGTTTAAAGAAACATAGATGTATGAGGTAAGAAAAAATCACGATTCATTTAATTATTAAAATACATGCTGCTGTTTCCATCTTGAAAATAAGTGACCTCATGGAGCCAGAAAGTTTATGTATAATATAAAATCTGATGAATACACCCTTTTTTGTGAGAACATTTGAAGAAAAGAAGTAAGTCTAAACGTTTGAAAAAAATTAGAGCCACTCCATTCTTTTAGACATTTAATTGAGGAATCCAAAAATAGCAGTGTAATAGTATTCCAGTTGCTCTTATCCAGAGCAACAGGCCTCTTCTGGCTTCCTCCTCCACGATAGTCGTGGTCTTCCTCTTTTTCTCTGGCCTTGAGAGTTCCAAAAAACAGGTATTCTCTCTCAACAGCATTCTGATTAATCCAAAAATACAGTTTGGTATTTTCATGATAAATGGATCTTTAATGGTTACATTGGCTAAAGTATGTTGTAACACTTTTCAAAACGTCATGCATTGCCACAACTAAACTTAAAAGGGAAATGTCAACCATTGCATGCCGAAACCTTGAAATTTCTTCCAGAGAAGCCTTGTGATGTACAAAGGCCATGTCCAAAAAAAATTATCTGCCACTTTTAATTTCAAGGCACTAAAATCTAGCACAAAATCTATCATTTAAACTATAGGGACGAAATACAACACCTGTATTGGCAGACTGGATAACCCTCACTACCTGCAATCTGTGTCGTGTCCTGCCTTGCTTCACTTTGCTCTTAACTCATACAGGAATGTACATCCACACCATACCGAGGGTTGCCATTGTTGGATTCTGACTTCAATTTCTGTAACTTGCAGTTAAAAACAGCAGATAATTTTTTGGACTTGGCCTTGGTACATCATAATGTTTCTTTGGGAGGAAATTCAAGGTAGGTTTCGGCATGCAATGGTTGACAGTTTCCATGTTAGTGCAAAACACCATCATATTCTACTTAATTATCAGATTTTGCTTCTGATTTCTTTTGCTTAAAGTTTGCTTCAAAAATAAAATAATGGAACTTACTACATCCCAAAGGACGCATTTCTGCATTCTGGGTATAAACTTGAGAGATGTCAGCCATTCGACGACACAAAACATCCACTGGAATATCATAACCATTCTTGTATTTAAAATTGGCTGCTTCATACCGTGCACGCTGAACTTGAGATTTACTGTCCGCTGTAAAATAATGCAATAAAATTTTAAAACATAGACTACAGAGACATTAAAATACATTATCATATTTGGCTCAACAGTATATATATCGTCGGCTTGGAAGAATACTGTCATAACTCAAAATTAACAAATTTTCAGGGGAAGCATTTTGTGACTCTCTTGCTCGGAATAAAGTTGTTAACTTGTCAAAACCTTTTACTGTCACTTGCGCCATCTAGCAGGTGCAGTAAGAATTACAACTTGTAACTCTCTTCCAAATTGCAGTCGTTTTATTGTGAAAACATAAAAATGAATTATTTTGAGTTGTGACAGTCTTCTTCCAAACCGATGATATGATCACCAGATGTAAAGAACTGTCCTACTGTAGCTCATGCATATCGTAAAAGGGCAACTACAATGGGCACGTTAGTCCCTTGGGGGTATAGGTGGATAACCCTGTCCCAGGTCATAAATATGGAATCTGGTACCACAGGTTTGGTTTAAGGCATGATGTCTTAGTTCGAGTCCCCATTAGGGAAGAAATTTTCTCATGAAATTTCAGCCCATACTGGCTGAGGATTTTGGGTAATTACATTAAGTAGTGGCTCCAGGTTGAAAAAAATTAGATATAACAGCTTAGGATCCGACATGCTAACCATAAGTCACCCCTATACTGGGTCTACCAGCCTTCATGCCATGGAGTTTAGTTTAGGTACTCCAGTTTTGGGGTTGGGCATGGTTTTTAAATATTTTGCGAGTACAAGAATGACAAAGGTAAATGGTAGGAACAAATGGAGGTATATTGTAGGAACAATCAAGGCCTGTAATAAGCTGTGATAAATGGTTGGTTGGTGTCTAATGTGCTGCATCTAACACTGAAGTCATTAGCAGTCTTACTCTCCAGTACTTCGAAGTTTTGGACGTTTCCTCTTTGACAGCTGCACAGTTGTTGAAGTGTTCATTTCTTCTTCTGCTGGGTGGTTGCATAGAATGCATCTTGGTGTAGACAATATGTTGATCTTGTACAAGTGTTTAGCAAGGCAATCGTGTCCTGTGGTTAATCTGAATTGTGCAACTGCTGTCTTTCGTGGAAGTTCTGGTATGATGTTTGTGTTTTGAAGGAGGCTTTTCCATTTCTTATCTTTTGTGGACGATTGAAGTCTGTTATCATTTATATCCTTGCCAAAATATAAGATATAGGTTTGGGTGTTGGTGATTGTGTTATCAGGAATCCTTTGATCGCAAGGAGATCGGCTGCTTCATTTTCCAAGAATCCACAATGTGATGGAATCCACTGTAGGATGATTTCTTTGCTAGTATCATGTCATAACATTGTTTGGAGTCATGTGTGTTTGGGTGACAGATTGATTGAAGAGCTGCTTTTGAGTCTGACAGGAGAACTAATTTGGAGAAGTTATCCGAGCTTCTTAAGAGGTTTTCAAGTGATGTTTTTATAGCATGGATCTCACCATCGAAATTTGTTGTTGTTCTTCCAGCATGACAGTAGAAAGAGAAGAGGGGGCATGTTCCTCCTGTACCACCGCAATTTTCAGGATCTGATAGTGAACCGTCTGTATAAACATGGAGATAGTCGTTTTTAGGATATCTGGTGTGGATAGTCTCTATGGCTGTATTCTTCAGGGAAGTGCTGTTGCATTCTGCTTTTTTTTTTGTTGATTTTTACAGTTAGATCTAAGTTGCATGGGATTGATTTAAAATGTGCTGGATTAATTTTAGACAGAATTATTTCTCGGTTTGTTGAAATATCAAATATCTGTTCCAGTTCCTTTACTTTTTCAATAAAAGTGGATGGTATTTGAAAAGAAAAATATACGCCTAGACCGGGGTTTGAACCCAGGACCTTTGACTCTCTATGTCAATGCTCTTCCATCTGAGCTACCTAGGCCTCCAATCTAAACGCGTATTTTTCTCTTATACATAGTTAATTCCCTAACCCCAAATGCTATGATTTTTGCAAATGGCAGCTTCTTTATTAAGAAGACTATTTATTGGGAATTTAAACATTACTTATAAAGCCAGTAGTGCTTCTTTCAATGTTAATATTATTCGTTTTTAAACATCTTAATGATGGACATATTATATTTGAAAAGAAAAATATATGCCTAGACCGGGGTTTGAACCCAGGACCTTTGACTCTCTATGTCAATGCTCTTCCATCTGAGCTACCTAGGCCTCCATGCTAAACGCGTATTTTTCTCTTATACATAGTTAATTCCCCAACCCCAAATGCTACGATTTTTCCATCATTAAGATGTTTAAAAACGAATAATATTAATATTGAAAGAAGCACCACTGGCTTTATAAGTAATGTTTAAATTCCCAATAAAAAGTCTTCTTAATAAAGGAGCTGCCATTTGCAAAAATCATAGCAACGGCTCGTAGCATTTGGGGTTAGGGAATTAACTATATACAAGAGAAAAATACGCATTTAGATTGGAGGCCGAGGTAGCTCAGATGGAAGAGCATTGACATAGAGAGTCAAAGGTCCTGGGTTCAAACCCCGGTCTAGGCATATAGTTTTCTTCTCAAATATAATTTGTCCATCATTCCGATTCCAATTGAGGGTCTTTTCACTTTTCAGCGGTTGCCCTTTTACCAGCCGGCTGCTGGCCCTTCACATCCACATGTGTCAATCACAGAGGTAGATGATCAACAGCCAGTGTAGGGGTGACATGTGGTTAGCATGTCGAGTCCCCCAGCCGTTATAGCTGGTTCCTCAACCTGGATCCGCTACTTATTGTAGCTACCCAATTGCCTCACGATGCTGGGTGGGCACCGGTCCCATACTGACCGAAATACCATGAGAAAATTTCTTCCCCCATGGAGACTCGAACCAGCGCAAGTCCCGTAGCTCTGCACCAAGGCTTCCTACCTTAACCGCTCGGCTACGGCACGGGACATTTGTCCATCATTAAGATGTTTAAAAACAAATAATATTAACAAAGGTGGATGGTGTTCAGTTTTCTCAACTGTGGTTGTTTCTTTCTCCATGTATCTTCTGGCAGTCGCAACATTTTCTCATGCTGTAGGATTGCTTTTTCTTGGAGTGATAACAGGATTGGATAAGTCTGTGTTATAATTCTCATTGCTTCTATAGGGGTTGTCTTAACTGCACCTGTTATTATTCGCATAGCATAATTTTGTACTCTGTCTAGTTTTTCCATCATTCTAGGTGCTGTTATGAGGATTTCTCCACAGTACTGTGGAATGGGTTTTATGTACACTTAGCGACAAAAAGAATGAGCCGCTTCGAAAAGCAGGGGCCCCTGTTATGGCCCACTGCACATGCTCGAAAGCTAAAGCTGTGATTCACGAGGTAATGCAATGTTTTAAATACACTGTAATTGGTTTTAATCATTTTAAATATTTAAAGAACAGTGAAGGAGACATGATTCTAGATATTTACAGTGTTCGATAAATGCAATATTACTCAAATTGCAACATTTCGAATAAAGTTAAACTCTCGTTCATAGTGCAAAAGTACAAGACAACCAATATTTAGACACATAACATCCGACGTTCGAGTAGCGTAGATCGTTAAACCACTTACAAGAAGATGAAATATATAAGAAAGCCAGGGTTCGAATCCTTCAACTATTTTTTTATTCATTTGTATTTTCGCAAAATACATTCTATTTAAGTGCTATAACATTTAATTCCTGTCATGTAATCTACGCCCATTTTACACTATATTAAGTAATATTCTTGCCTTCATAAACTCTATAACACTATTTTGCTACCGGCATAAATTTAATTGTGTGTGCAGTACCACGTTTTAATAATAATGCTATAAATTTATGTAATAAAAGATAATATAGCTTCATATATTTGTGTGTTTATTTATTTATTATGTATTAGTGAGGAAAAAGTTTCACCCTTCAATTAAAATATGTAGTTTATATATGTCAAGTCTAGCATAATAATAGCCCATAGATGATGGACAATAATAAAAAAAATATTATTATTATTGTCCATCATCCATAGTAATAATAATAATAATAATAATAATAATAATAATAATAATAATATTATTAATAATGGGATGTATCAAAGGATGTGAAGAATGTAATTAACTGGGATCGAAATTAACTCAAAATGTACCCAAGAAAATGACATAAAATATAGAATTCAAAAAGGCAGATCAGTAATAAAATGTTAAACGGCGTTTTGTGGGATAAGAACATATGAATGGATAACAAATTAGAAATTTATGAATCCATAATTTGAAGCACACTAACATACGGTGCAGAAACTTGGCAGTTGAATAAAATAAAAATTTGAGTTTAAAGCTTATGTCTACTGAAATGGATTGTTCTAGACGCTCAACTACACATTCTAAATTGGAAAAAATCATAAATAAAATCATCAGACAACAAATGAAAGTCCAAAATTCAATATTAGATTTTGTGAGATACAGACACTAGAATGGTATGGTCATATACTTAGGATGCCAAAGAAAAGATTACCCAGACAAGCTTTGGAATGGATTCCATCTGGGAAAGTAAAGAGAGGTCCACCTAGATTTAAAGGATGGATGATGTAAGAAGAGGTATGAGGGAGCTAGGATTGGAAGAATTGGAATGTGAAGATAGAGAAGAATGGAGAAAGAAGATAAAATTTTAAAAGCTTTGAGCTTTGGGCACAGGAAGATGTTTTATTACATCGTAAACCTGTTTATAAATGGATAAATAAATAAATAATAACAAAAATAGTTAATACATTTTTTTCTTTAAGAATGGACAGACAGAATAAAGTAGAAAGCATTTTAACAATTAAAAAATGTAACCTAATCGGGAATCGAACCTGTGACCCTTTGCATACGGATCAAGCCACTGAGCAAAGTATATGCTGGCTAATTGTGCTTTGAAAGAATACTCTTCAAAGGAAGAAGGGAAACATATTGTAACCCTTCTGTGCAATTAATTTACCTGTGTGAATCACGCGTTGGAACTTAAAATATTCGAGATCAAGAGTCAGCCCATTCTTTTTTGTTGCTAAGTGTACATATTGTAAGTAGTATTTAAAGTTTTTCTAGAACAACCCCACTTTACACCAGATAATCTTTTGAGGATGTTCATTCTCTTTATCACTCTTTCACTTACTTTCTCTATGATTTTTCCAAGACAGCTTGCAGTCTAATGTTACTCCTAGATATGTATTGAGATTGCTTTGCATAAGAGGTATGTTGTTGTAGTGTAGATCTAGCTTTCTCTCTTTCCATCCTAATGAGAAAATTTGATAAACAGTTTTTCCGTGTCCACAATCATTAGGTTATCTTCAGTCCATTTATGGAGCTTCTTGAGCAAGTTTGTTAGTTCTAGTTGTAAATCACTGTATTTTCTGTATTAACTGTTGGGGTATTTACAATTTCAGGCAAGTCATTTACATAGATAATGAAGAGAGTGGTACTCAGAACTGTTCCTTATGGTAGTCCCCACTGCGTTTGTTTGTACCCTGACAAGTGTGTTGTTGCATTTTGTTGCGCAATATCTTTGTGAGATGAATTGGGAGATCCACTGAAACAAATTTTCTTGGATTTTGATTCCTTTGGAGTGTAAAGAAGACCGCCTCCCTGTGGTGCACTCTGATCAATGCCAAATGGTCTTCATACATGTGGTGATGAATCTTGTAAATAAGAACTCCGGAGTAATAGTCCCACAATCGGATCTCCGCATTGAGACATATACAAGAAACATTTCTCAGCTCTCCAATACATTGACAGATAAATAATAAATATATGGAAAAGTTCTGCGCTATAGCTAGCAGTTTAATATATGATACCTTGGTGCACAGCTATAGAACTTGGCTGGTTTGAGTCTCCCGAGATACAAAATTTTCTCATGGAATTTTGGCCAGTATGGGAAAATGCCTACCCAGCATCATGAGAAATTTGGGTAAGTCAATAAGTAGTGGCGCCAGATTGAGAAAACCAGGCACAATGGAGGGGACCCTACATAATAACCACATGTCACCGCTATACTGGCTGCATGATTGTTCACCTCAGTGATTGACACTTGTGGATGTAAGGCCAGCAGTCAACTGGAAGGCAAAGGGGTTTTAGGCCTATTATACCATGGAGAGATTTATATGGGAAAAGGTATACAATCATAAGTACCCGAAAGCTAGATTAAATCTTAATAAATATTCAACCATCACTAGGTGACACAAGAAAAGTCAGTGTTAACAGTCGGAGTTTACATGAGGACAAAAATAATGGTCTTCACCATGTCAGATGAGAGAAGAATACTTTATGAGGTGAGGTGTGATGTTTCCGATTCATATTTGTATTACACTTAATTTTAAATTAAGAAAGTTGATCCACAAACTGAATCAGCAATTGTAAATCGAGCTTAAAAGTATTCAAATGCTTGTAGGGCCATCCTTCAGAAACTTTTCCTTCTAACCTTCTGATTTGTACTTTGTGGTATATTTACCATGTTCTTACTATCATCCCAGGTTCAATTTTCAGTTATACCACAGAATATATCTGGAACAGGTCCACTTAAACTCACGAAGACAATGATATGAGAAGTGGTAAAATCCAGTTATGAAAACTAAAACAACAATTTCCTTTTTTTAAGATAATTTTTTTGCCAAAACTGAGATTTGAACCTAAAATCTCTAATTCTACATATTAGTGCATTGACCGCTATGCTATTTGGGCATTACACTTTAAAGGAAATCTGTCTCTTATATAATCCCATGAGCCCAAGACCTTGAATCTTCATTCTAAAATGCCATCTGGCTGCTTCTATTTAAGAAGACCTTAATAGGATTTAAATGCTATTATTTTAGCTAGTAAACCTCTACTGTAATTAATATTTTATTTTAGGAAGATGATTATGATATGTCCACCACTGTGGTCTCGAGGTGCTGCCTTGTCACGCAGCGGGCCCGGGTTCGATCCCCGGTCGGGGCAGTTTTTCTGGGCGAGGTTTTTATCAGGGGTTTTCCTCACCTGTAAGACAAATGTCAGGAAAACTTTAAGGCCCAAACGGTCCCCGAAATCATATGGCCATCATCAACACCATCATCCTTATCATTATCACCATCATCATCATCTTTCACCGGTGTGGAAAGCAACGGGAAGCTACCACACCTACAATTCCCTAGTAAAGCTGCAAGCATAGCATGAAAATGCTATGATTGCAGTGAAGGACCTGCCTTTGGGCAGAATTACTATAGATTATGATATAATCGAAACATGTTCAAGAACAAATCAACATTAATATTGAGGTAAGATGATCAGACTAAAAATAATTTAATTACTCTACTGCAATGTTTTTATTTAAATTCATCACTCACTCTGATAAATTAATTATTGAAGAGGAAAATTTTTGCCCAAATTGTGAAAAATGTTTCTCTTAAAAAATTAATTTGTCCTCCGGTGCGAGTGATAAATTTAAATAAAAATATTGCAATATTTCTTTTACTGCCTTCTGATAGCAGTGACAGTAATCCCCTAGGGTCTTTGAAGCAATTGACCACAAAGTTTTATATTTGATGACTGATTATGCCATCTAGCGAAACGACCGAATCTGTTAAAATTACAATATACAATGAAAGAATAAAATTTTGTTATGTATACAGATTAAATTTATTACTATAATATAATTTTGTCCCATGCCACTGCTGAGTGATTCAAGCCATGATGCTATAAGCTATTGGAACTTGGGCTGGTTTGACTCCCCATCAGGGAAGATTTTCTCGATATGGGACCACTGCCCAGCTTCACGAGGAAATTGGATAGCTATAATGAGAAGAAGCTCCAGGTTGAGAAAATCAACTATAATGGCTGGGAGATTCGACATACTGACCACATGTCACCCCTATACCAGCTGGATGATCGTCCACTTCTGCGATTAACACATGTGGATGCATTGCCAGCAGCCGGCTCATGGCCAAAGACCTTCTAGGCCCATTGCGCTATGGAGTAAATATAATTTTGATAAATTCTGATTTTTCTGAGAAAGTACACTTACCAATCATTCCAGTCATGACACATCCAATTCTATCAGTCAATTTGAAAAGATGGGTCACTGTAGAAGGATCTACCAACTTGTCCTATAAAATAAAATCACAAACAATTATTAATTTCAGCAAAATGGGTTAAAGAATTCCAACTGCAAGCCATTGGAAAATAACAATGAATATTAATTTTAACTAACTCACTCTAAAACTACTATTAGAAAAGCACAAGGAATTCAATATAGAAACTCATATCGCCTTCGTTGACTTCATAAAGGCTTTTGACAAAGTAGACAGAAATATACTACAAATTTTAGCTGATGATAACGTTCCACAACAATATATTACTAATATCTTCAACATCTATAAAGATAATGAAATCTCTGTTAAACAAGATGGCAAATTATCTTCTTGGGAAAAGATCAACACTGGAGTAAGACAGGGATGTGGACTTTCACCGGTGCTTTTCATTATATACATGAATAAATTAATAAACGAATGGAGGAAAACACAACGAGGATATATACCCATCAATAGGAACCTCAAACTCGATGCTATTCTTTTTGCAGACGATTTAGCTCTCCTGGCACTTTCCGAAAATGATTTGCAACGATCAATTTATAATTTACAAAAAATAGCTGCCAAATTTAATATGGAAATATCAATTAACAAAACTAAAATTATGGCATTTCATGGGAAGGACCCCATACAAAGTAAAATCTGTCTCCAGAATAACATTTTAGAGAGATCTAATCAATTTAAATATCTTGGATATTATCTCTCTATCTGGGATGAAAAGGATATCCCTGAAAAAGTTACTAGTTATAATAAAAGTTTAGGAATTATTAATCAAGTTATGAAACCATCCCTTGTACAAAAAAACACCAGATTACGTTTATAATTATATTAAATTTTATTTTAATAAAAACCAACAAAAATGAAAAGATTCAAGACTGCAAAAAATCGGGAATTTATCAAATTAATTGTAAAGATTGTGAAAAGATATACATAGGAAAAACAAAAAGGAATCTAAATACAAGATTAAAAGAACACCTCAGAAATGTTAAAAATGGAGAAACCGAAAAATCTGCAATAGCTGCACATGCCTGGTCAGAAAAACATAGAATAGAAACCAAAACAAAATTACTTAAACAATTGGAAAAACCGAAGGAACTCACAATTTGGGAAAAAATTTACATATGCAAGAATGAAAATACAACTATGAATTTTGAAATACCCGGTTATAAAGAAAGAGGACTGATTTGGAAATTCTTCGGTCGGCCACCAGATGGCACGGAGGTCAGTCTGCAGGATAGAAGGCCGTTGGACGTCAGTTGTGAACGTGACGCAGCATTGAGAATGTCACAAAAGATGTGAAGAAACCCAGGGTCTGCTATGAATTATGAAGTATGAGGTGAGTGAAATAATAAAAAATAAACAATATTAAAAAACCTCATAGTGTTATTTCCTATCTACATAACTTAATTTTCTTAAGAACTTTATTTTCAAATATCCTTAACCTATTCTCCTCCCTTGAAGTAAGAGTCCACACTTCACATCCATATAATATATGTAAGAGGAAGAATAAATCTTTTAAATATTTTTAGTTCACCTTTTTTTTAGAGAGGTTGTGTAATAGCATGAACTTTCAGAATTTAATTTATGTTTAATTCCTTTCTGAATCTCATTTCTGTTTATAATTATGGTTCCTAGGTATTTAAATTCAGCCTTATCTGTCATTAACTGTCCATTTCTATTACAATAACGTATTTCTATGTGAAATCATATATTTGGTTTTATTGATATTTACTTCCAGCACCAATTTATTTGTGTTACTCAATACAATGGATGTGTTGGCCCTTAGTATATCCTCACTATTGTCTATTACTACACCATCAGCAACCTACTCTTTGTGCCATTTTGACACATTTAAATAATTCTTACTTTTTAGGAATTCCAAAGTCCAGTAAGATACTAAACAACTTCTCACTCTTAATTGAATTGTATGCCTTTTTTGAAGTCTACATGTAGTTGATGTACAGTGCTGCTATAATCTTAAAATTTCTAAAATTTGTCTTATATTTAAAATCTTATCTATTGTAAACCCATTTCTTCTAAATCCACCATTGATGATTACGTATTACATCACTAACAAAGGGAGCGAGTCTAGATACTAATATATTTCTTAAAATTTTATATGAAGTTTAAAGTACTAAGATGCCCCTGTAGTCACTGCAGTCAGTTTTATCTCCTCTCTTATAGATTGGTATGACAATTTTTTACATTCAGTTCAAACAGTCCCCCCCTTCTTTTGCAAATAATTTTTTTTTTTCAAATGCCCCAGGTTTGTCTTTCGACATTCCTGGTTTCTCTTCTGGCATGGCATACTTGTAACCCACTTCTGAGGTTGGGGCGCCTGGAAGGCGGGGTTACGTTGCCCCGATGATATGATGGGTGATAATGATAATGGTATGCCAGGAGAGTCCCTAATCCTAAGCTTAACCTAAGATGAATATGAATGATGATGATTGCGATGGCCATATGATTTCGGGGACCATTTGGGCCTTAAAGTTTTCCTGACATTTGTCTTACAGGTGAGGAAAAACCCAGATAAAAACCTCACCCAGAAAAACTGTCCCGACCGGGGATCGAACCCGGGCCTGCTGCATGACAAGGCAGCACGCTACCCCGAGACCACAGCGGTGGACTTGCAAATAATTAAGCAATTATTAATTTAACCAAAATTAATAACAGGAGTATCGCACCATAACCATGTGGTCTATGACATCATGCCTTGGTCCTGAGCAGGAAAGACACTGGTTTAAGTCGCCATAGGGAAAGAAATTTTCTCGTGGAATTTCAGTCAGCGTATGGAATTGGAGGAGAAGAGTATTTAGGACAAAGTGCTTGAGAACATATTTGGACCAGAGAGAGATGAACAGACCACTGAAAAGAGGAAGATCATAACTAGGGGGCAGATTCTTATGACATGTAATTTTTTTTAAAGCATTTATTTTGAGATTTGAGCAAGTAAATAAGAACCAGTCTGAGCATACATTTTTTCTCTTCAAATATTTGTCCTTCAGTGAGAAGTATTAAATTAATAATATAAACATTTTAAAAAAGCCCTACTGGCTTTATAAAGTAGTGCTTAAATTCCCAATAAATGTCTTCTTAAATAAGAAGCTGCCATTTGCATAATCAAGCAAAGGTTTGTAGCATTCAGCGCTCGGGAATTAACAATGTATACGAGAAAAATTTGTATTTAGATTGGAGTGCTCAGGTAACTCAGTTGGTAGAGCACTGGCATAGAAAGCCAAAGGTCCTGGGTTCAAACCCCATCCAAGTGTATAATTTTTCTCTTCAAATATAAAAAAAATTATTTAGATCATCTGATGAAAACTTAGTGATTCTTATAGTGTCTTAGTTTTTAATCCCTTTGGCGATGTCTGATATGTAAATGATGCAATAAATCCATTAAGTGTTTATTTTTTCCCAAAAGAAACTGATTCAACATAGCCCACATGCATAAGCCTTTAACTGTGGCATTCACTACACTAATTTTTTCTTCATATTCATTATAAGGTGATTCTTTTTTTATCTTTTGGATCATATTTAAACACTTCTTAAGTCATAAATGCATATATATTTTCTTATCTTAGGTCATAACAGTACTTACATGATATTTAAGAAAAAACAAATATAAATAATAATTAAGTCTAGTTGACTGCAATTTTGGTAAGACACATGACAACATAGGGAAAGAAAGAGGGACATATACTTTTTTTTTGCAGGAAATCCAAATGGGAAGCATCCAGTAGGGAGGCAGGCCAAGAATGAGGTAGGTGAATAACATTAACTGTAAAGAGATAAATTATACAGGGAACGATTAGAAAATATTACCGCAGGATAGGGAGTTATGAAGGGCTGATGTCCATATGGCCATGATCCTATGGGTTCGATAATGCAAGCAAATTAATATGGGACTGATACCAACAAATATTGTGGGAACCCATAATGGTTAAATATTTTGCAAATTTTTGGGGATTGTTAATGAAACAACAAAATATCATAGCTTAAAAAAAAGAAAAAACCAAAAATATACAAATCACCATGGTAGAATTTAGTTACCGAACCGAGGTATATATATATATAGTAGTTGGAGAGAAAAAAGTATGAGAAGTAGGGGAAAATGAGTTAGAATTGAATATAAATCTAATCTAAAAATCATTAAAAAAAACAATAATTATCGTATGTTTCAGTACATTTGTTAGGTTTGATTGCAAATTTACATTAGTTTAAGTTAGATCAGCAGATGCATAGCAGATACATATACAAGGATATTGGAATGTGTGTTGCCAACAACAGGAGAAATACCTCAAACATCTGCGCCAACATGTGCGCCCCAATATTGAAGCCTTAAACTTAAAAAGCTAACCAAAATATAAATATGGAAAAAAGTTTAGTTTGATTTCCACAATAAATTTTCTGTCCTAAAGAATACAGTGTGCATGAACAAATGTTTATAGATGTTTTTATTATTAATTTCATACATCTCAATGATGGATAAATCATATTTAAAGAGAAAAATTATACGCTCAGACCGGGACCCTTGGTTTTCTAGTCCAAGTGCTCTACCATTTGAGCTACCTGATTTGCGTTTAGATCGGTACTTGCTCAGGTAGCTCAAATGGTAGAGCACTTGGACTAGAAAACCAAGGGTCCCGGGTTCAAGTCCCGATCTGAGCGTATAATTTTTCTCTTTAAATATGAAATGTTTATAGAGTTGAGGCTAGATGGAACCACATATCTGTGAGGTCCTACAAAAAGTTTATAGAGTTGTCGCTAGATGGAACCAAATAGCTATGAAATCGATATGACCAACCTTCAGAATAAATTTCCAAATGTTTATTAGAAATGGAAGTACACCAACTTCCACCTCCCTAATCTAACAAAATAGTGAACGATATGCATATTATTTAATGATGTGTTGACTAATATGATGTACACTAACTTTTCCCATCAGAACCTAACAAAATACTTAGGGTCGAATGTTTGAACGCATTAGACAGTAAAAGGCGTTCTCTGCTGATAAAGTTTTATTCAAACACATTTTTCTTACTCAGAAATCTATTCACGCGGTAATAATTGTAAGCTACCTGACAAGGTACCTTAAGATCGTAGCTCAAGATATAAACTTATGTGAAAATCCCGAAGGGAACCGATGTAGTTTGAAACTTATCCAAGATGTCGGACCTTGAAGACTTCGATCATGTTTTCGGTATACGCGGAGAAGAGGAGAAGAGGAATTTGATAGAGTCTACCAAAGAATTCAACTGGAAGAACAGGAGAATCGGCGTAATATTGCGCGTTGCAGACGTGTTTGTATACGGTATTATTTGCGGGATGCAAGCATAAATGCATTCCTCTATAGCAGACGAAAATAACGGAAGTGGTTTTATCGCTGAGAATTCTGGGTAATTCGTTGCCAATATTACGAAAACGTCAACATTCATGCATGACCGGTTAAGGCGGCCGTTAATTCAATCTCAGCTCACCAGTGATTGGAAGTAATTTGAGTAGAGACTAATGTATTTGCATACGACCCTTAATCTAACTAAGATTTATCCTACGTACGAGTTTGATCATATTTAGCAAAAATATACTGGCAGACCCTTTTCAAGAATAGAAGACATTTGGGAAGTTTAATCTGAAGTTTAGTTGCTTAGTGTAGTTTTAATTAGTTATTACACTAAATGCATTTAGTGTAAATAGTTAATTAGTATGTAGAAGTTAAAAACTGTATGTCATCTCCGTCTTCCATAAGCTGAGGCTCTCACATTTCAATTGTTCCTGGATTTTTTAAAATAAATATCTTGTTAGCACATGATGATGAATAGACTGAGCCAGTTAGAGTAGGTTCTGCATGACCATCATAATTAACCACGGAGAGAAAGGCTGAGAATCGCTCTTTGCAGAAAGATTGGTTCTTGAACGTCGGCCTTTAGGGCTATTATGGCACAAATGGGGTTCAAATATCCAACACGTTAAGTAATTTTTAAAAACATTTACTACCATTTTGTATGAATTTTAAATGTTTTCTAATGATTATTCAAATACACTACTCAAAAAAATTAGGGGATATTGTAGAATAACCTATTAAGACTATGTTTTTTGGAATAGTATTAGATGCAATCACTTTCTATTACTCCAAGATAATGTAAACAAGAGTTTGAAGTTGTTACGTAACCTCGGTACCACACCAGAGGGCAGTGTCTGTACTGTTGATGTGAAAGGGTGGTGTGGGGGTGAATGTTTTGATGCTGTTTTCAAATCCAGTCCAGTTTTCAGTTAGTGAATGACTTGCCATAGGGACAGTAATGCCTCGACAACGTGATTTACCTGAACCAATGGCTTGGAGTGCCATAGGAAGGATGGAAGCTGGACAGACACAAGAAGAGGTGGCACAAGCCATTGGGGTGTCTCAAAGCGTGATTTTCAGACTTTGGAATCGTTTTCAAAGAACAGATACTGTTCACAGAAGAGCCTGACAAGGTCGACCACGGGCAACAACAGCAAGGGATGACCATTACCTCTTGTTAACAGCCCGTCGGAATAGACAGCTGAATGCAACTCAACTGCGAAATACACTTCAAACAGCAACAGGACGCAAGGTGTCAACTCAAACTGTCCGTAATCGACTGCATGGAAGTGGTCTCTATGCCCATAGGCCCATGGTGTGTACCAGGTTAACTCCACAACACTGTAGAGATCGCAGAAACTGGGCGGAGGAACATCGTTGGTGGAGGCATGCCAAATGGAGATCAGTTCTTTTTTCTGATGAGTCGCGATTCAACTTGGAATGTGATAGTCGGCGTGTATTCATCTGGAGGGAAAAAGGGACACGAAACAATCCAGCTTTTGTACGTGAAAGACCCCCATATCGTGGCAGTGGATTGATGGTGTGGGCAAGAGTCAGTAGTGGTAGACGTACGGGCCTTTATGTCGTCCAAGGTGGTACTTTGACTGCGGTAAGGTATAGAGACGAGATTCTCCGACCTTTTGTCGTGCCTTATGCTGGTGCCATAGGTGATTCTTTATTTTTATGGACGATAATGCACACCCCTTGGTGGACAACATGCTGGAAGTGGAGGGTATCGAGCGTATGCAATGGCCAGCTTCCTCCCCGGACTTAAATCTGATTGAGCATGTGTGGGATGCATTAGGCAGGCGCATTGCAGGCAGACCAGCACCTCCCACAACTGTTCCAGAGCTGCACATTGCTCTTATGGAAGAGTGGCCACGTATCCCCCAAGAACTCATTGCTAACCTCATTGCATCAATGCCACACAGGTGTGAGGCAGTGCTGGCCGTTCGAGGAGACCATACACCATACTAAAGAAACATTTTCACCCATGTTAATGTTGCTTTGTTTGTTTGCCATATTCCTAATCAGGATCTCTTTGACATCTGGTGTGGTACAGAGGTTACATAATGACTTCAAAATCTCGTTCACATTCTTTTGGAGTAATAGAAAGTGATTGCATCTAATACTGTTCCTAAAAACATAGTCTTAATAGGTTATTCTACAATATCCCCTAATTTTTTTGAGCAGTGTATATATATATTTTTTTGTCCACCACTATGGTCTCGAGGTAGCATGCTGCCTCGTCACACAGGGGCCCGGGTTCGATCCCTGATCAGGGCAGTTTTTCTGGGTGAGGTTTTTATCTGGGTTTTTCCTCACCTGTAAGACAAATGCCAGAAAAACTTTAAGGCCCAAATGGTCCCCGAAATCATATGGCCATCATCATCATCACCCTTCACCGGTGTGGAAATCAACGGGAAGCTACCACACCTACAATTCCCTAGTAAAGCTGCAAGCATAGCATTTTCATGCTATGATTGCAGTGAAGGACCTGCCTTGGGGCAGAATTACTATGGATGGATATACTTTTTTTACAATATTAAGATATACCTGCATATCACAATTATGTGACTACAATGTAAAAGTTAAATTTTGGCTGCATTAAAACACAGAATATGACATAAAAAAATAATATTGCAGCCACATAATTGTGGTATGTAGGCCTATCTAGTTTAATATTGTAGAAGAAAATATATTGAATAATCAATAGAAAACATTTAAAATTCATTCAAAATGGTAGCAAATGTTTTTAAAAATGAAATTGTAAAAGTAAAATTTGTTAGAAGCTGTATGAAGTATTTTAACAATTACTTAACATGTTGGATATTTGAACCCCATTTGTGCCATAATAGCCCTAAGTTTAACTTAACACATTGGTGACGGGCCACGGAGATCTCCGTGTTTAAATGGCCAGCGCTAGACGACCGGTCACGGAGATTTCCGTTTTTACATTTTCTATGGTTTCCCTGCCTCTTCGCTTTTGAATGAGGCATTCAATTTTGTTTCTTCTCATTGTGAAATAAATTTTAGTTGTATTTGTACCCCTCTCTTCTCTTTTATGAAATTGCCAACTTTACAGAATTGTTTACAATTTTATGACAGACGGCTGGTGAAATATGGAATTTTAGTGCAGGTAGTTAGGCGATTACGGGATACGTATGTAACCTGTAAATATATTTTGCAGAGCGGAAAAATTAAAAGAAACTCTATTTTGCGTTCTGGAGCCGAATTTATATCTGTGGCATCCTGTCCACCAGGATAATTATTATAATAGTGTGGCTATAGCTGAAAATTTGCTCGAAAGAAAGATGAGAGCTTCTGAAGCAATAAAGATTAACAGAGGGCTTCCAAAATCATTTGTGGAAGCAGGAAATAAACTCAAACCAGGAGAAAGTGTTTTTTGTAGTAAGGGGGACCTTTTACTACAAACATGGAAAGATAAAAGAGACGTAAGAATGGTTAGCACATTGCATCAGGCAACACGAGAATGGGAGGGGTAAAGTTGTAAAAATGCCCTATTGAATACTTCAATATAACAAGTATGTGAAGGGCGTAGACAGAGCTGACCAGTACCTATAATATTACTATATCCTTAGGAAAACAGTGAAATGGAGCAAGAAAGATGTATTGTGGCTTCTGAATTGTGCACTCTTTAATGATTTCAGGGTCTATAAATTTCAAAACCCAAACAACAAAATGTCAAAGGCTTTTTTTTTTTTTTTGCTTGAAACAGTCTGTTGTTTGGCAGTCGTGAAATTAGGAACAGATGACAGGGAAGAGGAACAAAGACAGAGAGGAAAGGAAACCACTTCTAGGACACCACGTCAAAACTCACCATGGAGGCTGAGACATGAAGAAACATAAATTAACACCAATTGAGACTGGAAAGAAAAAAATACTCCTCCAAACTTTGTCGCGTTTGCAGTGAACACAAGAAAAGAAACTCACTATATATGCTCTTTCGCACTGTGCCTTTACATAAAGGGGAATGTTTCCAACGGTATCACACCCTCAATTTAATACTAGGTCTGCTGAGAACACTAATAAAGAATTACTTATATATAATTGTTACTGACTGTAAATATATTGATGTAAAAACCACACTGTGCTAGCGCGGTTTAAAATTTAAAAGTCGACCCCACTGACAGAAATGTCCGGTCCAGCAGGGGTGGGTGCAACGCAGAGCTGTCGGTCACCAATGTGTTAATTAAAAGGGAGACATTTAGGCCACTATTCAAGAACCAATCTTTCTGCAAAGAACGATTCTCAGTCCTTTCTCTCCGTGGTTAATTACGTGAGTCATGCAGAACCTACTCTAACTGGCTCAGTCCATTTAACAACATGTGCTAACAAGATATTTATTATAAAAAAAATTCCAGGAACAATTGAAAGATGAGAGCCTCAGCTTATGGAAGACTGAGATGGCATGGCCTAGAGAGCTTGGTTCATGAAAACCAGCCTTAGCATCAGACAGATACATAGCAATCAACTTTGGTAGTATCAATGACCATATAGTAGTATGTAAGCATAATAATAAGAATTAAATGAATTGTGATTTCTTCTTACCTCATACGTCTTTTTTTTTAAACACAGCACTGCAGTATCGGTGACCCATTGTCACCATCGTCAGCTGTTTTCACAACTGTCAATTTTTTCTTTTGCCAGTAATTATCCAAACTGCCATCTGGTGTTCTTTTGAAGGAATTATTTTCTAAACTGCCATCTGGTGTTCGTTTGAATGAATCATTTCCTAAACTGCCATCTGTTGTATTTTTGAATGATTCATTCAAAAGAACACCAGATGGCAGTTTAGAAAATAATTCCTTCAAAAGATGGCAGTTTGGATAATTACCGACAAAAGAAAAAATTGACAGTCATGAAAACAGCTGACGATGGTGACAATGGGTCGCCGATACTGCAGTGCTGTGTTAAAAAACATAGAAGTATGAGGTAAGAAGAAATCACGATTCATTTAATTCTTATTAATTGAACCTCATAATGTTAAAAATTCCCAAATTTAATATATAAAAATAAGCATAATAATGTTGGCTAAAAGCTGTAATGCCTATAATGTATTGTATTTATTTATATACTTGTGGGCAACAATCCTATTTTACAAAATGCACTGGTGAACGTGTTTTGGTTAAGTCTAACAAAAAATTATTTCAAATAACCTAGTTTACATAGCGGTTGATAATACCATAGGGCTATTCAATGCATTAGGACGTCAGCTGGTTATTCTATGCCAGTATACCACCTGTGAATATTCGATCAGAGAACAAGTGACTGCGTCATTTTGGCCAACGTGATAACTAGAGACTGGATTATATGCAAAATAACAAAGCTTGAAATATGCATGAAAAATGTCAATATAAGCAACACTAAATAATAAAAAACATAATAATTAGTATTTTTATTATTTATTAATATTATCATTTATTATTGTTAAATTATCATTCAACAATCAATATCAGGCAAAAGTATTGTTCACAAAATAAAATATTCTACATTTGCTACTATTGTAAACAAATTATCAGGTACTGTTCCAAATGTGTTGGTAGTAAGGCTGCGTCTTCAATTGCTCAAAATGTTTATAAACAGAAAAGGACCGTTCTATGCCAACTGAAGTAATTGGGCAATATTTGAATTTGGCACTATCATTTCTGGCAAAAGCTCGCCCTTCCCATTTATAAAATTATTAATTTGGCACAAAGGTTCAACACCTGGGTTATCATTCAAAATGTTCTCAAACTTTTCCTTAAGTTTGCTTGGGAATACCTCCGGCAAAAAGAAGTTTGGTTGACTTATCGGAGTTTAAATTGGGTGGAGAAGTAACATTTAAAAAAAATTACTGAGTGCATATGATAACACAATTGTTATTTCTTTTTCAGCATCTCTAGAACCTGAAGAAAATTGATGTAACATTTTGGTTATGTCTTTATTGAGGTTACAAGGTTATTTCATTTTGTCGATCTTCATGCTAGATTTAATACATAATGCACATGTGAAGTATAAATGATACAAGGTACCAAGCAAGGAAATGCTGTAGGGAAATCAAATGCAAGTATGGACTTGATTAAGAATATTGCAGGTTACTTAATGGATATGTTTATTTTTTAAATGTAATATGGTACATGGATTTATGATTTAAGGTTTGAAGCAGCATTTAAACTTGTCGATGGGCATTACACTTCTTTTGGGTTCACTAACTGCACTTAAACTAGCATAAAATATTTTCAAAGTCCTATAGAACAATGGTGCACATGCGCCAGAGTTCATAGAGCCAGCGATAACCCACAATCGAATCACAAATTGATTATCATCCTCAATTACTATCCGTTGCTATGAAATTTAAATGTCCAATATTTACAATAAATACACAAATTATGTTAAAAAAATATATTAATAATATTAAAATTACCAAACGTTTATTAAAAATGGGTGTACACTTACTTATCACTCCCTAACGCTGATTCAATCAGCGATAGAAAAATCATAGACTAAGTAATATACTCTGTGGAGAAAATAGCAGTTAGCATCACAATATTGTCTAAAGTCATAACATTGTGATTTGCATATTTAAATAAATACTTCAAAATTGTCTAATAATGCTATAAAAATTGTTTGAGAAAGTTTAAAATATTAAATAATGTTGGTAAATACAGAAAAAAGAGCTATAGTTTACAACAATGTAACTGAAAAATCAAGCGCTAGTAGAAGTGCAGTTGAGCCGTAATGGTTAATGTAGCTTCAGGTAGTCTGAAGTCCAATTTTGGGAATAAATTCCCAAATGCTAAAAAAATGGATGTAAACTAACTTCCCATTTCCTAACCTAACAAAACAATTTACATGCATATTATTTATTCCCAAATGCTAAAACAATGGACATAAACTAACTTCCCATCTCCTAACTAACAAAACAATTTACATGCATATTATTTAATAAACTATAAACTAATTTTACATACACTAACACTAAATATGGTTTGGAATTAATTTCAAATGTTGGTAACTCTGATTTGAGCGGCATCTAGCAGATGTTACATGAAGAATTTCCGTGTCTGTAGAACCCGATGTACAATATTCGTGTAATTTATAAATATTTAAAAATCGTAAGAAATGTTTATAAAATGGTTCCAAAATGTTTAAAATAGTACCAAATATTCTAATAATCTAATAAATGGTTGAAAAGTGTTTAGTGCATAAGTGACATAAGAATGTTAGATGGAAAATTGTATAGGTTAGTTTATCAACCTCGGTCAATTGTTTTGGTAGATTAGAAAATAGGTAGTTAGTTTACATTCATTTTTTTTTTACCATTTGGAAATTTATTCCCAAAGTTGGTAATGCCAACTTCAGTGACATCTACTGGAAGCCACATAACCATAACAGCAAATCTCGCAACACGTGCATGCGCACTGCGAAAGGGCTGAGGTTCACTTTAAGATGCACAAAATTTTCCATCTAACATTCTATGCCACTGATGCACTAAACACTTTTCAACCATTTATAATAACGTTTCACACTATTTTAAACATTTTGGAACCATTTTATAAACATTTCTTACTATTTTTAACCATTTATAAATTACGCGAATATTGTGCATCGGGTTCTAGAGATGCAGAAATGCTTCATGTAACATCCGCTAGATGGCTCTCAAAACGGAGTAACCAACATTTGAAAATAATTTCAAACCATATTTAGTGTTAGTGTATGTAAAATTAGTTAATAGTTTATTAAATAATATGCATGTAAATTGTTTTGTTAGGTTAGGAAATGGGAAGTTGGTTTACGTCCATTTTTTTTGCATTTGGGAATAAATAATATGCATGTAAATTGTTTTTTTTAGGTTAGGAAATGGGAAGTTAGTTTACGTCCATTTTTTTAGGATTTGGGAATTTATTCCCAAAGTTAGTGATGCTGAATTCAGAGCCATCTACCGGAAGCTACATTAACTATTATAGCAACTCCTACAAGTGCACTGCGATTCTGTGGAACTTAGAAGAATTCACGTGCACCCATTTCTCGACCTTATCCTTCAGAAGAATTATGTGCGACAGTTTCTCCATCTTATCCTCCTTTTTTTTAAATACTCTAATCAGAAAAATTGCACTTAAATTATTGTGAAATATTTTCAAAGTCCTATAGAACAACAGCGCATATGTGCCAGAGTTTATAGAGCCAGCGATAACCTACAATCAAACCACATATTGATTATCATCCTCAATTACTACCCGTCACTATGAAATTTAAATGACTATTTAACTCATGCTCCAAATGGGAGTCAATGACCAATCACATTTCAATGATTTCTGTTTTACAACCAATCAGAGTCGTGTTTCACGAAATATTTATTAGTGTTATAATTACCATATTAAAGAAAGCTCCTCCTTACAATATTGCGTTCCTTTGGTAATAAATAGTATGATCTGGTTGCAGTGATAAACAAAAGAAGCAGTAGAAGCGTACCTATCGTTTCTCATTTGTTTTCAAACATCGCCGTTTACATTAAATATATAAATATTTTAAAATAACTATAGTTAAATAATGATTTGTGAGTAAACAGCTTAATTTTATTCGTTAAATAGTCCTAACAAATGCCACTCTTGATTTCTAATTCTCTAGATAAATTCACGACTCACTTCGTGAGTCGTGAATTTATCGATAATTTGGAAATCACTCATGGCATTACTTATGACCAATATTTGCAATAAATCCCCAAATCTATGTTAAAAAATATATTAATAATATTAAAATTACCGAACGTTTATTAAAAATGGATGTACACTTACTTATCACTCCCTAACGCTGATCCAAGCAGCGATAGAAAAATCATAGACTAATACTCTCTGTGGAGAAAATAGCAGTTAGCATCACAACATTGTCTAACAGTGTCATAATATTGTGATAAGAGATTAACAAATGAAGTCGACTCAAAGATACCAGATGAACAATTCGGTTTCCGAACATGTCGTAGAGAATCTGCTGAAAGTTATCGATGAAGCATTATGACTAAACAAAGGGAAATTCTACACGGTATTTGTCGACTTCGCCAAGGCCTTTGACCTAATAGATAGGCACATGCTGACAAACAAACTCCAATCCATGACAAACGAAAACGCCCTATCTGGAATTATAAAAAAACATTCTGGCATATAACATCATAAATATAGATGATACAAAAAGCAAATCAAAAGAAATAATCCAGACCAATGGCATATTACAAGGAGATCCCATCAGCCTCATACTCTTCAACATCGCAACGGCAGATGTCATAACGGCAATAAGACAATAAACAGCAACCATAATCTATATATACGCATATGACATGGTCTCGGGATTCCTGGATAAAAAAGAATTTCAAAATGCTTTCAATGCGTTAACAAACTGGGCAGAAGAAAATGGACTCAAAATAAACAAAACCAAAACTCTACAAATGGTCTTTAGGAAAGGTGGACGAGTAGCAGCAGATGACAACCTACAATATGAGGAAGGTAGAGTCGGAATTGTAAACTCTTTCAAATACCTCGGAATTACTCTGCAAACAACACTAACTTTCTGACTCCACATAAAAGGGAGAATATATTCACTAAATAATAAGGGAAATAAAAAAAAGCTTAAAACCCATAAAAAATAATAAATAATTTAAAGATAAAGGCGCCATGAAAGCAATATATGACATACAGAACATCCAGAAATTATCACTAAAAACAGTGATGTGCCTATTTAGAGCCAAAATCTTACCAGTAATAACATACAGACTCCACCTTATCTGGGAAAAACTATCAAAACAAGATCTTTCCATCATAGAAGGAATCAAAGCAAAATTTCTCAAGACCATAATGGGCATCTCAAAATACACACGTTCACGTCTGACTTACTAACTAGCAAGAGAGACTTTTCTCATAGAAGATCTGAGGACAGCACTAACATTACCATCAACAGATAATCCAGAAAAATACATTCTAGAGAGGTGAAAGAAGAGAGAAGAAATCCCATCGGATTTCTATAGTACCGACGCCATGATAGACTGAACTTGGACAAATGCCAATCAGAAACTGAGACATGTGGTGATCAAGCTAGCGATACATGGCTACCATCACAAAATATGCAGAAACACATCCTACCACGACCCCAACGACCACTGTATATGCTCACTATGCGGAGAATGCTGTGAAAAATACCATATCAACAAATGCAGAAACAATAACAAATCGCTTTGTGACTACAGCAAAAACTAATGAATTAAACTCCTTTGCACGTTAGTGCGCTTTTCAGTTATTATTATAATATTGTGATTTGCATATTTAAATAAAAACTTCAAAATTGTCTAATAATTTTGTAAATTGTTTGAAAAAGTTTAAAATATTAAATAATGTTAGTAAATACAGAAGAAGAGCTATAGTTTACAACAATATAACTGAAAAATCAAGCGCTAGTAGAAGTGCAGTTGAGACCTGGAATCATTAAATGCTTCCTTGCACTGACAAACTGCCAAAGTCTCTGCACTATCGAAATCATTTACTGCACTTTTGATGGTTTTGAAATGTTCATTGTAAAACAATACAGATTTTAAAATGTTGTAAATATAGTGCAAAAATATGCAATATCACTAGTTTTTAGTTAAAATATGCAACAGGAGAAAAAAGTCTAAATATGCAAATAATACAGTCTCTAGTGATAACATACATTTTCACTAAAGTGAATTGCCAACACATATAGCGGATTTTATCCCACGAGTCCACTTACATTAGTGGGCAAGTTAATGTACACTAGATTAGTCTAGCATTCACTTAAGTTATGTAGATAGGAAATAACACTATGAGGTTTTTTTAATATTATTTGTTTCTTCACTCACCTCATACTTCATAACTCCCACGCAGACTCGAGTTTTGTCACTTAATTTGTGACATTCTCAATGCTGTATTACTTTCACCATCAGTTGTAAACGTAATACAGCATTGAGAATGTCACAAATGAAGTGACGAAACTCGAGTTTGCGTGGGAGTTATGAAGTATGAGGTGAGTGAAGAAACAAATAATAACATTCACTTGTTTGTTAGCATGTTTTTGTTATAAGTTGGCTCCATAATTTGAGCAATGACTAATACATATTTTACATTGTAATATGGTGATTTTAGATTACTTTTTGCTCAACTTCACACTTCATTTTGAGGCATTTCTCAATTTTTTTTTGGAAAAAATCAACATGTACAGCTTATTTCTCAAGTAATTATTCACATACTGCAATATAAATGTTTTACTTTTCGTTTTTTTATTTGAATTCTAGGGTGCCATGGCACAGATTGTGGCCATGATGGGGTCCCACTTTATTTTCATATTTACCGAGTAAAATAAAGAAATGATAATTACTTCACGCAGGTAGATACATTTAATATAGTATTTTATTAATATTTATTGAAATTAGTTACTGTTAAAGTGCAAAATGAAAAGCTGGTCATCTCCCACCCGGCCCAGAATCCCCAAACAAAAAAAGTTGAATCCCAAAAAAGAATGAAGACTCAATTTTCAAAATTATGAAATCAGAAATTTCCATATACCCACCGGCACTTTCTTCTGAGTTGCAATTACAGCAGTATTCACCCCTTTCAAAGCAACAGACGTCAAACCTCCTTGGTTGATTGCTTTAAATGCATATTCTGAAATAAAATACTCAAACATAACTCCATTGCACAGTCAAAGTATTAAAACATTACATTATTTTGAGACATATGAACGCAACAAAAAAAATGGCACTCATTACAATTTAAATATAACACATTACTTACCGACTTGATAAAGTCTTCCTTCGGGAGAAAATATAGTAATATGCCTGTCAAATCCAGCGCTACTACCTCTAGCCATTTTGCTTATGACTAAACAATAAAACGATATGATTATTACAGCACAGAATAGAGAAAAAGTTGAACAACATTGATTGTCCTTTAGTCTTTGCTGTAGTTCGTTCTCTATGGTAGTTACTCAGCGGCCGCCTTGTGGGCTCTGGGTAGCAGTCGGCGATAACCAACTAAAGAGAGCAATAAGTCCAGCGATAAGAATAACTCCTCGGTATTCTTAATGATCCGCTTCACTCCTTAAAAATGAATCGGTAAACTGTGAACATCCACAGGTATATCTGTGATGAAATTGTACTAAAATCCAAGTAACTAAATAACAAACAATAAAATCTATTCATAAGTTTTACTTAGTGAACATAAACAAATATAGAGTTACATTTAAGAAAAAAATTATCACCTCCTCTCATAGTGTATTCTAACTAGACCTATTTTGGAACCTTGTTGGTTCCATCTTCAGTAATTTCAATTTCAGTAATACAAGTTCACCAGACTCATATAGAGGAATAGTCCTGGAAAGCAATCTATTCAAAATCTTTACACGACTGATCGCGCAAAGGCTAACATCAGAGATCGACGAAAATATCACAGAACACCAGTTTGGATTCCGAAGAGGAAGGATTACTCTACAAGCAGTAGGGAATCTACCAGAAAGCATAGACGACCCGCTACGGCACCATAAACAAAAATTCTACGCCGTGTTCATAGATTACAACAAAGCCTTCGATTTCATGAATAGACAGAAACTGATCACAAAATTGGAAGAAAAAATAGGGAAGAACAACAGAATTGTAACCATAATAAACAACATACTTTCAAGGAATACAATAGACGACGGAACCAGCATATCAGATGGTATAACGCAAACAAATGGGGTCTTACAGGAGAACCCGATAAGCCCATTGCTTTTAACGTGGCCACATCAGATGTAGTGGAAGCAATTATGACGGACAACACACAAATAGTAATTTATATGTATGCGGATGATATGGTTATTGGATCAAACAATAAAGAACAACTTCAACTAGCATTTGAAAAACTACAAAAGTGGGCTAAACACAATTATTTTGCCATAAACAAAGAAAAACGGTACAAATGATATTTAGAAAGGGGGGCAAGGTAGCCAAAACTGACGCCTTAACTATCGGTAAAGAAGAACTAAAAATAGTGAATCATTACAACTACCTAGGAATACGACTACAGACGATAAGGACATCCTTCAGAATACATTTCAAACAAAAAGCAATATCAAAGCTTTCCAGGACATCTCCAGATCAGAACAACTAGATCTCAAAACAGCTATCTTTCTGTTCAAAGCTAAAATAACGCCCACAGTCACATATGGCATACATCTGATCTGGCATAACTTGACCACTGACTTAGAAACCATAGAGAGAGTAAAGGCAAGTTTCCTGAAACACAATTTTTGCGTATCAAAATACCAACCAGACTTATATACGAGCTAGCAAAGGAAACATTCTACATAGAGGATATAAGAATCAGTCTAGGATTCCCATCTACAAGTGAAACTGAGAAACACAACAAGGAAAGGAATGAAAAGAGACTAAGCATGTGGGAAGATACATCTGACTGACTGACTGTAGTTGACAGCTGTTTGCGCTGCCCAGTGTGCCTTTTGCTGGGACTGTTATTTGTCCCTTGACGGCGAATTCGCGTAGGTGTGTGCAGTATTGGGTTTCGCTGTTTTTCCCTAGCCTATATGGCGGTTATATGGGGATTGATTCTATTTTAGCATGTGCTATTGATCTAATGTGGATGTTTGATTCCAAGGCAGATAGATCTCGCTTAATTGGGGCATCGGAAACCGTGTCGCTGATAAATTTCAGGACCGGAATGAGCCACGCCAATCTGCGCTGACCCCTCTGATCTTGGTTATTTCATGCTGAATACTACGGGTGGTTTAATGTGTCGAATATGTTTCTATGTGTAGTACGCCATTGTGGAAGGTGTCCTATATTGCGTACTATGGGGTTTCCATGATCATTTATATTTCGGAGCATGGATGTAACCCTTTCAGGTATGATAGTCTCAATATATGGTACCTTCGTGGCCTCGTGCATCTCCGTTATCCTTGTGTAACGCGGTGCCGAAAGTATAATTTTGAGACATTTGTTCTGCAATATCTGAAGTTTCTTTTTGTGGCATTTCGCAAGGATACTCAGAGATTCGCAGCCGTACAATAGCATACTACGGATCATGGCCACGTATAGAGTGACCTTGATCCTTCGGGACAGAAGATACATCTGATCTGGCATAACTTGACGACCACTGACTTAGAAACCATAGAGAGAGTAAAAGCAAGTTTCCTGAAACACAATTTTTGCGTATCAAAATACCAACCAGACTTATATACGAGCTAGCAAAGGAAACATTCTACCTAGAGGATATAAGAAACAGTCTAGGATTTCCATCTACAAGTGAAACTGAGAAACACAACAAGGAAAGGAATGAAAAGAGACTAAGCATCTGGGAAGATGATGATGAATAGAGAATGGATTACACCATAAACTATGAGTAACAAAGTCATTTTACGAACCGAACGATAAGTGTATTTGTGAACTTTGTGGCAAAGAGTGCGAGAGGTACCACTTATGCTACGGTTTATTATACAGCGTGTCGCGCCCGACGTGACGCGAATTCGCGTTTCGCTCGGCGTGATGCTGGTTCAGCATGGAGCGCATACGTTACAGCGCATATGTTTATGGAATTGTCGCCAGATGGCACCACATATATGGAAAATCAAAATGACCAACGTTCATAATAAATTTCCAAATGTGTTTACAAAAACTAATGTATACAAACCTGTCCCTGCATAACCTAATGAAATAAATTACATACATACTATTTAGTAAACTATAAATTAATCTGATGTACACTAAACTGACCCATCGGAATCTAACAAAATGAAGCGATTGAACATTTATTTCTTAAAATATGGTTTGGAATTAAATGCAAATGTTGGTCATTCACACATATGTCCTGCCATCTGGCGGATTTAATTTTATGAGCGTTCACGTATGCCAACTTCAATTCTAATAAAGAACTTTGAAAATAAATTGAGAGGAAAAATCATAATTTGTGTACATAGATAAACATATTAAAATTCTTCATTAAAAAAGTTTCAAGTGTCGTTGCAAAACGATTAAAATAATTCGAAATGTTAGTAAAGACAGAGAAAGTAACAGCTTTTATTTATCTCACCGCATTATGCTGTGGTTTATCTACGACGCAACGCGCCAGCGCAAAAATTGCTCCCCATGTATTTAAATGGAAGTGGTTTATCTACAACGCAAATTGCTGGCGCAAAAAGATTTGCGCTGACATGTCGCGTCGTGTTTTGGAATCTCTTGAATCCAGGACGCAATTTGCCAGCGCAAACAAAGAATATAGAAGATATTACCCGTACTCATTGGTGTAATTGCTAATGCTGTGGTTTATCTACGACGCAACGCGCCAGCGCAAAAATTGCTCCCCATGTATTTAAATGGGAGTGGTTTATCTACAACGCAAATTGCTGGCGCAAAAAAATTTGCCCTGACATGTCGCGTCGTGTTTTGGAATCTCTTGAATCTAGGACGCAATTTGCCAGCGCAAACAAAGAATATAGAAGATATTACCCGTACTCATTGGTGTAATTGCTAAAAACAAACTAAGATTTTATAACAAAATGTCGGAAATACAGTACTTGTTTTATAACTTTCCAATTTTAACGACGAAAGTTAGATGATTTTGTGCAAATCATTGAGTTCTATACATATTTTATACAATATGAGCACGAAGGAGTACAGAGATGTATAGAAAAAAGTTATTGTGGTTTGAACTTAGTCAAGAGATAAATAAAAGCTGTAAATATTGTATCTCGTCTTCTATTAAATTCAAAACCTGATAAAACTGCTCAGGAGAAAATCTGAAGTATTCTAAAATCTGGTATATTCATCAACCATATGTTTATTTAAGAACTAAATAATCATTTATTCTGTAATTTTCCATACAACATTCATATGATGCTGTTGCTCTAGGTACTTTTTCTGTCTTTACTAATATTTCGAACTATTTTAATCGTTTTGCAACGACACGTGAAACTTTTTTTATGAAGAATTATAATATGTTTATCTATGTACACAAATTATGACTATTCCTCTCAATTTATTTTCAAAGTTCTTTATTAGAATTGAAGTTGGCATACGTGAAAGCTCATAAAATTAAATCCACCAGATGGCAGGACATATATGTGAATGACCAACATTTGCATTTAATTCAAAACCATATTTTAAGAAATAAATGTTCAATCACTTCATTTTGTTAGATTCCGATGGGTCAGTTTAGTGTACAGCAGATTAGTTTATAGTTTACTAAATAGTATGTATGTAATTTATTTTATTAGGTTATGGAGGGACAGGTTTGTATACATTAGTTTTTGTAAACACATTTGGAAATTTATTATGATCGTTGGTCATTTTGATTTTCCATATATGTGGTGCCATCTGGCGACAATTCCATAAACATATGCGCTGTAGCGTATGCGCTCCATGCGAAACCAGCATCACGCCGAGCGAAACGCGAATTCGCGTCACGTCGGGCGCGACACGCTGTATAATAAACTGTAGCATAAAAACAAACTACGATTTTATAACAAAATGTCGGAAATACAGTACTTGTTTTATAACTTTCCAATTTTAACGACGAAAGTTAGATAGTTTTGTTGCAAATCATCGAGTTCTATACATGTTTTATACCATTTTTATACAATATGAGCATGAAGGAGTACAGAGATGTACAGAAAAAAGTTATTGTGGCTTGAAATTAGTCAAGAGATAAATAAAAGCTGTAAATATTGTATTGTATCTTGGGGATATTATGGATGTACATAAATTTCGTCTTCTATTAAATTCAAAACCTGATAAAACTGCTCAGGCGAAAATCTGAAGTATTCTAAAATTTGGTATATTCATCAACCATTTTCTGGGTGAGGTTTTTATCGGGGTTTTTCCTCACCTGTAAGACAAATGTCAGGAAAACTTTAAGGCCCAATCGGTCCCCGAAATCATATGGCCATCATCATCATCCTTATCATTATCATCATCATCACAATCATCCCTCACCGGTGTGGAAAGCAACGGGAAGTTACCACACCTACACAATTCCCTAGTAAAGCTGCAGGCATAGCATGAAAATGCTATGATTGCAGTGAAGGACCTGCCTTCGGGCAGAATTACTATGGACGGATATGTTTATTTAAGAACTAAAGAATAATTTATTCTATAATTTTCCATACAACATTCATATGATGCTGTTGCTCTAGGTACTTTTTCTGTCTTTACTAATATTTCGAACTATTTTAATCGTTTTGCAACGACACGTGAAACTTTTTTTATGAAGAATTTTGATATGGTTATCTATATAGACAAATTATGACTTTTCCTCTCAATTTATTTTCAAAATTCTTTATTAGAATTGAAGTTGGTATACGTGAACGCTCATAAAATTAAATCCACCAGATGGCAGGACATATGTATGAATGACCAACATTTGCATTTAATTCCAAACTATATTTTAAGAAATAAATGTTCAATCACTTCATTTTGTTAGCTTCCGATGGGTCAGTTTAGTACATCAGATTTTTTTATAGTTTACTAAATAGTATGTATGTAATTAATTTTATTAGGTTATGCAGGGACAGGTTTGTATACATTAGTTTTTGTAAACACATTTGGAAGTTTATTATGAACGTTGGTCATTTTGATTTTTCCATATATGTGGTACCATCTGGCGACAATTCCATAAACATATGCGCTCCATGCGAAACCAGCATCACGCTGAGCGAAATGCGAATTCGCGTCACGTCGGGCGCGACACGCTGTATAATAAACCGTGGCATTATGCTGTGGTTTATCTATGACGCAAACGCGCCAGCGCAAAAATTGCTCCCCATGTATTTCAATGGGAGTGGTTTATCTACAACGCAAATTGCTGGCGCAAAAAAAATTGCGCTGACATGTCGCGTCGTGTTTTGGAATCTCTTGAATCCAGGACGCAATTTGCCAGCGCAAACAAAGAATATAGAAGATATTACCCGTACTCATTGGTAATTGCTAAAAACAAAGATTTTATAACAAAATGTCGGAAATACAGTACTTGTTTTATAACTTTCGAATTTTAACGACGAAAGTTAGATAGTTTTGTTGCAAACCATCGAGTTCTATACATGTTTTATACCATAGAGAACCGATTATACAATATGAGCATGAAGGAGTACAGAGATGTACAGAAAAAAGTTATTGTGGCTTGAACTTAGTCAAGAGATAAATAAAAGCTGTAAATATTGTATCTCGGGGATATTATGGATGTGCATAAATTTCGTCTTCTATTAAATTCAAAACCTGATAAAACTGCTCAGGCGAAAATCTGAAGAATTCTAAAATTTGGTATATTCATCAACGATATGTTTATATAAGAACTAAAGAATCATTTATTCCATAATTTTCCATACAACATTCATATGATGCTGTTGCTTTAGGAACTTTTTCTGTCTTTACAAATATTTCGAACTATTTTAATCGTTTTGCAACGACTCGTGAAACTTTTTTTATGAAGAATTTTAATATGTTTATCTATGTAGACAAATTATGACTTTTCCTCTCAATTTATTTTCAAAGTTCTTTATTAGAATTGAAGTTGGCATACGTGAACGCTCATAAAATTAAATCTACCAGATGGCAGGACATATGTGTGAATGACCAACATTTGCATTTAATTCCAAACCATATTTTAAGAAATAAATATTCAATCACTTCATTTTGTTAGATTCCAATGGGTCAATTTAGTGTACATCAGATTAGTTTATAGTTTACTAAATAGTATGTATGTAATTTATTTTATTAGGTTATGCAGGTTTGTTTACATTAGTTTTTGTAAACACATTTGGAAATTTATTATGAACGTTGGCCGATAGGGTTACCCATGCCGGACTGGTCGAAGGTGATAAGCCAGACGAAAAAAGTACCTTGGGCGAAAGAATGACGATCTTTCACCGTAAAAATACAACCGTCAAGAAATGCGGACATGGGTTCAACTGGGGTAGAATTTTCTGGAGGTCAAATAGTCCCCCATTCGGTTCTCCGGGCGGGGACTACTTCAGGGAACCCATGCCAAAGGCTCAAACACAGGGACATGTTCCTAGGAACATGGAATGTTAGGACTTTATACAATAGCGGGGCACTAGAGATATTAACGCGGGAATTAGATAAATCGCCCTTGGATATAGTCGCTTTACAGTAAGTTAGGTGGCCAGGAGTAGGTAGTCAGGAATCAGGAAGTTTTGCATTATACTACGGGGGTGCAGAAAGACCTGCATTTGGAACTGGCTTTTTAGTCAGAAGGAGGATCCTATCCGCTATCCGAGATATTAAGTTTGTTAGTGATAGGGCATCATACATACTTCTAAAGGGTAAAAGACATGATTTTATAATTGTAAATGTACATGCCCTCACAGAAGATAAAGATGACAAGATCAAGGATGAGTTCTATGAAGAATTAGATTGCTTATTTGATAGCCTTTCACGATATCACATGAAAATTATCTTAGGAGATTTTAATGCAAAAGTGGGGCGGGAAGATATATTCAAACCAACAATAGGCAAATTCAGTCTTCATGGAGATAGTAACGACAACGGGGTTAGATTAGTCACATTTGCCACATCAAAGAATCTCGTTGTTAAGAGCACAACATTTCAGCATAAGGATATTCATAAATACACCTGGACGTCCCCAGATGGAGAAACTCGGAACCAGATAGATCATGTATTAGTGGATAAACGCTGGCACAGTAGCATCATTGATATTAGATCAGTTAGTGGAACAGACTGCAATTCGGATCATCATCTGGTCAGAGTGAAAATCAGAAAACGGCTATCGCTTATGAGAGGAACATACGTTAAAGTTGATTCTGTAAAATATGAATTAAAAAACTTGAAAAATGATGAAATGCGGCAAGAATATCAAAATTGCTAATAGATTTGAAGTACTAGAATCTTCAGATGACAATGTCGCAAATGAAGAAGAAACTGATATAAATAAAGAATGGGAGGCTATAAGAGATACTATTAAATTGTCAGCATCAGAAAGCATTGGTTGTTTAAAAAATAGGCAAAACAAGAAATGGTTTGATGAGGAATGTGCCGACATTGTAAAGAAAAGAAAGCTAGCAAAAATGAAATGGTTACACGAGCCAAATGAGGTAAATTTAGAGCAATTGGGTAGTGTTAGACGGGAAACCTCCAAGTTACTAAAGAGTAAAAAGAGGGAATATTTGAGAGAGAAGATTAATGATCTTGAAATGAATGCAAAAAATAGGAACATTAGAGAATTATATCAGGGAATTAGTATAGAGAAGAAAGGGTTTCAGGCTAGAACAAACATAATTGGGAATGAAAATGGGGATATGATTGCAGATTCCAGGAGTATATTAAATAGATGGAAAAGTTACTTAATCAGCTATTAAATGTACATACAGAACAGGACATTAAGGAGGATAATTTACAGACAGCAGAAATGCTAGTCGCAGAACCAAGTGCATTAGAGGTTGAAATGGCGATTGAAAAATTGAAGATCAGGTTCAGATGAGATCCCAGCAGAACTGATAAAATTAGGGGGAGAAAAATTGATGGACAAGATACGCTGGTTGCTTAGTATGATTTGGGAAAAAGAAGCTCTTCCAGATGAATGGAAAGAATCAATTATCGTACCAATTTATAAGAAAGGAGATAAAACTGATTGCAACAACTACAGGGGCATCTCATTACTTTCAACTTCGTACAAAATTCTAACAAATATATTAGTAAGCAGACTTACTCCCTATATTGATGACATTCTAGGAGATCATCAATGTGCATTTAGAAGAAACAGGTCTACAACAGATCAGATTTTTGGTATAAGACAGATTTTAGAAAAGAAATGAGAATATAGTGGTAGTGTACATCAACTATATGTAGACTTCAAAAAAGCATATGATTCAATTAAGAGGGAGAAGTTATATAGTATCCTGCTGGAGTTCGGAATTCCTAAAAAGTTAGACTTATACGAATGTGTCTAAATGGCACAAAGAGTAGGGTGCGTGAAGGCAAACAGTTTTCGGACACTTTTGAAATCCAGAATGGGTTGAAGCAAGGAGATGCACTATCTCCTCTACTATTTAATTTTGTACTAGAGCATGCCATTAAATCTTTGGAGAATGAGGAAGGCTTACAACTGAATGGTATTAATAAGCTCTTAGTTTATGCTGATGATGTAGTACTACTGGCCGATAGCGAGGAGATACTAAAGGCCAACACGCACACACTATTGAGTAACACTAAGAAATTGGGACTGGAAGTAAATATCAATAAAACTAAATATATGGTCACACGTAGAAATTCGTCATATAATAGAAACGGACAGCTAATGACAAATGAGGGAAATTTTGAGGAAGTGGCTGAATTCAAATACCTAGGAACAATAATCACAAATAGGAATGAGATGCACAAAGAAATTAAACATAGGCTCAATTCTGCAAATGCGTGTTTATTATGCATTGCAGAGACTCTTGATGTCCCAACTCCTTTCAAAAAACGTTAAACTGAAAATATATAAAACTATTATTCTACCAGTTATATTATATGGGTGCGAAACGTGGACTCTTACTTTAAGGGAGGAAAGGAGATTACAAGTATTTGAGAATAAAGTACTTAGGAAAATTTTTGGACCAAAGAGAGATGAACAGACAGTTGAATGGAGAAGACTACATAACAATGAACTACATGGTCTTTATAGGAAGCCTGATATAATAAGAAAAGTTAAGTCTCGTAGACTGCGATGGGCAGGACATGTTGCACGTATGGGGAATAAAAGACTTGCACGGAAGCTTCTTGTAGGAAAGCCAGAGGGAAAACGCCCAGTTGGTAGACCAAGAATGAGGTGGGAGAATAACATTAACTATGATTTGAGGGAAGTCGATTATACAGGGAATGATTGGAAAAAATTAGGTCAGATAGGGATGTATGGAGAGCTTTATGTCCGCGCGGCCATGAACCTACGGGTTCGATAGTGCCCGTGAGTAAGTAAGTATTATGAACGTTGGTCATTTTGATTTTCCATATATGTGGTGCCATCTGGCGACAATTCCATAAACATATGCGCTGTAGCTTTTGCGCTCCATGCGAAACCAGCATCACGCCGAGCGAAGCGCGAATTCGCGTCACGTCGGGCGCGACACGCTGTATAATAAACCGTAGCATTAATCTGATGCACAAAAAGAGTGAAATCGCTTGCTGAATATAGCAGAGAGTTTTGCACAAATGTGCGCAATTCCTTTCATTATTATATTATTAATTGGACCGAATTGAACTAAAAGTCAGTGCTGACAACACATGTTTTTAAGAGCATGGTACCAACATTTGCAGAATTTGATTTATATGGCGTATTATTTTTTTTTTTGTACATTTACAATTTCTATAAAATATTTCTTATGCTTGCTTGAAACGGACTGCCTTTTTGTAGTTCCTCAAAATACCAAATTCAGTACAAAATTCCGAAAATTTAATTTTTGAGGTCATATCAATGTCAGGAGAGATTAAAACGATAAGGTATATCTAACGTCCGTACCGGTATCGATATTTATTATATATAAATTTGTTGCAATATTATATTTATATTGGACATCCGTTACATATAAAAAATGGAATTTAATAGGGAGGGTAAGAACTCTATGCTTAATAGCCATATGTAAACAGACATGTAAGAGATATTTATCTGGACAGTATAGGCCTATATTTGTTTTCGAATTAAGTAATTACAGATTTATCTAGATATAATTTCTTACGTTTTTCTTTTATTATTAGATCATGTCCACGTTCGATATAATCCTCTGAAAGGTGAATGGATTCTTGTTTCGCCACATAGAACAAAGCGTCCATGGAGTGGCCAAGTGGAAGATGCACCACAAGAAAATATACCAGAATTTGATCCAAAAAATCCACTCTGTCCAGGAGTTATCAGACCAAATGGAATGGTAAATAAAATGAAATATATACTAACAGTATGTTTAATACTTAGGAAGTTATATTTCAATTTCAATATCTCTAATCTACTTCATTTAACTATGCAAATTAATATTTTCTGTCTACAATTTTCTTAACTCTGAGCTTTGTGCACATGCCTGTATTTCCAAAATCTGAGTACAACTCAGTATAAATTTCCTTCTATTCTTGTTTTATCTTGCCCCTTGTGTTAATATTTTTATTTTATACGATTGGAATTGTTCTGTGCCATAGTTGAACATTTTAAGGCCTCCTGACTAGATGCAACACTACAGAACTTTAGTGCTTGTTTGAGTCTCTGAGGAGAAAAATTATCTCATGGAATTTCAGCCTGTATAGGACTGGTGCACACCCAGTATCATGAGGAATTTGATAGCCACATTAAATAGCATCTCCAGGTTGGGAAAACCAGCTGACCACGTCACCTCTATATGGCTTTATGTTTAACATATGTTGAAGTGAGGCCAGTGACTGGATGGTAGAACAAGGTCTTTCTAGACCTGTTGCACCATGTAGTTTTTTTTTTTATGATTGAATTAGAGGAATTGACTTTTCTCTCTTCTATCAAATACAGCACCAGGTTTCACCTTCTCCCTTGTCTTCATCTTCCCTCACACAAATTACTCATACATTTACACACTCATATCTATCATTAAATCTGTGGTTTATGTAACCATATAATGTTCAATGCTGCATTCACTAAGCACCATCACTGGTCCCTATCCTCAGCCAACTGGATCCAGTTCACATCTCCAGTCTCCTAAGATCCATCTAAATATCCCCCTATCTAGGCCTAAGTATTCCTAATTGTCTTTTTTCCCAAGGGTTATCAATACAAATTTGGAATCATTTGTACTGGTCTCCCATTTGAGCTACATTAGCTTCTCATCACAATCTGCTAGACTTAATAGTCTTCACAATATTAGGCAAACAATCTAAATTGTTGAGTTTTTCACTCTGAAACTTCTATTCTCATCCCTTACATGATTGAATATGTATTGGTCTGAAAATAAGCCATCCCTGGGTATAAGTTGTACTCTTAATTATTTGAGGGAAAAAAAAAAATGAAAAAGGCACGGCAATAAGAAGACCGAAGGAAGAAAAATTACCTTAAAAATAATGTCTTACTGAAAGTGAATTGAATTAGAAGCTAACAAAAAATGTACAATCTTCATGGTGTGTCAGGCCTAGAAAGCTTTTGGCTTACCAGTCAGCTGGTTGCATCCTATTCATATATGTTATTCACAGAGGTGTACAGTCATACAGCTAGTATAGGGATGACGTGGTCAGCATGTCAGTTTCCTCAGTTGTTATAGCTGTTTTTTTCTGGAGGTGCTACTTATTGTCGCTACCCAAAATTCCTCATGATGCTGGGTGGGAACCAGTCCTATCTGGCCAAAACACCATGAGACAATTTCTTCTCCAGTGGGGACTCAAATCAGCATATGTCCTCAAGCTCTGCACCAGGGCATTATCCTTAAACTGCTTGGCTAATGTGCGAGACTGTATACACAATAAAGTAAAGTGATCCCACCACATGCCTTAGGAGCCCTTGGAGTAGTAGGAGGTTAAGGCTCCCAAATTTCTAGACAGTCGGCATGAGATGCCAGCTGGGTTGTTGGCCCTGCAAGATCTGGTACAAAAACAGGCATCTGATATTCATTTCAATTACAGACTGAGTTGAACCGGAGCCATTTTACTCCCAGAAGGATTAGGACAGTGTAAAAATCCTGACCCCATAGAGACTTGAACCCACAACCTTCCAGCTTGTAGCATATTGTCTTAACCAATTACTCTACAACATACCTCCTATCTACACGATGTAAATGCCAAAGTACCAGTAAATTTTGCATTGTTGCATGATAAAATACTGCCAGTTTCGGTTATAGACACCAGGTGCAATGTTGCAAATGAGCATAATTTTTAACAGCAAAGGTATGTAAAATGGCAAGGGTAGCAAGTATAAGATGCTACCAGTCGTTTACAGTTGAAATTTAGACCAAATGTACAGATTATTTCTTGTCTTAGTATGCTATTTTCAAATATAGGACAGGAATACAATTGTTGAGAAGACCAAAACTTTAATGAAATTAAAATTGTAGTGCCTAGAGAAGAAAAAGATATATGTGCATTGAATAAATAAAGAAATAAAATTCAAAACTTGTACATATATAGTTAGTTTTCATACTAGATATTATAGTAGCAGTACAGTAATAGTAATAGTATCTCCTGTTGTTCTTATCCAAAGCATACTACCCCAACGAAGCAACTTCGGAGCATCCTATTCCAAGCTAAAATCTTCAACTCTCCCAATGTTTTCCTTCACACTCCTTCTCCACGATGGTCGGGGTCTTCCTATTTTTCTCTCAAAACAGGAATTGTTCTCTCAATAGCATCCTGATTTTTCCTAAGAGTGTGACTAATCCATCTCCATTTCCTTCTTTTTATTTGCATATCAATGGGTTCTTCATTTGTTTCCATGTTGGAAATAATATTTTATAGAAATAAAAAAATAATTTTTAAATTTTAGGTTAATCCACAATATGAATCAACATATGTATTTACAAATGATTTCCCAGCACTTCTTGAAGATGTCCCTAGTCCTCCAGAAAGTGATGATCCATTGTTTCAAATGGCTAGAGGTCAAGGAACATGCAGAGTTATGTGTTTTCATCCAAAATCAAACATTACACTTCCACAAATGACAATTCCAGAAATCAGAGCTGTCATTGACAGGTTCGTATGTCATTTATCTAATTTAAAATAGCGACAAAAAAAAAATGCACTCGTAAATTGAATGGATGAGAGAGTAAGGAATCCTGTATAGTAGCTGAGTGGTTTAAGCCATGGTGCTTTGGAACTTGTGCTGGTATGAGCCTCCATAAGAGAACAAATTTCTTCATGGAATTTTGACTAGTATGGGATCAATGCCCACTCAGAATCTTGAGGAATTTGAGTAGCTGCAATGAGTAGTGGCTCCAAGTTGAAAAAAACCAGCTATAACAGCTAGGGTTCCCGAATCCTGACCACATGTCACCCCTATACTGGTTGGATGATTATCCACCTCTGTGATTAACACATGTAGATGTGAGGTCAGCAGTTGGCTGATAGGCCAAGGGTCTTCTAGATGTATTGCACTATGGAGTTTGGAGAGAGTAAGAAGAAAAAAGATTAATACAACTAAAGATAAACATTTTTCCCTGAAGCAGGATTTAACTCAAGATATCCACCTTTATGCACTGGTGCATTAACAAATTGGGCTACTTAGGCAATCAGGAGTAGGAAAAGTTTTCATAGATATCTCTTTTAAGAGGAGAAAAAATTTAAAGTTTAAAGGTAAAGCTTCATGCAAGAGATAGAGATATTTTCGCGGTGTTATCTTTTTTGAACAGTGTGAATTCCTATCCTGCATGCCTGCAGCTGTATGAGATTGAGTTCTGATAACACTTATGTTTTGTACATGGTAGGACACTCTTTAAGAGAAAACTGACTTACTCCATACAGTGTTTTTCGTGCTTGCTTACCCCAAACTTAATGATAGAGCTTTGCTTTTTCCATTTTATATAAAATTACGCTAAATACTAAATAAAAACTCAACATGGTCAGATACCTCACTCCACAAGTTTAGAGAAAACTTGATTTCATTTGCTAGAGAAGGTGCCGTCACTTTTTGCTACCATGGATTGCTTTTGCACCAACTACCCACATTCATAGAGTGGGCAATTCTACAAGTACCAAATCACAGGCATTTAGCTATTTAACTTTGGGCTTACCAATATAGTTCTAAACATGTATGCAGTTCCATTTGTCTTGATTTAACTGATAACACTGTAGAAGATTATGTTTATCAAATCTTGCTGCATGGAATTGTCTGCAGAAATCAGATCAGTTATTCTAATTTTTGCCAAGTGGTGAGACAGCCATTCATGGTCCAACGATCCCTGAACTTTGGAATTCCTTCTTTTTTTGCTATTAGCTATTGAATTGGAAAAATCTTCTAAATTACATTAAAAAAAATATATATTGTATCTATATATTTCTTAATGATACTATGAAGTGGGTAATGAAATTCCAATCCACAACCCAGCAAGTTCCTTGTTGAGTAGGCAATCCAGGGGAAAAACATCAGGTTGGTCGGCAATGGAGTTTGAAACACAACTTTCTTGGCAACCTCCTACAGTGAAGTTATACAATGGAGGAAATTGGTATAAAGGCACTTGTTAAAAGTGTTAACACAAATTTATTTACTCTTTCTTTGGCATTTTTCTATATTAACTTAGGAGGTGATTGAGTACAAAACACACACAAATAATGTCAAAATTAATTATCCATTTCCATCCAAAAAAGTACATGAAAACTGAAACCACTCTCACATATGGGTGGAAATTAGTATAAAGGCACTTTGTGTATTTCACAGATTAAACCAAAAAGACTGAGCGCAAAGTTTACAACAAAGTTCTAAAATTTAGCTGAACCTCCATTGTTGTTAATTACTTGGAAGATTCTCTTTGGCATTGACTTGATGAGGGTGTTTATTTCTTCCACTGAGATTGAAGCCCACTCTTCCTGAAAAACATTTTTCTGCTCAGTCACTGTCCCATACTGCCGTCCATTGTGATACACACGCCTTGCCAGGATCCCCCATAAGTTCTCAATTGGATTTAAATCAGGACTTCTGACTTGCCACGTCAAAAGTGGTATTTCTTTCTTCCTGAACCACTCCTTTGATTTGGTAGACACGTGAATGGAAGCATTATCTGGCTGAAAAATTAGATCTTCGCCAAATTCCTCATACATTCGTATCAATTAGGACTCCAGAAGCTCCTCAGTGTAGGACTCAGAATTCATCTTGATGCGTATCCATGCTATTTTTGATCTTCCTTTAAAGCAGAATGCTGCCCAAATCATAATGCCTCCACCACCGAAGTTTCTACTCATTCTAACTTGCTCTTCAGTACGGAGGTCATGCCAGTAATACTGAAGGCCATCAGGCCGGTCCAGATTAAACTTCTTCTCATCACTGAACATTACTTTATTTCATTCTGAGGTCCAGGACATGTGTTCTTCAGCAAGTCATTCTAACTTTCTTATGTGCATCGTTCAGAGATGTTTTTTTTAAATTTTAGGTTCTTGTCTTCTGACAGAATTTGTCTTACTCATCTGGCTGTTACTGGCAACTCCAAATCAGCCTGGATTTGAGAAGAAAACATACTCTTACCTTTTGCTTTACGTAAAATGAGACGTTTAGTGCGCTCAGACAATTTTCTTGTCCGTCCATATTTCCCGTTTTTTCCATATTGTGAGCCCAGTTTGACAAAATTATCAATGACACATCTTGAAGCCCCAATTTTGTAGGTATTTGTCTATTGGAAAGGCCCATCTCCTTGAAGGCACTAACTCTTGATTTCTCTTCATTTGATAGAGGCTTTCCACGTGGCATTGTACATACTACTGACTTGTAACTGATAAATGATGCTCACAGACACGTTGTCTCCATGTAATTGCAGTGTTTTGTTTACATTTATGTCTCTGTAAGAGTCAGAAGTTGACCTGCCTTCATACCGATTTCCACCCCTAGGACAGCGTTTTCTTAGATTTTACGTATTATTTACATATATAATAAATACAAAATGAGGAGACCTGTATGAAATTATGTCCAAGATATTTATATGTAATCTATGACACACATACGATATTTGCATAAATATTTCAGGTTGTTTTACTACTGAAAGTTAGTGGCTTTATACGAATTTCCTAAACTGTACTACAATCCTCTCTCTGTAAATAATTATACATCACTTTTCATTAATATCAGATAATTAATATAATCATTATAATTTCTTAGTTTAACACTTCTCACTGAAGGATAAATTATATTTTAAGAGAAAAATTATGCGCTCAGACTAGGGTTTGAACCCAGGACCTTTGGCTTTCTAGGTCAATGCTCTATCGCTGAACTATCTGGGCACTCCAATCTAAATGCAAATTTTTCTCTTATACATTGTTAATTCCTGATCGCTGAATGCTAGAGCCTTTGCTTCGATTATGCAAATGGCGGCTTCTATTTTAAGAAGACATTTAATTGGGAATTCAAACATTACTTTATAAAGCCAGCATAATAGATGTAAAGGCTCATAGCTTTCGGCAATCGGGAATTAACAATGTATAAGAGAAAAATTTGCAATTAGATAGCTCAGCAGTAGAGCTTTGGCCTAGAAAGCCAAAGGTCCTGGGTTCAATCTCCAGTCTGAGCATATAATTTTTCTCTTCAAATATAAATTGTGTTATTACTTTCACCCATTCAATTATTTATTTTATTTATTTGACAATAAATATTACAATGTAAAATTCAACGGTCTGGACAAGCTGAAGATGGTACACATGTCCTAAAAGAATTCAACTTTTAAGATGTAAGATGCATCAGACTCACCTTATTTTACTCATTCATTAAATTCAATCAAAGGCATATTGATATTTCATTCAATTAATTTAATTTCATTTAGCATGACAAATTTCTTAATTTAGTTTGTTTTATTTGCTTTAGTTTTATATCCGTTCAATGACTGGTTAAGGTACACGAATTAGAACAATCTTCATGATGTATAAGAGAAAAAATTGCATTTAGATTGGTGTGCTCAGGTAGCTCAGGGGTAGAGCATTGGTCTAGAAAGCCTCAGTCTGAGTGTATAATTTTTCTCTTCATACCTAATGCATTATTTCAGATGTGTTATCTTTTCAGTCAACTGTAAGCTAATTATTGAAAAATAAACAGGAAGGATATGCAGTATTAGAAGTGATCTGTTCTAAGAAACAGTTGTGTTTTTATAACTGCTGATTCAGCATTACATAGGGCCTAGTATATCTAAGTGGAGATGTAAATGAATGAGTCATTTCGAAAAGGGATCATCTACAGCTGATTAAATTTTACAGGAGAGGGAAAAAACTGATTTAACTTGTTCAGTATAAAACATTGAATCTGAAATTGCTATTGAATAAAGTCAGAAAGTGGTAAAGGAATAGTATACTTGATCCATTCTCACATGGAAACAATGGAAGTAGGATGTAAACATGGAATAATGAAAAAAGTAAATTTCAGAAAAATTGGAGATGATCCCTTTTCGAAATGACTTATTCAATTATAACCTGCCATGTGAGCAGATGTGTGTCATGTTGCTGCAAAGTCCCCTCAACTATGTACAAGGTTACTCAATTGCATGATCAGTTTAAGTCATCAATAAACAGTTATAGATTATTGCTGGTATTGATTACAGTCATCTTATGGGCAGTAGGGTTTAAGTCTTGTATTTTTTTGTTCTTCAAAATACCAATAATATAAATTAAAAATTTTGATTTATTTTTTGCCAGATGGGTTGAAGAACTGAAGGAACTTGGAGAGAAATATTTGTGGGTACAGATTTTTGAGAATAAAGGATCTATCATGGGTTGCTCAAATCCACATCCTCATTGTCAGATTTGGGCATCTGCATTCTTTCCAAATGAACCACGCATTAAGGATCATTATCAACATGCATATTACCAAAAGTATAAACGTCCGATGCTGATGGATTATGTTGCTAGAGAAATGGAGAAAAAGGTACATTACTAGATTATAGTAATGGGAACAATTCAGCACATTCCTATGGAATGATTTTAAGAGAAACATTTTTGCTTGAATTTGGATTTGAACTCAGCAAAAATGTTTTTCTTTAGAAATTGATTCAGGCAATTTGTCTGTGTGTATTAATTTACATATCTTTATACATATAAATGAGTGAGTCTGTCTGTCTTTTATGGACTCAAAAACTGACTGATTTGAATGGGATTTTCTCCATTATTTAGAGAACTTTTCTGGGACATTTAATGTATATACCATATTACTGTACATACTATAGGGCTGGTACTAAAAAGGAAATGCACTTTTTGGATGCTTAAATGGCTTATGCTGCCTAAATCATAACAAACACACCAAATTAAATTTACACAGAATTGAATATCTCAAAAAATTCTACGATAAAGTCCACAACAGCATATGTCTTATCTTTTACGGGTAACTCAAATTAAATATTTTTGTCTTTCAGCTCATTAATGCCAAGAAGATCAGGATAAGTAGATTCCCAGGCAATGCCAGATAATCAGCATTTGGGGTATCTAAAAATAATTATGATATAAATTTATAATTATTTTTCTTTTTATTTATTCAACTATGTAGCGTAGTGGTTAAGGCCTATAATTACTTATGGTAGAATTAGATATTGACTGAATTGCAAGAAAACAAACTTAAATATTCTAAAGGAAAATCTTAAAATGAATATTCGGACTGGTATGTTAAAACAGCATTTGGTGCATCAGTCATAATGATAAACTATACAGAGAGTATGATGACAAAGATTTAATTAAGATTAAAAGCCTCAAGAATAAGATTGTTAGGACAACTTTGTAGAAAGGAATCAGATACATGCTGTAAAGTAACTTTAAATAAAACAATGGGAAACAAAGTTGTAAGTCTTCCCATCAGATGGATGGATAATGTGGAACATGACTTCAGAGTAATGGGAGTGAATAGATGGAGGAAAAAGGCAGAAAATAGAAGATGATGAAGGCGTATTATTGGGGTGGTCAAGGGTTTTAATAGGACTGTAGCATCTATGGTGATAAAGTGTGTTTTTATCTTTCAATCAATTGACTTATTGTGCATGTTATAGTATGTTTTGATAAAACCATGGAAGACGATGTTGTAAGTATGAGTTGAAATGTTTATGCTTTGGTTCATAGTTTCGTGCATAATTTTCTTCCATACTTGTATCATATTTTATACTATGTTGAATTTCTTACTTTAATTAATTAAATTAATAATTTGATATAAATAAAACATAACATATACTATTATGATGCTCACTTCAGGACCACCATTTAGATTGTCATATCAAATATATTTGTAGTGATGTATTTGAATAATTTACTATAATAATTATTCATTGAATTATTTCCAATGTCAGAAAAGGACCGATTAATATGTTTAACTGAAATATTATATTAACCCATCAGCGAGGAGTGACGTGCACCACCCGCATGATTTCTTTACTGGAACCAGTTCTTATTTTTTCGGAAAAGGTTCACTAAATAAATGATTAAGTAATATAATTTTGTAGAGGAAAGATTACCCTTTTATTAATTATGTAACTCATTTTCAAATTGTGTAATTTTGTTTTCTAACTTACAAATTTAAATGCCATTCCAAGGAATCCTCCTGCAGCTGAGAACCATCAGGGGATTTAAATCCTCCCACGCTGATGGGTTAAGCAGATCTTATATAGCTAAAATTATTTCAACAATTCTTGTGATTGATGTCAAGTGTTAACCCATCAGCGAGGACATTTAAACATGGCGTTCCTTTCCCAGATGCAGAAGGACGTGTTGATACGCCTGGACTTTTAAATATCCAAATGCAGATTGCCATACATTACGCGTTGATACATCTATGATTTTCAAGGCCTATACAGAGTTTGTAAAACATTCTGGAGAACTTATTTTTTCTCGCTGTGTTAGAAAAATCTCCCCCTCATGTTATGACATAATTTACGACAGGCATGTGGAGTTAGCTACTTATTAGTGAAAGGAGAAACTCTTTGTATTTTTTTTTTCTCTTCAGCTACGCCCTTCCTTCGAACTAGTGAATGCCCTATTTTGCCAAAAAGAAATATCTGTGAAGTGTCCCACTGTGTGGTCTCATAACTAACCTTTCTTTCAAAACCGACGTGGATCTTGTGTTTATAGACAAAAATCACATGTCTCAGACATTTCCAACTTCTAAAACAAATTTACGTGGCAAATTTGATGTGTAGAATTATAAAAAATTAAAAAATATAATAGAGGGATAATAGTAATAATAATAATAATGGTAATGATACTAAAAATAAAATTAGTAATAATAATAATAATAATAATAATAATAATAATAATAATAATAGCAATAATAGTAATGTATGTACTGCACACTTCCAACACAGGTGCTCCCCAGCGGGAGTTTATTAACCAAGATAATCCATTCAACAAGTTTCCGTAATTATATAAATGAATTTATATCAAATAAAATTTAGATTCTCCAACTTTTATAAATATTGTACATAGTGAATCTGAGTAGATTATACAGGGAATGATTAGAAAGCATTAGCTCAGGATAGGGATGTATGGAGAGCTTATGTCCGCGCGGCCATGACCCTACGGGTTCGATAGTGCCAGTGAGTAAGTAAGTAAGATGTGTGGAATTATGAAAATTTTTAATTTAAAAATATGAATGAAGGATAAATAGATAAAGTTTAGAATTATAAATTATAAGTAAACCTTTAGCAACAATTTAAAAACTGAATGCATTAACTTATATTTTGATGAAAGTATTAGGAAATCTCCATCTACAATTAAATATAACTTGTAATTAACCGATAAAAGACGCCATTCTATATCATTCTTCGTTTCGTTACTATATTCTATAGTGCTCTGTTCTAGTACGGTCTTTCACTGTAATCTTAGAATTTTCATGCTATGATTGCAGCTTCATTACGGAATTATGGTGTGGTAGCTTCCCACCCAGGGGATATGATATTGATGGTAACAATGATGATAAAAGCTAGATGATGTCCATGGACCGTTTGGGCCTCAAATCCCACTGCATGACAAGACAGTATTCCATCTCGAGACCACAGATATAATAATTAATATTTTATTAACCCTTTCATTTTGTTATTTGTTTTATTTATTGACACTTATGCTTATTTGCCAACATGTCAACAAGATACATGTGGTTAGCACATCACCCCAATGAGAGATATATTAGGAAATTTAGGTGTAACTTGGAAGAAAGACGAACATAACATGATATCTATGTAATCTAGATGTAATAAAACATTGCAAGTCTCGTAGGCTGCTATGGGTAGGGCATGTGGCACGAATAGGAAATTATATAGGAACTTCGTGTACGAAAACTAGAAGCAAAGTGCCCAGTAGGGAGGGATAACCATAAAGTGCAAGAAAAATATTAACCAGGATTTGAGGGAGATAAATTATACAAGACCCTCACTGCTGGGTTTCCGAGATCGAGTCTCGGTCACTCCATGTTGGTTTCGTGGTGGAAAAAACGGAGCTTGGACAGGTTTTTCTCGAGGTTTTCTCCCGTCTTCCCCTGCCGCATTTTCATTCCATCATTTCTCCATACTCATCTCATCACATTCATTTCGTTCATCTGCCTCTGTGGTGGTGCGTCAGACGTGGTCGGCCACACCCTTGTCATACACAGACCTCTATATATAGCGGCTTCTTCTCATCTCATCTCATCCCTCGACCCGACCCTGACTTGGACACGAGTTGAGGATATTATTATAAATTATACAGGAAAATATTATTTGGGATAGCGAAGTATGGAGATGTTATGTATGCATAATCATGACCTCTATGTTCGATGGTGCCATACATTTTAAGAACAACACAAAACAAGTTGGTTTCCAACGTACTTCATTTTTTTTAAATTGTCCCTTTCATTGAATATTTTAATAATAAATTCCATTCTCTCTACCTTCCAAATCAAGATATTGTAATTGATGAATCATTATGGTTATGGAGGAGCAAACAATTCCCTCCACTTAAAACTGCCAAATTTGATTATAAAACTTACGAATTGTGTGGCTCTAGAACTGGGTATGTGGTCTCGAGGTAGCGTGCTGCCTTGTCACGCAGCTGACCGAGATTCGATTCCAGTTGGGAGAGGCTTCTTGGGTGAGTTTATTTCGGGGGTTTTCCTGACCTGTATGACAAATGTCAGGAAGCTTTAGGGCCCCAACGGTACCCGAAAATCATCCGGCCATCATCATCATCATCATCATCATCATCATCATCATCATCATCATCATCATCATCATCATCATCATCATCATCATCATTATCATTATCATTCACCAGTGTGGAAGCAACGGGAAGCTGCCACACCTATAATTCCCTAGTACAGCTACAAAGCATAGAATGAAAATGCTATGATTGCAGTGAAAGACCTGCCCTTGGGCAGAACACTATAGAATAGAATAGACATTCATTGTTTACATTCTATTAATCACAATTTGATATGTATCTAAAATAAGTTACTTGGAGAGCAGAGTTTAAAAATACTACAGCACAGGGGTACTGCATGGACTTTTAAATGTCCGCACAGAAGGGAGGAAACCGGTCTCATATATATACGGCAAACCACGTTGAGGGGTTAATTATTGGCAGCACGCGACATTCAATTTTTCTCTCAGGAAAATGTTGCCAGCATGAAGTATGTGAGATATTTTATGTACATATAAACAAAGTTTTCTATTTATAGTAACAGGTTGTGAACAGGTTTTAATTGTAAGCAATGCTTATTTAAAGGTAACAGGTCTAAAATTACTGCTTCAGGATATATATATATATATATATAGCCCACAGCTGTGGTCTCGAAGTAGGCTTGTCATGCAGCGGGCCCAGGTTCGATTCCTGGTCGGGACAGGGTCCCAGATGAGGTTTTCCCTCACCTGTAACACAAATGTCAGGAAGCTTAGGACCTAAGCTCGGTAAGCTCCACACCTATAATTCCCTAATAAAGCTGCAAAGCATGGCATGAAAATGCTATGATTGCAGTGAAAGACCTGTCCTCGGGCAGAATTACTATGAATGGATGGAGACATACATATATATATATATATTATATATATATATGAATTAAGAGAGGTTTTTTTGGGTTTTCTGTGTCATGGATTCAATGTTGCCTCTGGCCACTGATTTCAATGTTTAAATATCTTATATACTATCAGCAACACATATCTGACACACTATTGGACAGTGGCTAGTAATTCATTATATATATAGTATTTCTAATATTTCTCACATTAAAATGAGTTACTACATACATTTTAGTTTTTATGTTGGCGAAAATTGCATGTGGTAAAATATTTGAGAACTGTAATAGTTAATTTTCCACACTCATTTTAATAACATAAATGTATCAAATTCGACCTAATATGAAATAAAAATTGAAACCATTTCAAATTGCCAGGCACAATAGTAAACATCTTCTTCTTCCTTTCCAAATAGTAAGCACAAAATATAGCCTCTCTCTACCAAACCGTTCCATCTACCTTCACATGGTGGGACTGTTTTTATTAAAGATGGAGGGTGAATGGCGAGTTTCTGGTGCCATAAAACCAGATGCTTGGGGCAGACAGAGCTCTGGTAGCCTTGTAAGGCAGTCTGTCTAGGAGAAAGACAACTCTGAAATTAAACTCTGGTCCTCCAGGTTGAGGGTTTTGCGGTTGGGCTGGTAACCCACCCAAGTAAAAAAACTCAGAAGTCTCAAGTAAACAAAATAATGAGATATATTAACAATTAGGTACTCTTTCAAATTTAAATATTAAGTGTAAAAATATAAAGGTTTCATTTACAATTTCAAAGCTTCAATGGCTGATAGTTTTGTTTGAAAACCTAAAATGTAATTAAAACTAGTTTTAATTTTTTCCCCTCAATATCTAAATTCAGATTTTTAATTTACATTAAAATTAAATAATTGTTTAGATTGGAAAGTTTTAAAACGAAAAACCTGTAGGTATAAATGGAATGTTTCAGGAACGAATAGTAACACAAAATTCAGACTGGATAGTGGTAGTACCATACTGGGCTGTGTGGCCTTATGAAACAATGTTACTTCCCAAGACACATATAAAGAGATTCACTGATTTGAATAGCGACCAGAGAGATACTTTAGCTGCTATTATCAAAGTGCTCACTTCTAAATATGACAATCTCTTCAAGACATCTTTCCCTTATTCAATGGGATGGCATGGTAAGTTAAACATATTCTATAATATAGTAGTTACCAAATGTGCTCTACAGATCTTCAGGTATTTATCAATAATTATCAGGGGATCTGCAGATATTTTGTATTTTTAAGTAAATATCGTAACCTGTTTACAGGCAACTCCACAGCCTAAGTAGTTAGACACTTGCCCTCTACCTCTGAGTTTACACCTCTGTCACTCCATGTGGGGTTCTTGGTGGACAAATCAGAGCCAGGGCCAGTCATTCATGGGGTTTCTCCCATTTTTCCCTTGCAGAAACTTCATTCTACCACTTCTCCATACTCATGTCATCCATTTTGTTTTAACTGACCATGTGATGGTAAAACAGACCTAGTCAGTTGACAGCTTCATATACCACAGACCTTCAATAATATGGGCTTCATCTCATCTCATCCCTTGACCTGGAATTAAGTCAGACACGAGTAAAGAGTTTACTTTTCTAACATATTTTCAGTTTTCTTTGACACAACTACATAATTCAGTACAATATTATTATCATCATATCTTTTTGGTCCTGATTGGAATACAGGGCTGAAAATCTTTTCCACTTGATTCTACTTTTTATTAAAGTCATTGGTTGTTTTCTTTTAACTTTTACCTATCACATTTAACTCATTTTCAACCATTCACTTCTGATTTATTTTGGGTCTCTTAATCTTTCTTATGTCTTTAGATTCCAGTCCAATACATACTTTTATATAAAGGTAAATTAATGTTTCAAGTGGGAATCAAACCACAGACCTCCGATTCCCGGTTCAAATGATTTTTCTTTTCAAAAAATAAATTTATCCAGGACTGGACTGGAACATATTAAATATAACATCAAAACATAACTTTCTATTGCAGTTTGTGGTTTGCATAAAGTAAGTCTATTCTATATATTGGGATGTATTACGATACGTAATACAGGGCTGAAAATCTTTTCCACGTTATGTAGATAGGAAATAACACTATGAGTTTTTTTAATATTGTTTATTTTTTATTTCACTCACCTCATACTTCATAACTCCTCACAAACCCAGGGTTTCGTCATGTCATTTGTGACATTCTCAATGCTGTGTCACGTTCACAACTGACGTCCGACTGCCTTCTATCCTGCAAACTGACCTCCGCGCCATCTGATGGCTGACCGACGAACTTCCAAATCAGTCCTCTCTCCTTATAACCGGGTATTTCAAAATTCATAGTTGTATTTTCATTCTTGCATATGTAAATTTTTTCCCAAATTGTGAGTTCCTTCGGTTTTCCAATTGTTTAAGTAATTTTGTTTTGGTTTCTATTCCATGTTTTTCTGACCAGGCATGTGCAGCTATTGCAGATTTTTCGGTTTCTCCATTTTTAACATTTCTGAGGTGTTCCTTTAATCCTGTATCTACAAATTCTTCTATATCTACACTGTGAGGGTAACTCAGTTGAAGGACTTTGTGAATTTGCCGGTGTAGAATACAAGAAAGTTCTATGTCATGGCAATACCAGATTTCTCAGCCTTTTACCAGCAGTCCACAGAATCTTGTCAATTTACGATGATCTGAAATCATTCTTCCTCTCAGAGTAGCAGTGCATGCCCAAGAATAATACGGAACTTTTTCCAAGATCCTTCCAGTGAAGTGTACTTGTTTGTTAATGGTTCTTTGCAACTTTTCAATGATACTGTGCTTGAGATAGAAATAAGTGATATTTCTGCTACCGAGGTCTCTTTAAAGTATCAGGAATTAAAAGAGAAACTCATATCTAGGAGAAAACACAGGTTCATCCCTCAGGCAGCTGAACAGAAGTTGGCAACACTGGTCCATGGAGGTGACATGAAGCAGGAAAATTTTCAAGAAAGTGTTGTGAAGTTTTATGATCAGTGCATTTCATATCTTGAACTGTGGGAGGGTAGTTTTGATGGTGCTGAGCAGTGTTCTTGGATTGAAATAGGTTCGTCATATGAATTAGAGTGGAACAGTATTGAAAAATCAACTGAGTTTATAAATTCAATTGTTTCTAATGAAATTGTTGCTGTACACATTGACAAACTATTTGATGAAATAGTGATTGTAAATCTTATACTCTCAGGGGTCCTCATCTGGGGGATATGTGGATGGCAACCACAAGGTGCCCAAGCTGAGCAAAACATTGCTTCCACTTACTTGTGTTTTGCACTCTTTTAACTTTACTATCTAACCTCTCTTGGTTAACTCTTGTTTTTTCGACCCCGATGCTATTAGGGCATCCGAGGGCTAGGGAGTCTTTCCTTTCTTCCATTTCTTTTTTTCCTTTATTTTCTTTTCTTCTCCAGAAAAGCCTGACCAGAGGCTATAAGATGGCAGCCCCATCACTGGTCTTGCCTTCCTTTGGCCAGCAACCAATCGAAGGGACTACTATTATGCTTTCAAGTCTTATATACGAGAATTTCCCGAATACGGGAAAATTTTCTATAGGATCGTAACAGGCCTTGGCCTAATACTTGGAAGGAAGAAGAAGATTCCTTTTTGTTTTTCCTATGTATATCTTTTCACAATCTTTACAATTAATTTGATAAATTCCTGATTTTTTGCAGTCTTCAATCTTTTCATTTTTGTTGGTATTTATTAAATTACCTAAGCTGTAATCATTTTTTGGTGCTAATTTAATGTTGAATTTGTTGAAGATTTTTTGAAACTACTAAAGGATGGTATGTGAACTTCTTGAATTTTTTACCAATATTTTTATCTCTCTGAAGAGTACTTTCATTAATCATTTTTTGTTCTTTAAATTTATTTATTTTCTTGTGTATCATCTTCTCTTGAAAACCATTATCCTTTGCAATTTTTATGACGTGTTCTTTCTGTGTCAGTTGTGAATGTGACACAGCATTGAGAATGTCACAAATGATGTGACGAAACCCTGGGTTTGCGAGGAGTTATGAAGTATGAGGTGAGTGAAATAAAAAATAAACAATATATTACATATATTACTTTTTTCGTTAATTTGTATGATACTATATTGGAGAAAAAATAACATCAGCAACTTTTAGTAATTTTGTTGTAGATACTAAATATATAATGGGTTACGTCTTTTTAAACACTAAGAAAATTGTAAGTTATCACAAAATATGTAATGAAATATTCTAATCAACATTTATAATACAAAATATAATTCTGTATTCCAGTACCAATAATACTTTTTTGTGATGCAGAAAAAATCTAGATAAATAACTTTTTTTTAAATTGGATATCTTAAAGTAGGAAACATAAGATTCATTATAAACTCTGTTGAGGTGTTATTCACAGTTTAGAATTATAATATAAAATTATCTACCTTTTAGGTCCGTCTCCTCAACCGTTGAAACATGAAGTTACTGTAGGCCTTTTGGGACTAGTCCCATCATCAGCAGAAAGTACGTCTACAACCACTGCCTTCAAATGTAAGACTGGCTGGTCTGTTATAACTTTAAAGAGTGAGTTTGAATTACTGGGTGTGTTCTCGTTTAATAGCAGGTCATTGTTGGTCTTTTATGAACGTATTGGAGGAATTGGAAATATTTAAACAGACCAACAATGACCTGCTATTAAATGAGAACACACCCAGTAATTCAAACTCACTCTTTAAAGTTATTACGGACCAGCCAGTCTTACATTTGAAGCCAGTGGTTGCAAACACACTTTCTGCTGATGATGGGACTAGTCACGAAAGGCCTACAGTAACTCCATGTTTGAATAGTTGAGGAGATGGACCTAAAAGATATATAATTTTATATTATAATTCTAAACTGTTAAAGTAGGTAGACACAAAGTGCCATAGTCCTTAAAAATAAAATTATTAATAGAATGTTGCAATGTGTCTAATAGAATGACACAAGAAATAGGCTACATAAGTGAGATATTTGTATATTACCATACAGTTTAAATATTTTTATTGAAATATTTATCTTATCTTCATATTTCATTTCGGCATATTACACCTTTCTACTTTACAGTATCCAATTTTGAAGATCTCTCTCTTTACATACCCACCTGAGGAAGTTATGTTTAAAAAATCAATACATATATTATAAGGTAGAATATACCTCATAGTGAGAATTCCTAAAATAAGTACATATATTATATTTTAGGTGCACCAACTGGTCCAAAACTAAATGAAGATGCAAGTCATTGGGTTTTCCATGGCATTTATTACCCTCCACTTTTAAGATCAGCTACAATAAAAAAATTTATGGTTGGGTAAGTATACTGTTAAATTTATATTGTAACAATACAATTTTACTAAAACTAAACTACATGACGTGAAAGGCCCAGAAGAACTTTGGTCTATCAGCCAGTTGTTGTCTCATATCCAAATATTTATATTTATAGAGATCATCCAGTCAGTATAGAGGCAACATGTGGTCATCATATTGGATTCTCCCCCCCCCCATTGAGCTGCAACTCAAATTCCTCATAATCATGAGTGGGTACTGGTCCCACGCTGGCTGAAATTCCATGAGAATTTTTTAAAAATACAATAGGATGTAATATTAGGTTTGTTTAATAATTAAAACAGTTTGTTCATTCTTACTTCCTATAGTTGTTTTTGTCGAACATATGTTTCAGGGCTTCTTAGCCCCATTGTCAGCAATTACAGACTGAATTTTCTTATGTTGTCGGCCCTGATTCTTGATTCCTGCTCTCTCTGCCTATGGACCAATGAATTTACTAATGAGGTTCCTTTCTGCAGGAATTTCAAAGTTCATAATTCTTTCCTTGTTCTTCTGTATATAGATTTTTTCTCATATGGTAAGTTCATTTTTGTTTTCTAACTGTTTTAATAATTTTGTGTTTACATCTATTTTGTGTTTTTCTGACCAAACATGAGCAGCCACTGCAGATTTTTCTACTTCACCTTTTTTTTTACATTCCTTATGTGTTCTTTAGTTCTAATGGTTAAATTTCTTTTTGTTTTCCCTATGTATATCTTATCACAGTCTTCACATTTTATTTGATATATTCCTGATTTTTTACAATCAAACTTTTCATTTTTATTAGTTTTTATTAGTTTATTTAAACTATAATCATTCTTTGGTACTAAATTAATATTAAATTTTCCAAAAGCCTTTTGAAATTTGTTGTGTGTCCAAGGGTGATATGTGAATTTCCTGTATTTCTTATCTTTTGGTTTTTCTATCTGAAGAGTGCTTTCGTTCCTCAATTTTTGTTTTTTGTACTTCTCAATTTTTCTGTGTATCATTTTTTCACTGAAACCATTTTCTTTTGCAACCTTAATTATGTGTTCCTCTCTAACTTATAATTTTTCTTGTCCATGGGTATATTTACCAATCTATGTACTAAGCTGTTAAAGATTGCCATTTTGTGTGAAATATGATTGAAACCTGTTGATTTGATATAGTTATCTGTATGTGTTTCTTTTCTGTAAATGCTGAATTCTATTTTCTTCTTTTCTTCATTCCTGTATAATTTCAGATCTAAAAACGGTAACTTGTTAGTTCATTTCTTTTTCTAGTGTGAATTTGATGTTTTCTTCTGTATATTTAAACAATTTAAGGTATGTTCTATGTGTTTTTCTTTAACTATGGCAACAACATCGTCTATATATTTACACCAAAATTTGAACATGAGAGGATGTGCTTTGGTTATTTTGTTTTCAAAATTACTTGTGAATAAATTTGCCAAAAAAGGGGATAATGGGTTTCCCATTGACAGTTCAGATTTTTGTATGTAGAAACCTCCGTTGTACGTAAAAAACATTTGGTTGATGCATAGTTCAGTTAATTTTAGGTATTCTTTTCTCCATTCTTTGTCAATCTTGTTTTTTATAAGCCATTTTTCCAATATTTACCAAGAGAAGAAACATTAGAAATATTGGAAAAATGGGTTATAAAAAACAAGATCGACAAAGAAAGGAGAAAAAAAATCTAAAATTAACTGAACTATGCATCAACCAAATGTTTTTTTAAATACAACAGGGGTTTCTATATACAAAAATCTGGACTGTCAATGGGAAACCCATTATTCCCTTTTTTGGAAAATTTCTTATTGAGTAACTTTGAAAACAAAATATCCAAAGCACATTCTCTCATGCTCAAATTTTGGTGTAGATATGTAGATGATGATGTTGCCATAGTTAAAGATAAACACATAGAAGATACCTTAAAACTTTTAAATATACAGAAGAAAACAATCAAATTCACACTAGAAAAAGAAATGAACAAGCAATTACTGTTTTTAGATCTGAAATTACACAGGAATGAAGAAAATAAGAAAATAGAATTCAGCTTTTACAGAAAAGAAATACATACGGATATATCAAATCAACAGGTTTCAACCATATTTCACACAAAAGGCAGTCTTCAACAGCTTAGTACATAGATTGATAAATATACCCATGGACAAGAAAAATTACGAGTTAGAGAGGAAACACATAATTAAGGTTGCAAAAGAAAATGGTTTCAATGAAAAAAATGATGCACAAAAAAATTGAGAAGTACAAAAAACAAAAATTGAGGAACGAAAACACTCTTCAGATAGAAAAACCAAAAGATAAGAAATACAGGAAATTCACATATTACCCTTAGCCACACAACAAATTTCAAAAGGCTTTTGGAAAATTTAATATTAATTTAATACCAAAGAATGATTATAGTTTAAATAAACTAATAAAAACTAATAAAAATGAAAAGTTTGATGATTGTAAAAAATCAGGAATATATCAAATAAAATGTGAAGACTGTGATAAGATATACATAGGAAAAACAAAAGAAATTTAACCATTAGAAGAACTAAAGAACACATAAGGAATGTAAAAAAAAGGGGAAGTAGAAAAATCTGCAGTGGCTGCTCATGTTTGGTCAGAAAAATACAAAATAGATGTAAACACAAAATTATTAAAACAGTTAGAAAACAAAAATGAACTCACCATATGGAAAAAAATCCATATACAGAAGAACAAGGAAAGAATTATGAACTTCGAAATTCCCGCAGAAAGGAACCTCATTAGTAAATTCATTGGACCGGAGGTAAAGAGAGCAGGAATCAAGAATCAGGGCCGACAACTTAAAAAAATTCAGTCTGTAATCGCTAACGATGGGGATAAGAAGCCCTGAAACATATGTTTGACAAAAACAACTATAAGAGGTAAGAAAGAACAGACAAAATGTTTTAATTATTCCATGAGAATATTTCTTCCCCCATCTACAGTATCAAATATCTGTGGCTTTATCATTAACAAAAAAATATAATTCATCATGCAGGAACAGCTAATTCCTCAGCAAGTTGAAATTATGATCTAATTTTGGTGGTTTACGGAATAAATCTTTCCTTTATTTTAAAATCATTAGGAAGTAACATTATGAGGTTTAATTTAATAATTGAGTTTGTATTTTTTAAATATATGATAGTTTTGTCGGACATATGAGGTAAGAATGTTTAAAAAATTCAAACTCAATATTATATTGTATTTTTCTTTTGTTAAGTAAATTCTATTTATACTGTTTTGTTATGAGAAAATAAACATGGCAACTGCTAAGGAGATTTTTAAATTTTGGTTTTCTGGTATACCCCCATTTCTATGGGTCAGATATTACTGATTTTTTTTAAGATACCTGTATTGTTTTATTTCAATGGCATATACCAAGTTTCGGTGTGAAAATTGAAAATTATGGATTCTAGAGCAATTTTAAATTTTCTCTTCAGGTGTACGCCTTCAATGGTCTGATTTTGCTGGTTAATGAACTTGGCCTTACATTTTTTAATTGATCGCTATATACTGAGTTTGGTTCAGAGAAAAAAAAAACAAATTAACAGACACACATACATAAATGTTTGTCGTGGCAATTTTTGGTGTCTACTTAGTAGGATTGTATTTGTAAAAAAGTTTTCAGAAATATTTTTTTAAAACAACCTCAATAGCTTCTTTCCTTTGGAATTTGCTAAATAACTATTAACTATGTATATAATCACTTAAAACTAAAAATTATGTTCTACCCTTACAATCAACTCTAACAAAAGACTATTTAAGTAATTATATAGAAAAAAGTTGGACATAACAATCAGAATACAAAGTGCACAGTGCAAAAAGAAGGAATGATTAGATTTAATATTTAATTTTAGGAAGTGATATTTTGAGGTTATTTTAATTATATTATTTTTAGTCTGATCATCTTACCTCAATATTAATGTTAATTTGTTCTTGGACATGTTTCAAAACAATTCTGTTATATCGTCCGCTTGTCTGGAATTGTTTTGAAACATGTCCAAGAACAAATCAACATTAATATTGAGGTAAGATGATCAGACTAAAAATAATATAATGATTAGATTTGATTAATGTTTTTAATGATTTAAAGAAAGGCCATAGCTGGCTAAGTTAGGGAAGAGTGGCCCCCATGCATTTTCGTTCCAAATTTTGGCCAAAAGTTGAGTTTGATGGGTTACAAACTCACCCCAAATTTCAATCTTGTGGCTGCACTAGGAACAAAGATAAAAATACAACTATTATTGTATTTACGTAGACTTTCACGGCCGGAGTTGCTATGATGATCTTGAAGAAGATTTTCGGGCTGTAGGCCGTGGTCGTGAGGCTTGTAGTTCCCCGACGTTTTGCCAGAGACTACGTCTGGCATCCTCAAGACAACCCTTGAGGATGCCAGACGTAGTCTCTGGCGAAACGTCGGGGAACTACAAGCCTCACGACCACGGCCTACAGCCCGAAAATCTTCTTCAAGATCATCATAACAACTATTATTTTTGGTGAAGATTTGTTTTCTCAGGATCTACTAGACCGATTTTTATGAGAAAAATATATATTGTAAACATATCCAAGGCGATTCACAGAAAAAATCAAGAACCCAATCCCATGAACATAACTACCTAAAAAAATTATTTTAGTTTGCGTGATTTTTTTTTCAGCCACTCGCTCACAAGATACAATTACCAGTTTTTTTCTATTAGACATATATTCTATAACATAATTTTTCCAAGTCGATCAAAGAGGTGGAGATAGTTAAATAAAATAAAATACATTTTTTTTGCACATTCTTTTTGTTTTGGATGTCATGACAACTACAAAAAATTTTCCATACAGTTATTGAGTGCAATAGAGTTTCCTTGTCAGTTTTATTGAAGATGTGGAGATACTGAGAAGTGTGATAGATGAACCCAACGGCTTGTGCACACTGTTGAAAGAAGGGGACACTTTCGTTCTGGACCGTGGCTTTCGTGATGTGAAATCTCACTTAGAATCAAAAGGTTTTTGAGTACTGATGCCAGCACTTAAAGGAAGGCATTCTCAGTTATCAATTCAAGAATCGAATGAGTCGTGCTTTGTGACAAAAATTCGTTGGCCAGTTGAATCTGTTCATGGTATAATCAAACAGAAATATCAACTCCTTGATAAAAATAGCTTCCAAAAGTGGGTAGTTACTTTAAAATAGCATCATTTCTGTACAATAAGTTTGGAAAGCGTTTAACTCCGATGCAGAATGCGCAAATGAAGTCCTAGAGAGAATGAAAATTCAGCACAGTGTCGAAAATACGTTAGTGATTGAGATCGAAGATAAAGGATGACTTCATAAGAAAATACCTTTTCAAAGTATTTCATCGGAGGATCTACTAGATTTTCCAGAAATGACTGTGAGAGAGTTAAAAATATTGTTCACCGGGTCATACCAATTTTTACAAGCCATATCATATCTTGCAGAAACGATTGACGAAGCTGGGAACGTAAATATACAATTCGTCAAAGATAAATCACTCGTTTTAAAGCTTCAAGTTCAGTCTCGCCTCATATCCAGGAAGGTTTACCGCTGCTTCGTTGAGTATACCCCTCATAGTATTGGCACAAAAGGAATCACAAGACATTATTGTGAATGCGCCAATGGGAGGAGGATTGTCGGTTGCTGTTCTCATGTAGCTACAATCATATATTACCTGGCACATGGGAGATATTTGTCCAAGATTTTACAGCCAGCTGCGATTCTGAGTAAATTGTTCACAAAGAAGAATACAACTGCCATCATCAATGATGATAGCGACGATGATTAAGGGAGGCAGTGAAAATCTTCATCGGCCAGTAACGTAAATGAAACAAGCACCAAAAATTGATCGAAAGTATAATTATATTGTAACAAATCTTAATAAAATTTAGATAAAATGTGCAATAAAATTGTATTTTATTTTTTTTTAACTATGCTCCACCTCGTCGATCGAGTTGGAAAAATTATATGTTGTAGAAAGAGGTCCGATTGTCTAATAGAAAAAAACTCGCGATTATATCTCGTGAGCGAGTGACCAAAACAAAATCACGAAAAGTAAAATAATTTTTTTCAGATAGTTGCGTTCATGGGATTCAGTTCTCGATTTTTGCTGTGAATCGCCTTGAATATATTTACAACATATATATTTTTCATAAAAATCGGTCCAGTAGATCCTGAGAAAAAAAAATCTTCACCGAAAATACTAGTTGTATTTTTATATTTGTTCCTAGTGCACCTACAGGGTTAAAATTTGGTGAGAGTTCGTAACCCATCAGATGCAATTTTTGGCCAAAATTTGGAACGAATGCACGTGGGGGCCGCTCACCCCTAACTTAGCCGGCTATGGCCTTTGCAGGAATAACAGATTAAGTATAAGGGTTAGGGAAAATTACCGGAAATGCAACTCAGGTCATTAAAATCACAATTTAAAACTATTTAGAAACACGTACTGAATTAAACAATATAAGTCAAACAAAAGCTCTGATATATGTTGTATGCACACTTTAAAAGTTATTATTTTAGGATTTTTGGATGGTGAATTAATGGTTACCAGCTGTGGTCTCGAGGTAGCATGCTGCCTTGTCACGCAGTGGGCCCGGGTTTGATTCCCAGTCAGGGCAAGCTTCCTGGGTGAGATTTTTTTTCACCTGTAAGACAAATGTCAGGAAGCTTTGAGGCCCAAACAGTCCCCAAACATCATCTGGCCATCATTATCATCATCCCATGGTGTGGAAAGAAAGGGAAGCTACCACATCTATAATTCCTTAGTAAAGCTGCAAATCATAGCATGAAAATGTTATGATTGCAGTGAAGGACCTGCCCTAGGGCAGAACACTATAGATAGATGGTTGCCTCTGGTTCTGAAGTAAAATTAAAGGTAAAGTGATTCCACTATAGACCTTAGGAGACCCCTGGTGTAGTAGGAGGTTACACTTTTCTAGACAATTGGTACTTGATGTCAGCAGGGTTGCCAGCCCTGTGTGACAACTGCATTTACCTTCAGAACAAGTGTTTAGTACATATTTCTGCTAACCTTCAGAACAAGTGTTTAGTACATATTTCTGCTAAAGGCTGAGTTGACCTCAGGATCAATGTGCCACCAGAAAGTTTGGGTCAGTTTATAAATCCTGATGCCACAGGGATTCGAACCCTTGACCTTCTGGCTTCTAGCATATTCCCTGAACTAAATATACTATAGTGTGTCCTGATTCCAAAGTTAACAGATTCAAATTCAGTTGGGAAAAATGCAAAGTTATCATACTGAATTGATACTGGCTAATATCTTAAAACAGTGTAGATCACTTGTTTTAATGACACACATTTCCATTAATTATTGATAAATTATACATACTTTATCATAGTAGTAAATTTTTTTTAGAAACATATGTATTTTTTCGATGTTTTTATTATTAATTTCATACATCTCAATAATGGATAAATCATATTTGAAGAGAAAAATTATACGCTCAGACCAGGACTTGAACCTGGGACCCTTGGTCTAGAGAACCAAGGGTCCCAGTCCAAGTTCTGGTCTGAGCGTATAATTTTTCTCTTCAAATATAATATGTATTTTTTGTTGACAAATTCACTTTTGACTGTTCAGGTGCTGTTTAATTTAACGTGAAATTCTTTTCACCTCACCTCATATCCTCTCTTCTAATTAGACCGCTTTTGTAACAGTGGTTACATCTTCAGTAAATACACAACTGATTTTCTGTCGTCCAGGAGCACTGCTTGTATAATCTTAAGGTCACAAAACCAGTCTAATTAGAACACGGGATATGAGGTGGAAAGAACTGTTTTAAATTTTAAAACCCTGATCTACTGTACAAAAAACTAAACCATGTTGTGAATAAAATTAGTTATTTGTCTCTAATATAGGTATGAAATGTTGGCTCAGTGTCAGCGTGATCTAACTCAAGAACAAGCAGCTGCTACACTACGAAATTTACCAGATATTCATTATAAAGAAGACACTTCATGTGGATGTAAAGAACTAAAATAGTGAAATTGGATCATATAATGTTAATAAAATATGAAACTGATAGATACTAGTAATATTATATTCAAAGGTTACTATATATCTTATTTTCAAGATCAAGAAAGTCTCCTGACAGACTTTTTTTTTTAAATGGCCAAATATCCTCTTTTATATTTTTATTATTAATTTAATACTTCTCACTGAAGGACAAATTAATTTGAAGAGAATAATATATGCTCAGACTAGGGTTTGAACCCAGGACCTTTTGCTTTCTATGCCAATGCTCTACCATCTGAGCTACCTGAGCACTTCAATCTAAATGCAAATTTTTTCTCTTATACATTGTTAATTCCCAAGTGCCAAATGCTACGAACCATTGCTCGATCATGCAAATGACTTCTTTTTTAAGAAGACTTTTATTGGGAATTTAAACATTACTCTATAAAGCCAATAAGGCTTCTTTTGATGTTTTTATTATTAATTTAATACTTCTCACTGAAGGATAAATTAATTTGAAGAGAATAATATATGCTCAGACTGGGGTTTGAACCCACGACCTTTGGCTTTCTATGTCAATGCTCTACCGCCTCAGCTCCTGAGCACTCCAATCTAAACACATTCTTTCTCTTATACATTGTTAATTCAGAGTGCCAAATGCTACGAACTGTTGCTCGATCATGCAAATGCCGACTTCTTTTTTTAAGAAGACTTTTATTGGGAATTTAAACATTACTTCATAAAGCCAGTAAGGCTTCTTTCGATGTTTTTATTATTAATTTAATACTTTTCACTGAAGGACAATTTATATTTGAAGAGAAAAATATATGCTCAATGTGGGGTTTGAACCCAGGACCTTTGGCTTTCTATGCCAATGCTTCTACCAACTGAGTTACCTGAACACTCCAATCTTCCATGAAAAATATTGGTGTATATTTCGACCAAAATCTTAATTGGCAGGTTCATTTAAAAGAAACTTGTAAAAAAAATATATTCAATCTTCCATTCCCTAAAACATTTGAAAAATTTCCTTCCTTCTTCATTGAAAAAAGTACTGGTCTCAACTTTGATTATGCCGCATTTTGATTATTGTGACTTACTCTTCACTGACATGAATATTACATTCGAACAAAGACGACAACGAATTCATAATGCTTGTGCACATTATATATTCAACCTCCATAAATCAGACCACATAACTCCAGTATTTGAAATGTTGTCTTGGCTCCAATTGGAAGACAGGTGAAAGATACAGCCTTTGAAAATATGATGGCGCAGCTCTTGATGATGGAAATTTAAGAGTTTTGAAGAGCGATTCACACCAGTATGTTGTTACATGTTCTGACTCGTTTGAGTATAAAGCGAATGGCATAAGTCTCTCTTCATGCAGTATTGCAATCGTTTGCTTCAGTGGAACAGTTTGTAAGATGCTCTTTTTCCGACGATGCAGGCACACGTTCAATTCTGGTCAGGTAGATTTAATTTTTTTTATTTATTATTATTTAATAACGTCATTAATGTTCATAATGCCTACATGTTACCAGGCTTCATTATATAAATAAATTTGTATATATACAGAAATATTCCCGGTCGGGACAGGCTTATGGGTGAGATTTTTTCGGGGTTTTCCTCACCTGTAAGATAAATGTCAGGAAGCTTAGGGCCCAACGGTCCGCGAAAATCATCCGGCCATCATCATCATTCTTCACCAGTGTGGAAAAATAACAGGAAGCTACCACACCTACAGTTCCCAATTAAAACTGTAAAGTATAGCATGAAAATGCTATGATTGCAGTGAAAGACCTGCCCTCGGACAGAATTACTATGGAATGTAATATATGGAAATAAATAAATTAAAGGAAACAGCTCATATATATATATATATATATATATATATATAATGAGTAATGTCTCATTACTTTGTTTACAAAACACATGGCATAATAAAGTTATTTATTTCTATTATTAATACAAAATGCATCTAATTAAAATTAAGTTAATATCCAATTTGATTATACAAATAAGTCCTGAAGTACTGCATCGTTTCATACAGACAATTTCTAGAAGAGATGGCTGTGGTCTAGTGGAGGAGCTTCTGTTTCTCGTGCATGAGGTTGTGGGTTCAATCCTGCTGTCGTGCTTTTTTTTTTTCTGTCGTCCTTATTTCAATTAATTTTCTTTCTTTTGTTTAATTTCTTTTGCTTTGTTTTATTTTCAGTATTTACCGCACTACTTATTTACACAAAATTCTTTTCCATTGCACGACACACAACAAAATAGAACGGATTTAGTTTCTCAAATAGTTCTCTACTTGTGAACCAAATAGGCTTCGTTCTGAGACTTGAAAATTATCTGTGTGCCATCAGTTATTTCAAAGGCTGTACATTGCCTCTGCTTCTTATACAACACTTTGTCCACCTCATCACCCCTTTATATTTCTACTTGCTTTCACTTGCTATCCTCCCACCATAACTTAGACACACGATCGAGAGAAAATTTAACTCTAGCTATTTCTCTACATCGAACATCTCACTATTTCTCATCCTTCCTTGTTTCAGCCACACAACTCTGGAATTCCCTCCCCTCGTATATCAAGGACTGCTTGACTGAAAAACAGTTTAAAAAGAAACTCACTTCATATTTCCTTAAACAATATAATATATAATCAAATGGTAAAGAGAAAAATTTATGCCTGAACCGGGAATCGAACCCCGAACCTTCAGCTTTCCGTGCTGATGCTCTATCCATTGAGCTAATTCAGGCTTCCTTCCCATCCAAGCATAAATCCTTCCTTTACCTTACTCTCTTGGTCCCACATTCAAATGCAATGAATCATCATTCACAAATACACAATGAATGGCTTCTACCTGAAGAAGACATGAAGGGACTCCACATAACTAAAGCATTATTTATTAAATTAATATTAAGAAGCTAAAGCTGTTACTATGATTGAAAGAAGTAAATTAATGTACACAACTAAATTATTGTAATCAAATGGTAAAGAGAAAAATTTATGCCTGGTTCGGGGTTCGATTCCCGGTTCAGGCATACATTTTTCTCTTTACCATTTGATTACAATAATTTAGTTGTGTACATTAATTTACTTATTTCAATCATAGTAACAGCTTTAGGTTCTTAATATTAATTTAATATAATATATAACCGTGTTCCATGTATACTATTATTATTCCTTTATATTTTAAACTTTCTTTACCAAGCCATTTACTTAATCTAATTATAGGGTATTATTTATGTTATTATTTTTCTTTCTTACCCTTGTCAACTTTATATTGTGTAATCTATATCTATTATGTATCAATCATAATTCTTATTGTATGTATAATTTAACCCTGGTGAAGTTGAAGAGAAGACCTTACGGTCTTAACTCCATCGGGTAAAATAAATAAATTAATAATCTAAATGCAAATTTTTCTTTTATACATTGTTAATTCCTGAGCGCCAAATGCTATGAACCATTGCTCGATCACGCAAATGATGGCTTCTTTTTTAAAAAGATTTTTATTGAGAATTTAAACGTTACTTTACAAAGCCAGTAGGGCTCCTTTTGTAGTATTTGGCTCTTGGGAATTAACAATGTATAAGAGAAAAATTTGTGTTTAGATTGGAGTGCTCAGGTAGCTGAGTTGGCATAGAAAGCCAAAGATCCTGGGTTCAAACCCCAGTCTGAGCGCATAGTTTTCTCTTTAAATATAATTTGTCCTTCAGCGAGAAGTATTAAATTAATAATAAAAACATCAAAATCGTTAATTTTCCTTCTGAAGGAAGCCATACCCTAGAATTTTATGCTCTGGAAAAATCCTTTGACCCTGCCAGGTTTGATATGACTAATTTATTGGTGTTTTAAGAGAGACATGGTGTATATTTGAGGGGAAAAAAAATATATATATATATATATACACACACACACACACATATATATATATATATATATATATATATATATACAGGGCTACTCAAAAAAGAAGGGACATTTATTTCTTCCAAACTACAAAGAATAGAAACACAATTCCAATGTTCCTGGAAAGAGAAAAGTTTGAAGTTCTGATCATGGCCACATTAACTCTGTTGCTTGTCATGTTGATTGTTTGTTTGTTTGTATTAAAATGATGACACAACAGGAACGTTGGATTGGAAGAGGTGGAGCAGAAGATTAACTTCATTGCCGGTGGCCTCCTAGGTCACTAGACTTAACCCCATGTAATTTTTATCTGTGGGGATACGTAAAAAACCGTGTTTTTATCCCCCCTATGTGTGACACACTTGAAAATCTGCAACATTGAATTGTTGAAGCTGTGAATTTGATAACAAGAGACCAGCTGATTTGTGTGTGGCAAGAAATGAGTCACCGTTTTGATATTTGTCATGTAACACATGATGCTCATATTGAATGCATAAAGTGAAATTTGAACTTTTCTCTTTCCAGGAACATGGGAATTGTGTTTCTATTTTTGTAGTTTGGAAGAAATAAATGTTTGAAGTCTGTTCCTTCTTTCTGAATAACCCTATATATAAATATATATATTGTGTTTACTAGTACTAGAGTGACATCAGTTTCATATGTATGGGAATTATTTTTAGTACAAGTGTGGGCAACATTATATTAAAGCTTTAATGAGAAGTCATACTGCATATTAGCAATGGGATAATCCGATTCCGATTGATTGAGGGTCTTTCCACTTTTCAGCGGTTGCCCTTTTACCAGCTGGCTGCTGGCCCTTCACATCCACACGTGTCAATCACAGAGGTAGATGATCAACAGCCAGTGTAGGGGTGACATGTGGTTAGCATGTCGAGTCCCCCAGCCGTTATAGCTGGTTCCTCAACCTGGAGCCGCTACTTATTGTAGCTACCCAATTGCCTCACGATGCTGGGTGGACTCCGGTCCCATACTAGCCGAAATGCCATGAGAAAATTTCTTCCCCCATGGAGACTCGAACCAGCGCAAGTCCCATAGCTCTGTGCCAAGGCTTCCTACCTTAACCGCTCGGCTACGGCGCGGGACATGGGATAATCAATTATTACAATTAACATGACTTTTGTAACATGAATACAAATATCATTTTGCTGTGCTATTAATAAATATGAATTTTTTTCATGAATTAAGAAAATTAAAGCACTAAAGAAATTAAAAATATACATAATATGCAGTTACTGTAGAGTACAATTGTTCATTTAGTGTTCATACAAGTGCCAAATAAAAGTTTAAATGTGAATATTGATTTGATTAGACTATTAAGGAAGTTATAATTGGATGGAGAAAATATTTAGAAATTGAAATGGTGATTGGACTATTAAGCTATCAGGCATAAAATTACAAAAAGTGAAAAAATTTACATATCTAGGAACAGTGATAAATTCAAATGAGAAAATATAGACTGAAATTAGTAGAACAGAGAATGTTTACTTCCCAACATTAATTAAATAGAACAGAGTAAAATTACAATAATTAAAATGTATTTCAAACCAACATATTTAAATTAAAGTTGGAAAGTAAACATTATGACCATGAGGTTATATCATTAATAGTGAGTGCAGAACATATTTTTACCAACTCACCTCATAAAATTTCAAATTTCTTTGAGACCAGAGGTTTCAGATGATTTCTTGTCCCTCTACAGTCATGTGATAAATCGCCCTTGGATATAGTCGCTTTACAGGAAGTTAGATGGCCAGGAGAAGGTAGTCAGGAATCAGGAAGCTTTTCATTATACTATGGGGGTGCAGAAAGACCTGCATTTGGAACGGGTTTTTTAGTCAGGAGGAGGATCCTATCCACTATCCGAGATATTAAGTTTGTTAGTGATAGGATATCATACATAATTCTAAAGGGTAAACGACATGATTTTATAATTGTAAATGTACATGCCCCCACAGAAGATAAAGATGACAAGATCAAGGATGAATTCTATGAAGAATTAGAATGCTTATTTGATAGCCTTTCACGATATCATATGAAAATTGTCTTAGGAGATTTTAATGCAAAAGTGGGGCGGGAAGATATATTCAAACCAACAATAGGCAAATTCAGTCTCCATGAAAATAGTAACGGCAACGGGGTTAGATTAGTCACATTTGCCACAACAAAGAATCTCATTGTTAAGAGCACAACGTTTCAGCATAAGGATATTCATAAATACACCTGGACATCCACAGATGCAGAAACTCGGAACCAGATAGATCATGTATTAGTGGATAAACGCTGGCACAGTAGCATCATCATCGATATTAGATCAGTTAGAGGGACAGACTGCAATTCGGATCATCATCTGGTCAGAGTGAAAATCAGACAACGGCTATCGCTTATGAGACGAACAAACGCTAAAGATGATTCTGTAAAATTTGAATTAAAAAACTTGAAAAATGATGAAATGAGGCAAGAATACCAAATCAAAATTGCTAATAGATTTGAAGTACTGGAATCTTCAGATGGCAATGTGGCAAACGAAGAAGAAACTGATATAAATAAAGAATGGGAGGCTATAAGAGATACTATTAAATTGTCAGCAACAGAAAGCATTGGTTGTTTAAAAAAGAGGCAAAGCAAGAAATGGTTTGATGAGGAATGTGCCGACATTGTAAAGAAAAGAAAGCTAGCAAAAATGGAATGGTTACATGAGCCAAATGAGGTAAATTTAGAGCAATTGGGTAGTTTTAGACGGGAAACCACCAAGTTACTAAAGAGTAAAAAGAGGGAATATCTGAGAGAGAAGATTAATGATCTTGAAATGTATGCAAAAAATAGGAACATTAGAGAATTATATCAGGGAATTAGTATAGAGAAGAAAGGGTTTCAGGCTAGAACAAACATAATTCGGAATGAAAATGGGGATATGATTGCAGATTCCAGAAGTATATTAAATGGATGGAAAAGTTACTTTAAACAGCTATTAAATGTACATACAGAACAGGACATTGAGGAGGATAATTTACAGACACCAGAAATGCTAGTCGTAGAGCCAACTGCATTAGAGGTTGAAATGGCGATTGAAAAATTGAAGATGTATAAAGCATCAGGTTCAGATGAGATCCCAGCAGAACTGATAAAATCAGGGGGAGAAAAATTGATGGACAAGATACGCTGGTTGCTTAGTATGATTTGGGAAAAAGAAGCTCTTCCAGATGAATGGAAGGAATCAATTGGTGTACCAATTTATAAGAAAGGAGATAAAACCGATTGCAACAACTGCAGGGGCATCTCATTACTTTCAACTTCGTACAAAATTCTAACAAATATATTAGTAAGCAGACTTACTCCCTATATTGATGACATTCTAGGAGATCATCAATGTGAATTTAGAAGAAACAGGTCTACAACAGATCAGATTTTTAGTATAAGACAGATTTTAGAAAAGAAATGGGAATATAATGATACTGTACATCAACTATAGACTTCAAAAAAGTATATGATTCAATTAAGAGGGAGAAGTTATATAGTATCCTGCTGGAGTTCGGAATTCCTAAAAAGTTAGTTAGACTTATACGAATGTGTCTAAATGGCACAAAGAGTAGGGTGCGTGTAGGCAAACAGTTTTCGGAAACTTTTGAAATCCAGAATGGGTTGAAGCAAGGAGATGCACTATCTCCTCTACTATTTAATTTTGTACTAGAGCATGCCATTAAATCTTTAGAGAATGAGGAAGGTTTACAACTGAATGGTATTAATAAGCTGTTAGTTTATGCTGATGATGTAGTATTGTTGGCCGATAGCGAGGATATACTAAAGGACAATACGCACACACTATTGAGTAACACTAAGAACTTAGGACTGGAAGTAAATATCAATAAAACTAAATATACGGTCACACGTAGAAATTCAATATATAATGGAAATGGACAGCTAATGACAAATGATGGAAATTTTGAGGAAGTGGCTGAATTCAAATACCTAGGAACAGTAATCACAAATAGGAATGAGATGCACAAAGAAATTAAGCATAGGCTCAATTCTGGGAATTCGTGCTATTATGCATTGCAGAGACTCTTGATGTCCCAACTCCTTTCAAAAAATGTTAAACAGAAAATATATAAAACTATTATTCTACCAGTTATATTATATGGATGCGAAACATGGACTCTTACTTTAAGGGAGGAAAGGAGATTACAAGTATTTGAGAATAAAGTACTTAGGAAAATTTTTGGACCAAAGAGAGATGAATAGACAGGTGAATGGAGGAGACTACATAACAATGAACTATATGGTCTTTATAGGTAACCAGATATAATAAGAACAGTTAAGTCTCGTAGACTGCGATGGGCAGGACATGTTGCACGTATGGGGAATGAAAGACTTGCATGGAAGCTTCTTGTAGGAAAGCCAGAGGGAAAACGCCCAGTTGGTAGACCAAGAATGAGGTGGGAGAACAACATTAACTATGATTTGAGGGAAGTAGATTATACAGGGAATGATTGGAAAGCATTAGCTCAGGATAGGGATGTATGGAGAGCTTATGTCCGCGCGGCCATGAACCTACGGGTTCGATAGTGCCAGTGAGTAAGTAAGTAAGTCTACAGTCATGTGAGTGGAGAACATATTTTTAACAACTCACCCTCAAAAATTTCAGTCATGACTGAAGAGGGCAGAGAAGTTGTCTGAAACCTTTGGTCTCAAAGAAATTTGAAGTTTTATGAGGCGAGTTGTTAAAAATATGTCTCCACTCACTATTAACAATTTTAACTTATACATTTGGGACATGGGCATATAAAGAAGGAGCCAATCAGAATTCAAACTACAGAAATGAAATTCCTGATTGGAATGATACATAAATCAAGAAGATATAGGATATGAAATGACGATATTAGGGAAACATTGAAGGTAGAAAAGTAACAACAGATAGAGAAAAGTAGATTAAAATTTGCTTAGACATCTGAAAAGAATGGAAAAGGAAAGACTACCAAAGAGAATGTTAAATCTCAAGGTACAAGGAAAAGAATCACGGGGAAAGATGAATTAACCAAGTAAAGAAAAGCTTATATTGAACTTATATAGGAATAAATCACTGTAAGGTTTAATTTATGATTAAATTAAATCACCTCATATCCAGTCTTCTAAGTAGATCATGATTTCAAAGCCTTAGTGGCTTCATCTTCAGTACTTTCTAGTCGACTGATGTCATGTCGATCAGAAGAACTACTTCTTCTGATCGACATAACATCAGCCGACAAAAAAGTAATGAAGATGAAGCCGCTTAGGCTTTGAAATTGTGATCTACTTAGAAGACTGGATATGAGGAAAGGTATGAAGTATTTAATTTAATCATAAAGAAAAGCTTACAAAAAAGGGGTACAAATGGGAGGATAAAAATTAATGGAGATATTATGGAATTGCCCTTTGAAAAGGAGGACTTGATAATATAATTGGATAGTGTTTAGCAATAGTGATTCAATGATTCAAGTGCTAAAGACACAAACTGACATAATTGATTAATTTTAAACTTTAATATTTACGTCAATGGTGTTCAAAACATTGATGAAACTATACCTGAGTGATTCCTCGTCTTCAACTATAATTTTAAAGTCTGGAAGCATTTCAGTTTCTTTATGAGGTGAGATATAAAAACATTTTCTTCGACTCATTTATAAATTTAAAATACCTCTTCAAATTTAACCTCATAGAGTTACTACCCATTGTAATTTTGATTAAATGGCCTTTAATAGTTCAATGTTCAGACTGCTTACTGATCATGACTATTTGGGTAAACATCTGTATAGAATTGACATCTTATTTACTCCCAGTGCCTGAGTTAAAAAAAAAAAAACTGAGATGGTTTTCCCCACGTAATTACAAAAATATACCATGCAATATATTTCATATATTTGTTTCATTGACTGCAAACATATTACAGTATTGAACTTTATAGGAATAAATCACTATGAGGTTTAATTTATGATTAAATTAAAATGCTTCATACCTCTCGAACAGAAGAAAAAATAAAATTCAAGAAATTCACTTACCATAATTGAAACACCACAAGTTTCAAAAATCTTTCAAAAAGTTTAATATAAGATTGCCTCTGAAGAACGAATAAGCCTAAATAGGATAATTAAAAAGTAAAAATGAAAAATATTATAGAAGGAAACAAATCGGGAATTTATCAGATCAAATGCAGGGATTGTGACAAAATTTACATAGGAAAAAGAAATTTGAAAACAAGGGTGAAAGAACATCTTAGAAATGTCAAAAATGGTGAAATGGAAAAGTCAGCAGTAGCTGCTCATGCTTGGTCTGAAAAAACATCTAATTGAATCAAAAGCTAGTCTAATTAAACAAACAGAAAAATTAAAAACTCACGGTTTGGGAAAAAAACCACATTAAGAAAAACTTATGAACTTTGAAATTCCCACAGATTCTGATTAGATCCAATCGGTCCACCAACAGAGGGAAGAAGAGTAGTTCTTCTGATCAACATAACATCAGTTGACAAGAAAGTACTGAAGATGATGCTTCCAAGACTTTGAAATCACGATCTACTTAGAAGACTGGATATGAGGAGAGATATGAAGCATTTTAATTTAATCACATATTACAGTAGTTTAAAAATAGCACGTATTAGAATTAAGTCACACATGTATTACATACCTTTAGAATATTTTCCAGATGTTTTCATTGCTTTCTGAATTGGTTGATCTATCGAAGAGGGCTACACAGGACTGGTAATCTCCAAGGCGATAAATCATTGCTTGTCTCAGAAAAAAAAAATTGTACTAAAATTTATTGGTGCATGACTATATAACGATGGCAAGCAATCCAAAATATATGACACTCTGTATATGTTACAAATATTGTCTTATATTCAACAATAGAGTTGGTCTTGATCGTAGCAGTCATCGGTAAAGTGATTATGATAATGGATGACCAGATTAGGCCATATTTAATTAAAAATAAAATACTTAGAAATCAACACATCTATAAATTATAATTAAAATCACAATAAAACATTTTGTAATGCTGTTAATATTGCTAAAAAGTAATGGAATGCTTTTAAGTTATTTAAAAAAGTATTGGGATGCTATCTCAAACACTATCTACTCCAAATTGTTTATTGTGTTCTCAAGAAGAGAAAATAGGTATAAGCCATCTAATCCACTGTGAAGCACTTCATTAAAATAAAGACATCCAAGTATATCTTTTATTAATCAGACCCTTTTAATCAATAATTAAAGGAAAATAGTGAAAATTCTATTATTTATCTAAATATTTGACAGCAAGAAGGAAAATAACTATGTTAAAAGCCTACATTTGCATTGTTCTATGAGCTATCAAAACCCCAGTCTGAGCGTATATTTTTCTCTTCAAATGTAATTTGTCCTTCAATGAGAAGTATTAAATTAATAATTAAAACATTGAAAGAAGTCCTACTGGCTTTATAAAGTAGTGTTTAAATTTATAATAAAAATCTTCTTAAAAAAGAAGTCGTCATTTGTGCTTATAGCATTTGGCTCCTCAGGAATTAACAGTGTATAAGAGAAAAATATGCATTTAGATTGGAGTGCTCAGGTAGTTCAGTTGGTAGAGCATTGTCACAGAAAGCCAAAGGTCCTGGGTTCAAACCTCAGTCTGAGTTGTGAAAACAGCTGATGATGGTGACGATGGTCGCCGATACTGCGGTGCTGTGTTTAAAAAAACATAGAAGTATGAGGTAAGAAGAATTCACGATTCATTTGATTCTTATCAATAAAACCTCATAATGTTAAAAATTCCCAAATTTATTATATTGAAATATATATTTTTCTCTTCAAATATAATTTAACAAAACCTACTTTAACATCAATTATTTCTTGTCTTTCTTAATGTGAAAGTACAGCAATTGATTATCCTATTGCATTTTAAATGCTAGTCAATTAATGTGGAAGTCTTGCTATTAATGTGTTCATATTATATATTGTGCCATGATTTATTCATTAGATAACTAGATAAAAACTATACCGTATTTATTTGCATAATTCACATCAGGATTTTTTGCATCAAATTAAAAAGAATAAATAATAGTTTTAAAAAACTAAAAGAACACGCTTTATTAGAAAACTAAAAAATGAAAAATAATTTTAATTTCCAATACGCTTGGGATAAAATAAAGTGGTCAACAAAAAAATCATCTCCAACACATATAGAATAAAATTAGAGTTATCAACAAAAAGAAAATAATTTTACCATCAAAAGCGTGGGGTGATTTTTATGATTTTTACATTTTCTTCTTAGAGAGCTTACTTTTACCAATATCTGTTTATAATCAAATATATTAATTGATATAGAGCACCCCACGCTTTTGATGGTAAAATTATTTTCTTTTTGTTGATAACTCTAATTTTATTCTATATGTGTTGGAGATGATTTTTTTGTTGACCACTTTATTTTATCCCAAGCGTATTGGAAATTAAAATTATTTTTCATTTTTTAGTTTTCTAATAAAGCGTGTTCTTTTAGTTTTTTAAAACTATTATTTATTTTTTAGTTTTAATATTTTACAGAATAAGATAAAAATGTAAATATCTTTAAATTCGATACTATTGTAGTATGAGCTAAAAGTAATACTCTTCTATAAAAAAAAAAACTCTCCCAGCCGGATTTGAACCAGCGACGTATGGATTACTGAAATTATATATCACTAAGAGTTCACTGCTCTACCAACTGAGCTCTTACAACGATTGACTAAAAACTCGACAAGTCCGCAACCTATTATACCAGTTTTCATTTTTTTGATTTTCGGATGATTCTGGCCAGGATTTTAGAAACAAAATATGAAATTATTGTATTGTCACGGGTCCTCTACACGTATACAAAGTTTCAAGTCGATCCAATGTTTCTAAGTGGGTGAAAATCGCGTTGAAAGATTCCGTTACATTGATACAAAAACACTTTTTTTTGATTTTCTGATGATTATGGCCAGGATTTTAGAAAATAAATATGAAATTATTGTATTGTCACGGGTCCTCTACAAGTATACAAAGTTTCAAGTCGATCCAATGTTTCTAAGTGGGTGAAAATCGCGTTGAAAGATTCCGTTACATTGATACAAAAACACTTTTTTTGATTTTCTGATGATTATGGCCAGGATTTTAGAAAATAAATATGAAATTATTGTATTGTCACGGGTCCTCTACAAGTATACAAAGTTTCAAGTCGATCCGATGAATTTAAGTGGGTGAAAATCGCATTGAAATATTCCGTTACATAGATACAGGTCAAGCTAATATAAAGCGTGTAAAAAGAATGTCCTTGTATATTTCACACATGTACAAAAATACAATACTTGTTCAGTTTTCAACTCAACATACTTTACTATCAGTTTGAGTTGGGGAGTTCCCCCTGAATAGGATGGGTTTCAAAAGTCTGACAAAATAGATAAGGAATTTTAGAAATGTTCTATGACTGAATGTACAAAGACAAGTCTGAGTTTGGATACTTATGTGTGAGGGATGCAACTGAGAATTAGGGGTTGGCTAAAAAACAAATGACTACCTCTTACATGGCTTATAGTATTGATGGATAATAAAAGCAACACCCCTAAAACTTTCCTTGCATCCACCTTCTTAGATCATAAAAATATGTGAATAAATATGGTATTTTGTAGTAACGGCTCTTCAGATTATAAGGGATACTGGGTGTATAAAACAAATGTATATTTTGTTTGTATTTTTTATTTGTATCAAATGTTTATTGTACAGTCATTTACAGAATAAAACTGAATGCAGTATGAAAGAATCTAAAGTCTTTTTTTAAATTTGTGGGAAGTGAACTATGAGTAAATATCAAAAGAGTACAAATAAGAATAAGACAATTTGAAGATGATACAGCCATTAGTTAGGAGGCATTCAGTGACTACTGAAGATGTCCATTACAGCAATATATGAAATGTCATGCTACTAAATCTGTCTGTCTATATCCGTACATCTCCATAGGGCAAGAATGTTCTGTTGTAGGAGTTACTTAACCAATCTAATTTATTTATGTTTATTCTCCTACAGATGTCAGCAAGTGACAAGTGATTAATTCATCACCCCAAAGAGACATCTAATAGGTAATTAAGGTATTACATAGATGGGAAAAGTCAAATTTTGATCAGAGGCTTTAATTTAGGATTGAGATTATTTTACTAGCTCAAAAATCTTCAGACTCGGGACCCATGGCTTAAAGTTCCTCCCAGAAAACTTATCCCTTGAATTTTTCCAATCTAAAAAATTCACTGACCATAGCCAGGTTTGTACCTGCGACCTGCAGGACCAGAGGCAAGGAAGTTAACCCCTAGATCATCAAGGTTGATGCACTAAAACCACAATGGCAATTTGCAACTAAGGTAATCATTAGGTTAAACCAAAATGTAACATAATGACTACTGAAATTACTAAATTTAACAGTACTAACCTTAAGTAATACTAAGCAGGATTGACTGTATCAAGATTAGTGTAAATATTATATTTGAGCACATGAAGGTCTATGTATTTATTTTACTTCTGTGCAAACTGATAAAGACTTCACTAGTAAATAGGAAATGATGGATCGACATTATATGCCCAACTATGAAGACCACCAACAATATCTCTTATTGACACCTCTAGTCCTGTCAGTGACTTTTGTAGTTCTAGCACTCCTTTCTGAGAGTCATTGCCTCGACGACAAACCACAATCACTGCAAACAAGAAAGATGCTGTAAATAATTCTATTTGTTTTTTATGATTTATTTTTTTGTTAATGAATTTTGCAGTTATGCACCAGGCAAAAACAACCAACAAAAAAGCCAAAAGGAAATATGGATTGGATTATTATAATGTTCAACTTGGGGTTCTTTCACAAAACAAAAATTATGTTTCAAGAAAATATTTTTTATTGGACCAAAACGTGGCAAATATGTGGTACCTGCCCTTAAGCCCATTGGTAAGGCCGCTTCCTTCAAAGTTTTGAAAGCTTGTTGCACATATATTTCTCACATCTCGCTATGATGTCAATATTGTCTGCATAGGCCAACAAATGAATTGATTTATAAAAGATGGTACCTCTCATTGATTTATCTGCATCCCTTAAAATTCTTTCCAATGCCAAGTTAAAGATTAAACATGACAGTGAGTCTCCCTATCTTAAGCCATCCTTAAATGGGTTAGTTATATTAATGACTTATAAATATGTAATTTAGTTAAATATATGTAAGTAGGAAATAACACTGAGGTTTATTTTAATTAAATTTGAGTTGTTTCGACTCACCTCATATTTCTTGATTTCTATGCAGACCTAGGTTTCGTCACTGACTTTGTGACATTCTCGATGCAACACAACAAAACAACTCAAATTTAATGTAATTTAGTCTTCTGTGTAATTTATTTTTCCCCAAATAATATGGCAATTATTAATATCATTTACAAAATAATAGTTTACTAGTATAGACAAGCGTTCCTGTATTTTTTCATCAAAATATCAGAATTACTTTTTTTTTTTTTGGCATATTGTAGGACTTCAGGTGGTTACTCTCATTAATACATAAAACAAATTATGAATATAAATTCTTTCAGTATGTTTATTGTAAATTTAACATTTCTCACTGGATGAAGCCATCAGATGGCGCATTGAACAAGGGTTCATAGGCTTGGCACTCGGGTATTGCATAAATAAGAGAAAAATTTGTATTTAGATTGGAGGTGCTCAGTTGGCAAGAACGCTGGTGTATATAACCAGAGACCTTGGATTCAAACCCCAGTCTAGGCATACATTTTTCACTTCAAACATACATATATTCATTCCTGAAGAAACTAGTAACTGGCAAAGATCTCATAACAAAAATTGTAACAACCATACTGAAGGCCATTATCTCCATCTTGAGAAATCATCTATATGGAGTCCCTAAATCCTGGTATTTGATTTTCTCCTTCATTCAAAATTAACATTTCAACTATAGTTTTATCTTGTTCCATATCTACTGTGCAAATTAAAAGAAAAAATGTTTTATCTCTGCAATATAATTTATTGTATTATTTCTATATTGTCAAGTAAACTTTGTCATTTTTGGCAGGCCCTATATGGATAAAGGTCCCGTGCCGTAGCCGAGTGGTTAAGGCAGGAAGCATTGGCGCAGAGCTATGGGACTTGCACTGGTTCGAGCCTCCATGGGGGAAGAAATTTTCTCATGGTATTTTGGCCATTATGGGTCCAGTGCCCATCCAGCATCGTGAGGCATTTGGGTAGCTACAATAAGTAGTGGCTCCAGGTTGAGAAAACCAGCTTAACGGCTGGGGGGACCTGATATGCCTACCACATGTCACCCCTACACTGGCTGGATGATCATCTACCTCTGTGATTGACCATGTGGATGTGAGGCCAGGAGATGGCTGGTAGGCTAAGGGCCTTCTCGGCCTGTCATGCCTGGAGTTTTTTTATTTGGATAAAACATAAAAATAAATAGTAATAGGACACAGGCAAGTGTAACCTAATGAAACAATTACTTGAATTAAAGATATACTCATAAAAGGTATCTTGTGCACCCGAAGGGCTTATTTCTGTGAAATTTTTTATGAGGAAAATACATAAGTATGCAGATTAAAGATCAGAATCAAAGGAATATTTACGCTACCCTAGAAATTATAAAACTCAATATTGTGACATGTTTAATATATATATGTAGGAAATAATACTATGAGGTTTCATTTAATTATTAACGAGGTGAGTCAAAATAAATAACCAATTCATTAATAATTGTGACATATGTTTAATTAAATAGACTTCAGTCGATTGATCACTCAATTAGAATGAAGGACACGAGGAATGTGAGGAAGGTTTTTTATGAAAGGCTGAAGGTGAGGCTATATTGAGATAAAAATCAATTGAATCGTGAATTATTCTTACTTCATAACATAAAAAAAAAAAACATTTTACATCCATGAATTTTGAGTTTCCACACAAACAAAATTTGATTACAAAGTTTTTCAAATCAACACTAGATAGCAATTTAGAAAATAACACCGGCATGATGAAGAATCAACAGTGATGATAACAGTTGAGGATGGGAGTGATGACTGTCAATACCGCAGTTTTGTGTTATAACAGATGTACGAGGTAAGAAGAATTCATGATTCAATTGATTTTTGTTAAGAAAACCTCATAATGTAGAATTCCCAACTTTAATATGACTGTATTGAGATGTTTGAACTGCATAAGAAAATAAAATAAACCCTACTACAGAATTTGGTCCTTTGCCATAGCTTTCATGCCTGAAGAATTCTTAATTACATTAAGATACTGATATGAAAAAGATGAACGAAACATACCTGGAAAATGTTTGTTATCCATTTTCATTTTTCCAATAGATTCCTTTAACTTTTGTACTGATGTTTCAGTGGGCAAGTCTTTCAATGGTATATTTAATGATCCTGGTAAGTGACAAATTTCAAATTCCATCTGTGATCTCACATCAATAACAATATGTGGTTCTTTGCTCATGCTGCTATATGTTTTTGCTGAAATCCTCTCTTCATCTTTGAGCAATTTAACTTTAGTACCCTAAAAAAAAAGTAAAATGTAAAAACAATAAACCTGAAAACAGGGAAGAGAATAGTGGGTTTGGGTTCCAATGTCATCCACTCACTTTTCATGGCTTGGGTTACACACTAAGCAGACAGATGCCATAATGTGTTCTATTTTCAATTTATGCACCACTTTGGCAAACAACTTCACTTGGGTGATGTGTACTTGAATTGTGTATGAATACAAGTGTAGGGCGAGTGCTATGTTCAAGTATTTGTGATAGCATAAGTGTATTATATGAGGGATAATGATGAAGAGAAAGGAGAAGATGAAACCTTACTCTTTAAAATTCATCGGAGAACATTTTGTTTAAACAACTCACCTCATAGGTTTCATGCTTCCATAACTCCGAGTTATGGCTGAAGATGAACACGACTGTGTTTGAAACCGCGGTATCATGGAAGCATGAATCCTCTGAGGTGAGTTGTTTAAACAAAATGTTCTCCTATGAATTTTAATGATTATACCTCATAATGATGTTTTTATTATTAATTTAACATTTCTCAATGAAAGATAAATTAAATTTGAAGAGAAAAATTTTCACCTAGACCGGGACTCGAACCCGGGACCCTTGGTTTTCCGGGCCAAGTGCTCTACCAACTGAGCTACCGAGGCGAGTTACGATCTAGACGCAAATTTTTCTCTTATATACGTTGTAATTCCCTATCGCCAAATGCTTTTGAAACCATTGTTTCTATCTTTGCAAATGGCGGCTTCTTAGTTAAGAAGACATTTATTGGAAATTTAACATTACTTTAAAAGCCTAGATCGTAACTCGCCTCGGTAGCTCAGTTGGTAGAGCACTTGGCCCGGAAAGCCAAGGGTCCCGGGTTCGAGTCCCGGTCTAGGTGAAAATTTTTCTCTTCAAATTTAATTTATCTTTCATTGAGAAATGTTAAATTAATAATAAAAACATCATTAGAGGCCTTACTGGCTTTTAAAGTAATGTTAAATTTCCAATAAATGTCTTCTTAACTAAGAAGCCGCCATTTGCAAAGATAGAAACAATGGTTTCAAAAGCATTTGGCGATAGGGAATTACAACGTATATAAGAGAAAAATTTGCATCTAGATCGTAACTCGCCTCGGTAGCTCAGTTGGTAGAGCACTTGGCCCGGAAAGCCAAGGGTCCCGGGTTCGAGTCCCGGTCTAGGTGAAAATTTTTCTCTTCAAATTTAATACCTCATAATGTTTACTTCCCAACATTAATTTAATATACCACCTACTCTTGTCGAAAAGCATCAGTGGGACTGTCAGATTTACCACATTGTGAACTGTTCATTAGAAATCTTGTATTGCATGTCCTTACCATTGTGTGCCAATCACAAGAATTCTTGTTTTACAAGAAGTGGGTTTTTGCTCCAGGTGTTAAAATATTCCTGTACTTTGACTTGGTGACTATTCTTATTTTTAACTATAATATGAATGAAGACTAAATATTTTTTCATTATTTTGGTAGGTCTTATGTACTGTTATTCATCCTTGGAATATTTCAATGGCAGCCGCAATGATACCAGATCCCGACACCCCTTCTTTCACTCAATGTGAAAATGGCAGATCATAGAGAAACTGGTATTTTTAGTGACAGTGAGAGCAACAGTGTTTTTAGTTATAGTGTCTCAAATAAGAAGCTGAATTGCTGAAAATAATAACTGATAAAACCACGATAATGTAAACTTTTTTCTCTCTCATAACCACAGGTTTTTATTTGTTTATCAGGTATATAACATTGTAAAGTATTATTAGGATTCCTCATGTAACATTCCTGCAAGTTTGATAAAAATCCATTAATAGTGAACGAATATGATATTTTAAAAGTTTTCATAGTTTAGTTTTAAAAATAGCATGGAACCACCATTTAAGCAGGACATTTAAATTTGAACAGAAAAATTATATACTCAGACCGGGTTTGAACCCAGGATCTTTGGCTTTCTAGGCCAATGCTCTACTGTTCAACTATCTGAGCACTCCAATCTAAATGCAAATTTTTCTCTTATAAATTGTTAATTCCCTATTGCAGAATGCTATACCTTTGCTCGATTATTATATATAGGACATTTAAAATTGGTACTCAATGTGTTAACGTCCCTATCTAATAATTGAATCAATTTCTCAACATAATACTGCAGAGGGATTTGGAATTTAATCCAGGTATCTAATGGACAACAATTAAAAATTGTACACCATCATCCCTCTTAAACCTGAGATTGAAAGTTTTACAATTACAATTCCCTCTCCCACTGGGTAGTATATCCAGATCCCACTAGTCAGGAAGCAGGTATGCTACCACCTGAGCTACTGGAGCAGACGAGAAGAGAGTAGCTGTACCCAAGAGTTCTTACAGATAGAATTATTTAATAAGAATCTCAAGCCATAGGTGAGCAGCGTAAGGCAACTTGCTCTGGCATAGAGCTACCTTCCATCTAAGTAATATCTTAGTTTTCTAATAGATGTCTCCTCAAGGGAATGTACTAATTACATGTCACTTGCTGACATCTATAGGGAAATAAACATAAGTAAATTATGGTGAAATTAAATGTTTCTTACCTCTCCTCATATAAATTTTCTAAGTAGATTGCAATTTAATTTCAGAAACATTTAATTTCTCCATAAATTAAACCTCATAGTGATTAATTCCTATAAAAGTTAAATATAAGTGACAACTCAAGTCTACATAGGAAACAAGATGGCCGACCACGACATAACCTCAACTTCAAATTTCAATACAAATTTCAAATTTTGACGTGATCCAGAGGTTCATCGGTCCACCAACCGAGGGAAGAAGAACAGTTTCTTCCGATCGACATAACATCCGTCGCCAAGAAAGTGCTGACGATGAGACCATTGTGGTCTCGAAATCGCGATCTACTTAGAAAATTTATATGAGGAGAGGTAAGAAACATTTAATTTCACCATAAATTAAACCTCATAGTGATTAATTCCTATAAAAGTTAAATATAAGTAAATTATTCAAAGTTAAAATTGGGAAATATCCGGTAGTCATAATGGCGGTTGAAAATGAATGACAAGATCATTTGAAAACTATAGTTACCGTGTTTGAAAAAACATGAAATATGAGGTAAGATGTTAAAATGACTCAATAATTTATTATAAGTAAATTAGTTTGGTTAAGAAACTTCCCACTAGAAAAACACCCATGACTCGGGTGAGATGAACAGGAATCGATTGAAATAAGTATAAAGGGATCAAGAGAAAAGGTTACAGAGGATATTTTGTGCTTGGATCAGAAAGAGCCTGAATACCTCAGTGATACAGCTTCAGGACATGAAGCTGAAGATTTTGGGTTCGATTCACAGATCAGGCAGACATATTTCTCTTTACCATTGATTACAATGGCTCAGCAGTGTACATTACTTTACTTATATTGATCATAGCATAATATTAATTTACTTAATTGATCATAGAATCCGATTGTTATGTTGATCATTAGATGTCTTGCAATTCTTTCTCTCTGGTGATGGCCAGGTGAACCTCACAATTAAATAATGGGGGGGGGGGGAAATCTACATGCAGAAAATTAGAGACTTTAATTTTGATTAAAAGAAAATAATGAATTTTGAAGTTTCCATGAAAAAAATTATTTAATCATGAGGTTTGTTTGGTCATCCCCGGAGGGAAAAAATATACAAGACATCTAATAGTCAACACAACAGTTAAATTTAATAATTAAAGGAAGTGACATTATGAGGTATTTAATTAATATAGTCGTGAATATTATAACTCCTATTAATTACTACAGTTAAATTCCACTTAACAATGGTGAAGATTTTAACCAAAACTTGTCCAGTTTAGAAAATAAAATATGAGGTGTATATTTCTGATTCAATCTCTTGATAAATTACTTTATAGTATTATTTGCTATCAACATAATAAACCCTGTACTAACGTATGGAAGTTAGAATTGGGTCTTGACTGAAAATACCATTGCTTGGCTTCGAGTTTTTGAAAGAAAAATTCTGAGAACAATATTTGGCCCCATTCAGGAAAGAGAAGAATAGCGAATACTATATAACGAAGAATTATATCATTTGTATAAGTCACCAGACATTGTTACTAATATTAAAACAGCTAGATTGAAATGGGCAGGACATATCCAGAGAATGGATAATAGTTAAACTAGTTATTTTAGAAGAATTCTCACTATGAGGTATGTTCATTAAGGTAGAATTTTTTATCACTCACCTCATATTGTTCAATATGAGGTGAGTGATAAAGAAATTCTACCTTAATAGTGAAACTGTTAAAAAATAATGATGGACCATCCAGATGGAAGAAGAAATGTTGGAAGACCTAAGGCTAGGTGGAGTTTTGGAAGATGTCCAAAGACTTAAAATTCAAAATTGGTGGACAGTCGCTAGGAATAGAGAGGTCCGGAGGAGAATGCTTGGGGAGGCCATGACTGGACCCGGGTTGTTATGCCAAATATGATGATGATTTCCTATCAGTTTTGATTAATTTCATGGTGTATATTGTAGCAATTCATAATTTTTGGATTTTTATTGTATAACGAGAAATAACTTGGATGGGAATATCTTTCTTTACATACTCATATCACATCTATATGAACATTTTAGATTTATTTATATATTAAATTTGGGAATTTTTAACATTATGAGGTTCAATTAATAATAATTAAATGAATCGTGATTTCTTCTTACCTCATACTTCTATGTTTTTTAAACACAGCACTGCAGTATCGGCGACACGTTGTCGTCATCATCAGCTGTTTTCATGACGTGAAAACAGCTGATGATGACGACAACGTGTCGCCGATACTGCAGTGCTGTGTTTAAAAAACCTAGAAGTATGAGGTAAGAAGAAATCACGATTCATTTAACTATTATTTTAGATTTAGGTTGTTGAATCTGTTCTTATATCTCAAGATCATCTTGATTTCTCCAGCATTGTTTAAGTCTTGCTCTCTCTCTCTGTATCATTTAAGTTGATACTTTTACAAGAAATTTGAATTCATTCTGTGAAGGTGATTTAACCAATTCCTTTGGTAAGTTTTGGATATTTTCTACAGTACTATATTTTGGACTTTTAGCCTTTGGTGAATGTCAATGTTTATTATTATTTTTTATCCAATTGACTTAGACTAAAAGGAGATGCAAAATCTTATTTGTCCAGCTCGTAATTTGGTGTTATGTCTAGAATTCAAAATCCAATTTTCACTGCTATATTTTGTGGAGGGTGGGCACTGTTATTCAATGGCTAAGATTTATCAGGGACTGAGCGTGAACAGTATATGTAACTGTAACATCACGAATGGAAGAAATTCCTTTTATAAGCCTATCCAGAAGGCTGTAAGGTGGCACTGGAAGTACCTTGAGGTGGACTTGGTAAAACTGACATTACTCTCAATAATCTCAAGATAAACCGGATTGGTAACAACATATATATAACTGAATGCTAAATTCTATAAATAAATCATAATAATTACTTTATCATTGGCCTTTGACCCACAAAACTGTTCATAGTCTATGAGAGAAGTGATAGTAGGTTCAAGTCCACAAACAGCACAAGATGGATTCTTCAAACGGAGTTTAAAATTACGGAATGTGCAATCAGAACCATCAAAAATCAGCATTCTCTTGTATAAAATTCCTGAGTGTCCTAACAAAATTTTTATAGTCTCCAAAGCCTGCAAAACTCCAATCACACCTGGAACTAATAAAATAAAATCTTATATTCTGCAAATAGACGATTTCCACAAATATACTTTTAAACAGTTGAAATATTTGTATTATTTAATTATAAAAAAAAATTGAATATGAAGAGTTATTACCCATGATGAATGTGATATGGAAATTCATTTTTCTAGACAAACCATTTGTAAGCTGAAGTTAATATAAAAAGAAATGTTTTTTCTTGAGCCAGGATTTCAATCCAGGCATTCTAACATTGAGCTACTCAGATACACTTCCAGGACCAACCACAAATTTCTCTTTCTTTATCCCCATATACCAGCTCAGATGCAAATGTTTTTTTTAAGTTAGTTAACCATAGCCTACAGATGGCTTGTCTCGAAATATTAATTTCTATGTCAAGTTCATAATTAGCTTATTAATAGTATACTCTTGTATCCCTCAATGAGACTTAGGCAATCTCACCCTACAGGGGAGAAATTCAAACATACTAATTTAGTTACACTCGTTTTCATATAGATGTCAATGAGTGGTTTGGGGTCAGCAATTTGTCTCATAGCAACATCTAGGAAACCAAGGTATTACTAGGATGGGAACGTTTGGTAAATTGTGCAGAGGCCTTTCATTCAGGCATGTGGTTCTTTTACAAGACTGAAAATCTTCAGACTCAGGATCCAAGGCTTAAAGTCCCTCCGGGAGGACTTGTCTCTTGGATTTTTCCACCCTTAAAATATCCATCTACCATGGCTGGGTTTGAACCTGCAACCCTCAGGACTAGAGACAAGGAACATATCCACTAGACCACCATGGCTGACTGACTAATTCTCATCATAATGTCTTCTTGATCCTGTGAGCGGTTTAAGGCATTCTGCATTGGTGCACAGCTATGGAACTTGCACTGGTTCAAGTCCCCATGGCAGAAGTTTTCACATAGAATTTTCGCCAGTATGGGACCAGTACCCATCCAGCATTGTGAGAAATTTGTATAGCTACATAGGTAGCGTGTCCAGGTTGAGAAAACTGGTTATAACAACTGGGAGACCTGACGTGCTTAATCACATGTCACCCCTATACTGGCTGGATGATTAACATGTATAGAAATGAGGCTAGCAGTCAGCTGGTGGCCTTGTAGTTCTGTCACATCATCATATTTTTTTTTAAATGCTCTTCTTACCAGGAAACTGTCAACCATTGCATACCGAAACCTACCTTGAAATTTCTCCTAGAGAAGTACTGTGATGTACCAAGGCCATGACCAAAAAAATCTCTGCCTTTTAAAGTGCAAGGCACAGAAATCGAAGCCATAATCCAGCAATGGCAACCCACTGTACGTAGCAGAGGTACATCCCTGCTAGAGTTAAGCACAAAGTGGAGTGAGGTGGAATGCAGCATGGACAGCGGGTAGTGAGGGTTTTCCAGTCTGCCAATACAGGAGTTCTTTACTTCCTTATAGTTTAAATGAGAGATCTAGCTAGCACTTGATTTTAGTGTCTTGTAGTTAAAAACAGCATATAATTTTTTTTTGGACACGGCCTTTGTACACCACAATGCTTCTATGGAAGAAATTTCAAGGTAGGTTTCAGCATGTAATGGTTGAGTGTTCCCTTGTTAGTAGTGTTTCTAATGACATTTGAAGAAAATATCGTAACTATTGAATCCTTTTTCATTCAATATATTCCTACATTGGTCTAACACTAAGCCATTCTCTAATTTCAATATTTCTAATTCTATCTCATATGGTCTTTCCTTCTATGCTTTTCGCAATTAAAATATTTCCTCCTTTGCAGTCTTGTTTTTATCTTTCTTTCCCATGTTTCCACTGATAAACTTAATATAGGTGTGAAATGGATAAAATACTTTGTAACACAGTGGTAGATAGCAACAAAATGAAATGACAAGATTTCAAAATGGAAAGAAACACATGCAAGTTTCCCTCAAGGAACAATATCTAGTCCAACTCTCTTCAATCTATACATCAATGATCTTTCATCAGCAATTAAAGTTAACAGTGACATAAACATAGGTGTGTTTGCAGATGATGTAATAATTTATTGAACAGCTGACAGCTACAAAAATAGAAACATTAATATGCCCAGCACCAGAATGATTAAGTAAGTGGCTGAGGACAATAGCCTTAACACAGGTTCTATGCAGACCTAAAATAGTAGAAGCAGGACATCAATTCAACACAACAGACAAAATATTATCAATCCTGCATAGAGAAAACGATACATCGAAAATAACATTCTCAAAGAGTTATAAATTATCAAGGAAATCACAAATAAACACCTGTTGAATGAGAACATACCCAGCAATATAAACCCTCTGTACAAAATAATTACCAACAACAGTCAGTACCAAAATGAAAGCAGAAGATGATACGAAGTTATCGAAAGGCCTCCTACAAAAAAACACTGCAAATTATTGAGGATGACTGAGATCTCAGGTACTGTTTTACATTTCTTAACAAGAAATTACTCAGAATTTTCAGTGATAAAACCACTTCCGTTATTTTCGTCCGCTAGAGGAATGCATTTACGCTTGTATCCCGCATATAAAACCGTATACGACGGCGTCTGCATCACGCGATATTACACCGATTCTCCTGTTCTTCCAGTTGAATTCTTTGGTAGACTCTATCAAATTCCTCTTCTCCGCATATACCAAAAACATGATCGAAGTCTTCAAGATCCGACATCTTGGATAAAGCAACAAGGTAGGCAGCAAGGTTTCAAAGTACATCGGGTTGCTCACGATTCGTTCTCTGCAAAGTCACCTCGCCAGGTAGCTTAGGAATTTTGACAATTATTATCGCATGAACAGATTTTTGAATATGCAAAAACGTCTTTGGATGCAACTTTCTCAGCAGAGTACAAGCTGAGAATGACTTTTACGGTCTAATGCGTTCATAGATACGACCCTAAGACCTAAAATACATAAAAAAATAGTAATCCCAGTCAATTCAAAATCAGCCATTGAAACAATAAATAATTATGAATAAAGTCAGAACCCATAAATGAAATTCGAAATATGTACAAATTAGTTAATAGCCCAAGGTAAAACTGTAATATTACAACAAAGCTTCACACAAATCTGTGACTAGTCTATTTTGCTATCTATTCACTTTTAACCCTTGCAATTATTCTAATTATATATTCTTTACAGATCTCTTTTATTAATTAGCCTAAAAGAAAATGAAAAGCATACACTTTAGGAAAAAAAAAAAGGCAGTACCATCATACAAAAAACCACACATAAAAAATATCCACAAAGTAAAAGCAATAGAATAGCACAATTCAAAGAAATTTGGGGGGGGGGGGGAATGTGAACACACATCAGTAATCAATATACTAAGAAGATCAGGCACTTAACAAGAAAATCATCTATGGCTTTGTTTCGACTAGAAAATGACAACTGTCTCAATGCACACTTGCACACAACAGGACTATCACTGACAAGTTTTTGTACCATCTGTAAGGAAAAAGCTGTCGTGAATAAATATCACTTTTTGATCTGTATATGCCTGGATCCTGCAGCTTTCTTCTGGGAAGCTAAATAATTAATAGCATAAGCCAGATCCTTGAACAACATCAGAATTTGACAGAAGATGATATTCAAGATAGAAATTTGTGGAGGAATAAAAGACTTAGATTGATGGAAAACCACTATATTCTAGAAATGTCTTAAATAAAAAGAAAGTAATATCAATGTAATCTGTATGAATCTATTTACATTAAAGAAGAACAATATTTATAAAAAATCACAAAATTTCCAATAAACATTAGTCTGCAAATTACTGTAACTGCTCATGGGATACACCACTTTACAAGCACTTGTGCTTAGGTTGGTATCTCAACTGAAAAGTTTTGGATCAACTCCAGGTATGTTTATGTATGTGCAGTGATTCTCCTTCCCCACTTGTTACTGTTTGTATTCAGTAATCCCCTCTCCCTAAAAAAAAAAGGAGAAGACTATCTCGTAAACCAGATAATTTCCAGAAATATTTTAACTCCTTTTCATTTTGACTTCTCTTCCTACATTTTGAACAATTGTTTTTGAAACACCTTAGCCCTATATGATGTAGTTAACTATGCAGTTAAGTTTGCAGGATCAGTGTTCAAGGTTCTACGTTTAGCTGTTTGATAATTTTTGTGTATCTAATAGTTTTTCACTGATTGATTGGAAGAAAATGCCTTATAGTTTAAATGAGTGATTCCCAAACTATGGTTTGTTGGATTCTTTGTTTAAATGTAATATGACATATGTAATGGGCGACTGTCCATATTTTTCCCATTGTTTTAAATAATATTATTAACTAGCGGACCCTGCAGATGTTGTCTTGCCCAAATGTTTAATTCTCGTGTCAAGGCCGGACGATAAAAATATAAGTTACATTTTTACTATAAAATTCACTAATTAATAAGTTCGCAAGAAAATCCTCACTGCCAACCGTTGTGGCTCAAGAAGCATGCATTATGATGTGACATTGTTGTTGCGCAAAATATGTCAGTAACACATCTGCAATAAAAAAAATTCCTATTACCCAATCGCAACATCACTTACCGAGTCTAATTGTGAATTTAAACCATCCAGGAACCCACCTCAAATACATACACAAAATTTCATTAAAATCGGTCCAGTCGTTTAGGCAGTTTTTAAATTTGGATTTCAAGTAAACCTCCACTTCTAATTGTCTGATTTCACTCATTTTTGGATAATATCTACCTCGGTTTATTTTAATGGGATATACTGAGTTTTGTTGTGAAACATCGAAAATTGTGACTGCTAGACCAATTTTTAAATTTTACTTCAGGCGAAATATTACAATTAATGGTTTTAGAAGGTCCAATTGTGAATCTAAATCATCCAAGGACCCACTCAAACACACACAAAAATTTCATCAAAATTGGTCCAGTCGTATAGGCAATTTTTAATTTCAGATTTCATGTAAACTCCCACTTCTAACAGCCGGATTTCGCTGATTTTTGGATAATACATACCTTGGCTTATTTTAATAGGATATTCTGAGTTTTGTTGTGAAACATTGAAAATTGTTATCGTTGGAGCAATTTTTAAATTTTCGTTTCAAGTGAACTACATCTAATGACTTTAGAACATAACAGATAACAGCTAAACACTAGCGGAATCTGAAACCCTGCATATATAAATTTTCATGAAGATTGGTTGAATGGTATAAAAGTCTATAAAGGATAGACATATAAACATTATATATATATAAATATATATATATATATACACACAGTAAAACTTGTTCAAAGCGGAATCACATGGGACCAATTTTTTTTTCCACTAACTCACTGGCCCTATGGGTTTTCCTACAAGAAGCTTCCATGCACGTCTTTCATTCCCCATTCGTGCCACATGTTCTGCCCATTGCAGTCTATGAGACTTAACTGTTCTCATTATATCTGGCTTCCTATAAAGACCATGTAATTCATTGTAATGCAGTCTTCTCCATTCACCTGTCTGTTCATCTCTCTTTGGTCCAAAAATTTTCATAAGAACTTTATTCTCAAATACTCGTAATCTCCTTTCCTCCCTTAAAGTAAGAGTCCACATTTCACATCCATATAATATAACTGGTCGAATAATAGTTTAATATATTTTCAGTTTAACGTTTTTTGAAAGGGGTTGGGAAGTCAAGAGTTTCTGTAATGCATAATAGCACGCATTTCCAGAATTGAGCCTATGTTTAATTTCCTTCTGCATCTCATTTCTGTTTGTGATTATTGTTCCTAGGTATTTGAATTCAGTCACTTCCTCAAAATTTCTCTCATTTGTCATTAGCTATCCATTTCCATTATATAATGTATTTCTATGTGTGACCGTATATTTAGTTTTATTGATATTTACTTCCAGTCCCAATTTCTTAGTATTACTCAGTAGTGTGTGCGTGTTGGCCTTTAGTATCTCCTCGCTATCGCCCAATAGTAATACATCACCAGCATAAACTAACAGCTTATTAATACCATTGAGTTGTAGGCCTTCTTCATCCTCTAAAGATTTGATGGCATACTCTAGTACAAAATTAAATAGTAGAGGAGATAGTGCATCTCCTTGCTTCAACCCATTCTGGATTTCAAAAGTATCTGAAAACAGTTTGCCATTTAGACACATTCGTATAAGTCTAACTTTTTAGGAATTCCAAACTCCAGCAGGATACTATATAACTTCTCCCTCTTAATTGAATTGTATGCATTGAATTGTATCAGTTCTGCTGGAATCTCATCTGAACCTGATGCTTTATACAGCTTCAATTTTTCTATCGCCATTTCAACCTCTAATGCACTTGGTTCTACGATTAGCATTTCTGCTGTCTGTAAATTATCATCTTCAATATCCTGTTCTGTATGTACATTTAATAGTTGATTAAAGTAACTTTTCCATCCATTTAATATACTCCTGGAATCTGCAATCATATCCCCATTTTCATTCCTAATTATGTTTGTTCTAGCCTGAAACCCTTTCATCTCTATCCTAATTCCCTGACATAATTCTCTAATGTTCCTATTTTTGGCATTCATTTCAAGATCATCAATCTTCTCTTTCAAATATTCCTTCTTTTTACTCTTTAGTAACCTTGTGGTTTCCCGTCTAACTACCCAATTGCTCCAAATTTCTCGTGTAACCATTTAATTTTTGCTAGCTTTCTTTTCTTTACAATGTCGGCACATTCCTCGTCAAACCATTTCTTGTTTTGCCTCTTTTTTAAGTAACCAATGCTTTCTGATGCTGACAATTTAATAGTATCTCTTATAGCCTCCCATTCTTTATTTATATCAGTTTCTTCTTCGTTTGCCACATTGTCATCTGAAGATTTCAGTACTTCAAATCTATTAGCAATTTTTTTTTTCACATTAGACAAAATTCCACGTTATAAAAAAGAAACAAAAACATTATTAACCAACCTTAGATTATAGAGTACTGTATGTCTTTTTTACATACCTTAGATTTTGTAGTTCTGTTGCCATAGAAAAGTGAAGTATAGTATGTACGAGCAATTTATACGGTAATGCGGAAAAAAAAAAGTATGTTTCGTCAGCATTAAAAATATCTCTTAGGCACGTATCCTGAAATTGAAGTATGCAGTTTTGGTTTCCACTCACTAACTATACTTTCGTCCACATCCTTTGATTTCCTGCAAATTTCATTCCACACTACATTGTGTCATCTTTTAAAACTGTACAGCCGACCTGAAGATGCCTTAAAATAGTTATTCTCTAGGGATATAGCAACAATTAGAGCTTGAGTTTGGAGCATCACATCGGTCCGGAAATTTGGAGATTTTTTGATCATGCACTAGTAAAACACTCCCACACTACTTACTTGATTTCTTAATTTATTTTATTCATTTATTTATATATTTTTTTGCTTTCCTCTTTGTTTGGTCATTTCCTTGCATCCATTCATTAATTATTTTTTCTTTGTGTTTTAAAATCTCATAAACTTGGGGTTTTCCACATTTATTAAATTTAGTCATTATTTCACGTACTGAGAGTTTGTTTTCCTTTATCTTCAATCACTACCACGTTTTCGTTTAATGACAGTGACACATACAATTTAGCCATCTTTATTCCGGAAATTCAGAATGCTACCTGTGAAAGATACGTACACAATCGGTCTGAGATCTTACACTAATTTAAGATTTTACAGTGTACTGGTTATTTGTAAGACAGATGTCACACACCAAATATTTGTTAAACGAACCTGTATTTCGCATAACGGGTGTGCAGTGAGGCCAAAAGAAAATTTCAGATACAGGTAGAAAATCTATTTCACCTGGCAGCAGAAATCATCCCTTATTGTTATTTCGCCTAACAGGAAATCAACGAAGTGGAAAGTAATTTATTTCTCTCTCAGTCTTTCCGCCTTATAAACATTTTTTTAATGAATTGTGTAGAAATAAATATCCTTCCGTTTTCGCGTTGGACAGATTCAGTTTTATACAAAATAAATACATGTAAAATTACTATTATTTCGCTGGGGCCAATAAATTTGTTCACATTGGACAGATTTCCACATTATTCACATTCTGGATTAAACAAGTTTTACTGTATATATATTCCATTCCATAGTAATTCTGCCCGAGGGCAGGTCTTTCACTGCAATCATAGCATTTTCATGCTATGCTTTGCAGCTTTACTAGGGAATTATAGGTGGTAGCTTCCTGTTTCTTTCCACACTGGTGAAGGATGATGATGATAATGATAAGTTGATAAGGATGATTTTCGGGGACCGTTGAGTCCTACGTTTCCTGACATTTGTCTTATAGGTGAGGAAAAACCCTGAAAAAATCTCACCCAGGAGCTTGTCCTGACCAGGAATCGAATCCGGGCCCGCTGCGTGATAAGGCAGCACGCTACCTTGAGACCATATATATATATATATATATATATATATATATAAAAATAATAATAATAATAATAATAACAACAACATTAATGTGATTGAATACAACAAATTTGTACAAGTTGTCACATTGTTGAAAGTGTGTGTGTGTAAAGTAGAAAATTAATTATTATTAAGCAGTGAAGTGAATAGACGACTCGCCAATAGTTTATTCTTGAAAAGGGGGTCGTGTATGAAAGAAATTGGAAACCACTGGTTTGAACACTGTCAGCTTAAATAAATATTAATATAAGATTTAGAATAAAATTCTTTACATCTCACCTCATATCCAGTCTTCTAATTAAACCCGCTTCAAAATCTAGGGAGTTTTATCATTAGTAATTTCACGGTCAATGTTCTGTTGTCCAGGAGAAGCAGTTCTGCATATGACAGAACACTGTTGCAAAATTACTAATGATGAAACCACCTAGGCTTTTGAAACCCGATTAATTAGAAGACTGGAACAAGGTGAGGTATAAAGAATTTAATTTTAATTTTAAAATTAAACCTCATAATAATATTTCCTATTATAGTTTAAATAAATCCAATTTTACAATCAGTTACCAGTTGACAATGAAGATAAGACTTTTTGGAACTGGTCCTGAATACATACAAATTATATGAGATGAGGAGTAAAATGCGATTCATTTCAAGATTATTAAATAATCTTCTTCTTCCTTCCAAGTATTAGGCCAAGGCCTGTTACGATCCTATAGAAAATTTTCCCTCCAGCATTTCATAGGACGGTCCAGTGATCTTCGTCCTCTTGGTATATAATTATAAACAGCTTTGGGCATCCGAGGGCTAGGGAGTCTTTCCTTTATTTTCTTTTCTTCTCCAGAAAAGCCTGACCAGAGGCTATAAGATGGCAGCCCCATCACTGGTCTTGCCTTCCTTTGGCCAGCAACCAATCGAAGGGACTATTATTATGCTTTCAAGTCTTATACGAGAATTTCCCGGAAGGATTATTAAGTAATAAATAAATAAATAATAATATTATTAATTATATTTGAGTTGTATATTTTGACTCACCTCATATTTCTTGATTTTTATGGAGACTAGTTTTGTCGCTTCTGTGCGACATTCTGGAATGCTTTACAACTCTGTAATAATGCATCGAGAATGTCGTACAGAAGCGATGAAACTAGTCTCCATAAAAATCAAGAAATATAGAATAAATTTATTTAGCCTATGAGGTAAGTCGAAATATACAACTCAAATATAATTAAAATGAACCTCATAGTGTTATTTCCTACATATATTTAATAATATTATTATTAACTTACCTACTCCCAATACTCCACCATCTCCGCAGTTGGTGACTGCTTCTGGTGGTGGTGGTACAGGAAATACACACCGGTAACAAGGTCCATCCTCATAACTGTAAACAGTGAGCTGACCTTCAAGTTGTAGTGCACTTCCAGAGACAAGGGGACGTTTTGTCATGATACATGCATCATTCAGTAGGTATCTAGTGGCCACATTATCTGTAGCATCTATTACTACGTCATATCGCATTACAATGTCTAATGCATTTGAACTGTCCAACTGCAAATGGTATGGAGTGATCTTGATGCTACTATTTAACCTGAAATACATACAAAAGATGTAACTGATAAAACTGTACGAATGTAAAATAAATAAGGTGAATCTGGTTATCTTACCTCAAATACTTGACAACGTAAAATTCAACAGTCTGGAAAAGCTGACGATGGTATGGACAACATATCAAAACATGTCAAATGAAACATTAAGTATTTATGAGGTAAGATGACCAGATTCACTTTATTTATTAAGAAGAACCTCATAATGTTACTTCCTATTATAATATTGTAATTTATTAATATATGAATCATCATCTTCCATTCAAGTACAAGGCCTGAGATGAGGTATTAAAATTTAACTCTACTATTAATTAAAAAGTCTGATGTTTGTTATGATCCCAAGGCTGGATTTTCAATCCATCTCCCAAGGATCTCTTTCCGTGTCAACTGTAAAGAAGCATGACTTTTGGTATTCTGTCCCTGGACATATATTGTACACAAATCTTATAATAATAATAATAATAATACTAGTATATGATTATAAAATGGTTGACTGATTCTAACTTAAGTTCTTGCAGGATATTTTCCCATTAGGAATAACCTGTTGTTATTCACATGAACTACTTCTCACTGGTTGTGATTCAATGAAGTTCTTACCATAATACCATATTTGCTCGCATAATTTGCACACTTTTTAATTTACTTTGGCCACCGAAAAATTGGGGAGTGTAAAATATATGGGTTTTTAAAATTAGAGGTCCTGTAAAGTAAAGTAAAGTAAAGTAAAGTGATCCCACAACAGACCCGGAGGCCCTTTGGGGTAGTAGGAGGTTAAGGCTCCCACTTTTTCTAGACAATCGGCACTTTATGTCAGCCGGGTTGTCAGCCCTGCGTGACGGCCGCCTTTACCCCAGAACAAGCGTCTGGTACTCATTTCCGTTAGAGGCTGAGTCGACCCCAGGGCCATAGTGCCGCCAGAGGGTTTGGGTCAGTTTAAAAATCCTGACCCCAACGGGACTTGAACCCTCGACCCTCCGGCTTGTAGCTCAGTGCCTTAACCACTACGCTACGGCGTGCCCCCTAAATTAGAGGTCCTGTTCTGAGTTATCTCAATTATGATAGATAAGTATAGTAATTAAGAATACAGTAATTTTATTATCTCTCATAATTTTATAGAATAACACTGTAGGTAATCTTAAATTATACAATAATAAATCTATGAACAATAATAATATTATTATACAAATGAAACAATTCAAATACCACAATAATTAATGGTTTATTTTAGGAACTAATATTTTGAGGTTCACTTAGGGCCGCATGCAAATACATTAGTCTCTGGTGAGCTGAGATTTCCATGAGAACGTGCAAAGTTTGAATTAGGGACCCACTAACTGGTCATGAACGAAAGTCGTCACTTTTGTAATATTGGCAAGAAATTACCCAGAATTCTCAGTGATAAAACCACTTCCGTTATTTTCGTCTGCTAGAGGAATGCATTTATGCTTGCGTCCTGCAAATAATACTGTGTATGACGACTGCATCGTGCGATATTATGCCAATTCTCCTGTTCTTCCAGTTGAATTCTTTGGTAGACTCTATTCAAATTCCTCTTCTCCGTGTATACCGAAAACATGATCGAAGTCTTCAAGGTCCGATATCTTGGATAAAGCAGCAAGGTTTCAAAGTACATCGGTTCCCATCGGGTTGCTCACGATTCGTTCTCTGCAAAGTCACCTCACCAAGTAGCTTAGGAATTTCGACAATTATTATTGCATGAACAGATTTTTGAGTACGCAAAAAGTCTTTGGATGCAATTTTCTCAGCAGAGAACGACTTTTACGGTCTAATGTGTTCACAGATACAACCCTTAATCAAGTTTTTTTTGAGACTGGGAACATCTTACCTTAATTTAATGTTGATTTATTCTCGAACATGTTAAGGTAAGATGTTCCCAGTCTCAAAAAAAAAAAAAAAACTTAGATCATAATAATTATTTAGCATGTCTTTTGTTTCCTCCAAATAATGCATGTTGGATTTGAGAACTCCGAATTCTCTTTCTGCTGCACAATTGCCGAAATGTTCCGTAAAACTTATCACTTTCAATTTATATGCTGCTGTGTAACTGATATTTTTCTTTCCCCTCTTGAAATACTATATTAATGCAGGTGCACATTAGAAGTGTTGAAAGTCAACAAAAAACCGATATTTACTTTTCTAAAACTGTTGTTTTCAAATGCTGGGCCTTGGCACCGAAGCCATTAGCGTTCTTGCTCTCCAATATTTCTCTATTGTGGATCCAACAGGTAATACTTCACAGGTTTGTAGGTGTTCTTCATTCATTTCTTCGTCTTTATTGCATAGAGGACAATTTGGATTCGTGTAGATTCCTATTTTATATAAATGTTTGGCCAAATAGTCATGTTCTGTAAGCAGTCTAAATGTTGCTACTGTAGTTTTACGTGGAAATTCTGGAATAATATCTGGCTTCTTTACTAAAATATTCCATTTTTTGTCTTTGGCTTTATTACATAGGTCTTGGTTTTGTTTGATTTTATATTTGTTTTTAACTATTCTTTTTATGGATGTGAAAGGTAAGCTTTTAGTAGTATTCTGAATAAATTGGAGCCTTTTTTGGCAAGAAAATCAGCAGTGTAATTTCCAGCAATTCCACAATGTGCAGGTATCCATTGCAATTGAATTCTTTTCTGTAGTTTTTGGAGTTGTTGAATCATTTTGTAGCACTCTTTAATTTGTATTGACTTCATTTTGTGTGAATTTATTGCATATATTGCTGTCTTAGAATCAGAGAGTATGACCGCATTTTGAAATTTATTTATTCTGTATAATAATTGTTGGAGTGAAATATGAATAGCCGTTACTTCTGCATCAAAATTTGTTGTGTGGTATCCTGCTGGTTGATAAAATGAAAATAATGCACATGTAATTCCTGATCCTGAGTTGTTATCAATAGTAGATCCATCTGTGTAGACATGTAACCATTCTTCTGGTGGATATCTCTTATTCACAATTCTAATGCTAGAGCTTTTAGTACAAGTGTGGGAGTTTCAGATTTTGTAACTGGTTCTTCTAGATTTAGCTGAATATTAATTGGTTCAAAAGTAAGAGGGTTATCTCTGATCAAAATATTTTCTTTAGATTTAGGAAGATTCAAATCTGTTTTTATTTCCATTACTTTGGACAAGAAACTTGTTTGTGTTTTCAACTTGCTTGTTGTAACTGCCTTTTTTCCCATTTTGTTGTTGTTAATCGTAACATTTTCTCATGTTGTGTTATTGCCTGTTCCTCTAAAGTTAGACATATTGGAGGGTTCTGAGTTAGTGCTTGCATTGCTGCGATTGGAGTTGATTTTGCTGCGCCAGTTATAAGCCATAAAGCCTGATTTTGGCATACTTCTAGGCGATTCAGGTTCGAGTTATTTGCTGTGATTATTACCTCCCCATTGTATAGTAGTATTGGCTTGATGAATGTTTTGTATGTGGTGTTCAGAGTCTGGCGATTACTGCCCACTTTGCTCCGGCTATCTTTTTAAGATTGAGAATCTTTTCGTTGCTTTGTTTACTACTGCTTCAATGTGTTTTCTCCATGATAATTTTGAATCAAAAATTGTTCCTAGATATTTGTTTCATTTGTTTGTCTCAGATTTGTTTTCTTGAACTGTAGGTTAGTTTTGGAATTTTTTTCTTCAAGCTAAATATTTGAAACGTTGTTTTGTCTGTATTAATGGCCATTAAATTGTTGTGGGTCCACTTTTCTAGTAGGTTAAGAGCCTTTTCCATAGATGATTTAGATTTTTCTATTTGTGGGGAAGATGTCCACATAATCATGTCATCTGCAAAAAGAGCTGTCTTTATTTCTGTGTTTGATATAGCTGGTGGCAGATCGTTGATGTAGATGTTGAACAGGGTTGTACTTAGAACTGCACCTTGAGGGAGGCCCATTTTTATTTGTCGGAATTTGGAAGTACTGTCATTGTATTTTGTAGCACAGAAACGTTGTGAAAGGAACTGGGTGATCCAGTTTAACATATTGTTTTGAATGCCTAGTTTTGTGAGTTTTTCAAGTAATTTATATCTCCATACCGAGTCATATGCTTTTTCAAAATCAATGAAAACTGTTAGCGTATCTTGATGTTTGTTGAAAGATTCTTTGGCATCTTGAGAAAGTTGAATTGTATTTTCTTTTGTAGATAGATGTTGCCTGAATCCTGTTTGTGCTGTTGTTAGTATGTTTTTACTTTCTAAGAACCAATTTAGTCTCGCTGAAATCATACGTTCTGCTGTTTTTGCAATGACACTTGTTAAAGAGATTGGTCTGTAATTATTTATATCATCAGCTGTCTTGTCTTTTTTTAAAATAGGAATAATTATTGCTTTTTTCCACTCTGTAGGTACAGTAGAGGTCCATGATAGGTTAAATAATTTCAGTAGTGTATTCCTTCCCTTTTGGCCAAGATGTTTCAAAAATTCAACATGTATTTTATCTGGACCAGGAGATTTGTTGTCTTGTAACTCGTGTTGTATTGCAGAATTTAGTTCCCATATGGTAAATTCTTTGCCGAATATATAATTCTTTTGTTCTTGATGCTTCTTAAAAGTCTTGAGATCTTTTTTAATTTGCCTTTGCTTCTTTTTAGCTTTAGGAGGGAGTTTGTGTTGAGAGCTGTAGTGTTTATTAAAAGCTTCAGCAATAGAGTTGTTGGAAGTAAGTGTTTTCCCATTAAATTGAGTGGTTCTTTCTTTGTATCTCTCTGACTTGTGATTTTACTTATATATCTATATACTTTTTTTGAGTCTTTTCTGTAATCAGCTTTTTCAATAAATTCACTGAATGCATTTTTCTTTGCTGCAGCATAGATTTCTTTTTTAACATTTGCTTGCCTTTCTTCGCCATTCTTGTGATTCTATTTGGTTGTTGGTGGACAATTCTGCTTTTCTTCTTGCTGTTCCCTTTCTTCTTCTTCTTTTCTTTTAACCTTGGATAAGTCTGCTGCGTGCCAAAAGGGTTTTGTAGTGTTTAGTTTTTCCTCTTGGGATCCAATTTTTTGCTGCTTCAAGAATTATGTTTGAGATGGTGTTATTAAGTTTATCTGTAGATACTTCGTACTGAATTAGGTTTAATTTATGTTCAGTTTCTTCTGTAAATTTTTCCCAATTAGCTTTTCTAAAATTCCAAGAGTATTTTGTTTTTTTTTACTGTTATTTTGTTTGTCCTGATGTATTATAGATGCAACAACTGCTCTATGTTCCGATCCTAGATCTTCAATGATTTCACGTGTAGTCTTATCTTTCAGGTCAGATGAAACTAACAGGAGATCTGGATTTGTACACTGGCCATTATAATGTATGTATGTAGGACAGTCATCATTCTTATAGATAAGTTCTAAAGTGTTTGAATTTAATAAATCTTCAATAGTTTTGCCACTAGGATTGTAGTCTTTGTATCCCCATTTAGGTGAATGGCCAATTAAAATCACCAATCAGAATTGTTTTTGGATAAATATTAATTATATCTAGACAGGGGTTGTTATTAGGTGGATTGTATATTCCATATATGTTGTAATGTGAACTTCCTTTCCAGATTTCAATTTGGATGATTTCTACTTTGTCTTCTTGTTGCATTTCCTTTATAACTTTAGATTTTGATAAAATATTTGTTCTGACGCCTGCAAGAATTCCACTAGCTACTTGCCGTGCTTTGGGGAGGATATGTATGTTGAATCCAGGAAATTGAAAATATTTTAGTTGGTCTCTTGATACATTAGCTTCTTGTATGATAAATACATCTATCCCATTTTCCTCTATGATTGTTTGTAATTCGGTTTTTTTACTCTGTGTAAGTCCTCCTGCGTTCCATTGGAGAATTTTAAAGATGTTCTGTATATGACGTCCTGCAGATGTCCCCATCCGGAGATCCGTAAAGGGGACTGTTTTACCTCCGGAAAATTTGTCTGAAGGATTTGCCATTGTTCAGCATAAATGTAACCGTTTTTTAAGAGGGCACCAATTTTTTATTTGTAATGGTGGTTACATCACCCACTCACATAAACCCCCAGTATGACTGGAGGGCCACACATGCCGTTGGTTAATGGGTCCATCGGACCTTGCCGGGAGGATCTATATATTTGAATCCACCGACCATTCTCACAAGCACCATTTGTGGACCATTTCTACGCCGTGGCATGCCAGCGTAAGTGTTGAAAGAGCATTTCCTCTATTTCTGATGATGTGGTTATACCGCCATTACTCGGTCCTCATAGCCTCATTTGTAAAAGCAGGTTGCACCACGAGCAGGTTGAGGTTGAGATTTGGATAGGAGAGGTTATGGAATGCACTTCACTATCCTTTGCAACCCACTTTTCTAAAACTTGTCTCTACCAACTTTGAATAAAGTAGCGGGACTTTGGGTTTCTTTGTGAAGCAGGTAGTTTAGATGCTGGTAAATGTAAGAACTGACAATGAAATTCAGGGAAGGAAAATCCCTACTACACTGAAAAGAAAAGGTACCTAAAATGTGTGTGCAAAATACACAGAGCTAAAATAAAGTTCAAAATAATCCCTTAAAACACTGGACAACAAATTTCAAACTTATTTTTGCACTCAAATGAAAATAGGTGATTATATATATTTAACATATTCTGAATTTAGATCTGCAATCCAAAATTTTTTCTCACGTATCATTTTTGCAGCAAACGTGATTGAAAATTTCTATACAAATCCAAAAAGAAAATGACTGAACATATCTAATTTCAGTATTTTGGTAATTCCCTGTATTATTTTTGTAAATGCAAGTATTATAAAGAAAGAATTGTATATATTAAATAACATTCGGGAAGACTCAGTCACAAATTTTCTGATTTATCGTGCGAAAAAGTATAGAAATATAGAAAAAAAAGTTTGATTTTACTCGCATTCTAAAAAAAAAAAAAAAGAATTTCTGGAACATGTTTTCTTATGGACAACATCAGGAACATTCCTAATTAGCTGCCAACAATAGTCATCTAACATGCTGGGTGACTATTGCCCTCTGTACCTTCTTTCCATGACATATAGGTCTTGATGAAACCGTTCTCCTTGTCCAACGCTGACGGCTCCCAGGTTGGGAGGAAAGAAGTCCTGGTGGGAATGTATGAAATGCATTTTCAATTACATATTACACCCCAAGTTTTTATATGTCTTTAGCATGTTCTCAATAATTTCTTGGTCGATTTTGGTCCTTACATTTCCCAGAAAATTAGCACACACTGCCTTGAATCCCACCCATGCTGCTTTCTCTTACTCTCCTCTAGCACGTCATCAAATTTCATGTCTTGCATCACTTCACGAATTTGTGGGCCAATAAAAATACCTTCCTTCAATTTACCTTCACTAATTCTTGGAATTTTTTTTTTCAAATACAGAAAACTTTTTACCATTTTTGTTTAGAGCCTTAACAAAATTTTTCATTAAGCCTAGCTTAATTTGAAGGGGTGGCAGCAATATGTTTTCTTTCTTAACAAATGGTTGGTGTTTAACCTTTAAATGCCTAAGAGCCCATATGCTGGGTTTTAAATTGTACATCTAGTCTGCCCGCAGACCCAGCGTATGGGTTCTGAGCAGGCGGACCTGTTTGGTTGCTTGAAATTATACTGGATAATACTACTTTTGTTACATACCTTTTTTCATGGTTATCAGATGCTTGGCAACGTGATGTGAAGATAGAATTTGTTTATTAAAGATTTGTTTTTGTATAAGTCTCAAAACAATCACCAATACACAAACCGACATCATGCTTTTTACACTTCACTTGCACATGTTTTCGGATTTCCCGTGCCAAACACACACGACAAATTAGTCTTTGTAAAGCTACTGGCCGATGTTGACTAAAGTTAACTTCAAGTCACGAAATATCTGTACTCAATGTACTAGGTCTACCAACCAGGGAGTCATCTACAGGGTGTTCTACCAGCCTGTTGCAAAAAGTCTCTGACAAGTCTAAGTCGGAAGTCTCTATGTGTTATTTTGGCACCAATGAAGTCAGAAGAAGAAACCTGTATAGAATGGTCAAGTCTAACAAATGAAAAAATAATTTCTTGGTTGAGTAAACCAGCTATAACGGCTGGGGGACTCGACATGCTGACCACATGTCACCCATGCACTGGCTACATGATCATCTACCCTTGTGATTGACACATGTGGGTGTGAGGCCAGCAGCTGGCTGGTAGGCTAAGGGCCTTCTAGGCCTGTCGCACCGTGGAATTATTATTATTCTTAGATTATTAGGCATCCCTTTTCTCTTAGGTCTTACTATCCCACAACACGTCATATCCCATTAGAATAATTTGGCCAAGAAAAAGGTACATTACTGATTCTGTCATGACAGGGGGAAGAATACAGTTTTATTCACTGTCAATTCTAGTTCCACGAACCCAACACCTGACAAAAGTCAGGTGTCTCACAGCTATAAGCGTCAGTTGATTGTAGCTTGTGATTGTCATTGTTAACGTCTTCGTCATTGTCACAATCTGAGAATGTATTGTATTTCAGCGGAACTTAGTGATTTTGTACAAGACCTATCGTAAACTTCACTCTGAGTCACAAAACTGTGAATGAATATGGGCTGTGGGTGGAATGTGACCTGTTTTTTTAAAGCTTTTCTGCTTTGGGGGAAAACTGACCAGATGCAACATAAGACGAATTCTAAACAAAAAGAATGAACGAGGGTTAGAATATACCTATATATATATATAAGTTTTCACTTCTAACCTGATTCACAACACTCTAAAGTCCCTAAAGTTATTTGGTAACTATCGTGAATTTAAAAATTCTCTCTATGGTCTAAAATATCACTACAAGTTTTTGCTGTGAATACCACCAATTTCACAATAATATTTAACACTTTAAACGTTGTTTGATGTTTGAGACCCCCACAGATTTTACAATATGAGTAAATAAAATTAGCAAAGTTATAGTCAAAAGCCAAGGAGCTTAAAAGCTAGGTGGACATTTAAACCCGGGCAGCCTGCTGCTACCTGGCCATTTAAACTTGGGCGCTTGTCCCCTAGTAGCAAAGCATCCCTTAGAGGTCACTCTCTTACTTCATGATATTTTTGTTTAGCTTGACTGTCCTACTCACATAAAAAGCAACACAACTTGGTGAAATCACTCTGCATTCCCAGACGTATCCTTATGACTTAAAGATCTCCACATATTTTCCATTCATATTTTGTGTAGTTAACAGTTTTTAAAAGCAAATTCATATTCTCATACGTTTCTTTCACATGAGCAATAGCTACAGGCACAGAATTGTAAACATTACAATTATGTAACACGGCCTTTAGACTTAACTTGGAAGAATCTATGAAAAGGCGCCATTCTTGTGGATTGCAAATATTACCACTCAATAGTTCCATTAGTCCATCAACATCATTTCAATAGACAAATTCATTCAAAGAGTGTTCATGTTTCCTATAATTTGTTATTTTGACTTTGAGCTCAAACAAATACCAGTTCTGTAACAGAGCCTAATAGATCCAATTTACTTTTGTTAAATTGAGATCCCTTAGAAGATAAAATATATTTTTAAATTACTGCTTTTGCACTCTGCTTCAACAATACAAGTGGGGAGGTTAAGAGACTGTAATAAAATAAATTGTGTAAACATATAATCTGCTACTTCATGCAATCGGCCATGCCATTTATAGGGCTCATAAATTGAAACAGATCACCCAATAGGCTGGAATTGTTTTTTTTTCTTCCAGTAATAAAGTGTTGTCATATGCTCCTTCTTTATGAACAAGGGTTCAATAGGTTATGTTTACAATTGCCCGCTACTTTGCACTTGGTCGGAATGCTAGTATAATCATAAATCGGCGATTACTTCAAAACCGTAGGTGATAATGGAAAACAGATTTCAGTTTAGTAATCAGGGCATAACAATATGTTAGAAACATATATTTTTTGTCATGTGGAAATTTCAGTGTTGTCCAGTGAAATTAGAGTGTGCAAAATATGTGGGGATGCAAATTACACAAGCAAATACGGTATAGTATTGGTATTACTAAAGTTTTATATTGGAATATTCTTGTGTGCCTTTGCACTCCATTATTTTATTAATTATTCTGATTGTTTTGTAGTACTAATGGATTTTATCAGTAATTTCTAATTTATCTAAAAAGATTTCTGCACTTGCCAGAAACTGTGCATGCCTGATTTCTACAATTGAAGGTCCAACAGAGTACGTAATTGAATTCACACTGTCATCTATAATATCCTCTTTGTAACATAAACTTGTTCTCTTCAAATATAATTTATATCCTTCAGTTAGAAGCATTAAATCTTATATATAAAAATTAATGTTTGTTTGTTTGTACTTTATGCGCAGCCATACCATTGATCTGACTGTGATGGGGTTTTTTTGCAAAATGTTCAGGAGATTCCCGGGATGAACATAGGCTATAAGAGAGTTGTGATACAACTCCTACACCCTTAAAAATCATCCTTTGTATTGGAAAACGTGAAAAAAGTAGCTCTTTGGACTCTTAAATGGCTTATGCTGCCTAAACCATAAGAAATACACAAAATTAATGTACACAGAAATGAATATCTCAAAAAGCTCTACAAAAATTTCTGCGACAGCATATGTTTATCTCTTACGGATAACTCAATAACTATTTTTGTCTTTCATTTATACCAAGAGAATAATACCCATTCGGGTGAACCTTTCATCTTTATTAGTGATACCAAGAGTCCTGCGCCGTAGCCGAGTGGTTAAGGCAAGAAGTCTTGGTGCATGACTATGGGTCTTATGCTGGTTCGAGTCTCCATGGAGGAAAAATGTTTTCTCATGGAATTTCGGCCAGTATGGGACCAGTGCAGAGTGGGCCAGAAATGAAATCTAGCTGGAAAAATACTATTTTCACTCACCCTCACCAATTTATCTTTTTTTATCACTCTAAAATAATTGTTATATAACGGTTTTTAACTTTTCTGTAAAGGAGAGTACAATTCTAATGTGAAAAAAGTAGCTCTTTGGACGCTTAAATGGCTTACGCTGCCTAAACCATACGAAATACACAAAATTAATGTACACAGAATTGAATATCTCAAAAAGCTCTACAAAAAAGTCCGCAACAGCATATGTTTATCTCTTACGGATAACTCACAATAACCATTTTTATCTTTTATTGACACTAAGAGTCCTGCGCCGTAGCCAAGTGGTTAAGGCAAGAAGTCTTGGCACAAAACTACAGGACTTACGCTGGTTCGAGTCTCCATCGGGGAAGAAATTTTTCTCGTGGAATTTCGGCCAGTATGGGACTGGTGCACAGTGGGCCAGAAATGAAGTCTAGCTGGAAAAAAACTTTTTCACTCACCCTCATCTATTATTCTTTTTCTTTCACTCTAATATAATTGTTATATGACGGTTCTTAACTTATCTGCAAAGGAGGGTACAATTCTTATGTTTATGAAGACAATATAAACATTGGAAGTTGCCGATGGTTAAGAACTCATCTGGTCTATATCCCAGTTGTGTGTTCAAGTTCAGTGAGCTATTCTTCTTATTCTATATGGATACTTCACCTCAAGGTTTGTATTTTTTTTGACATATTTAATGTTTTTCTATATAACCAGATTTTATGTTAAATACATGTGGAATCATACCTTCCACGCATAAAAAAAAATTACACAATAATCTTATTTTAAATTGAGCTACAAAGAAAACAGTTCTGAACAGTAGTACAAATTTTAGTTATAATATAGAGTGATTTATGGACTTCAATTCCTGCACAGTAACTTGTGTGCAAATTATTGCATTTTTTATATTAGCTTTCTCATTACAGGAGGTAGCCAGCAACTGAGGCCTACCGTTGCGCACAGAGAATAATTTTTTGATTTAATATGGGAAAAATGTTAGATAGAGGCAATAAGTTATCATTTAGTAAACAAATTAGGGATAGGGGGATGTTAGCAGAATGTTTTAAATAATATTAAAAATCAATATTTTTTGAAAAGCATTTTTCTCAAACGTACGAAGTTGTGTGCAAGAAAAAAAATTATAATGAAATATTCTGATTGGCTAGGAGCAGATGTTAACTTTCACGTTATGAAGAATTAATTTAGAACAATGACAGCCGTTAGAAAATTCTGTTCTATCTGCTTATGGAATTGGAAGACCCAAAATAACTTTTGAAGAGGCTGGAATAAAAGAAATGTTCACTTAAGCAGGAATTCTCTCGTGATGAACTTGCTCTTGGTAAATGGGATACTGCTGATGTTTTAAAGGCATTACTCAAAAAACCACAAAATAATAATAAGCATTACAAATCACTCTGCTCAACTCCCCTATCTTCTATATCAGATGAAGCATTTGTCTCTTTTGACAATAAAATATCAACATGTCGATATATTAACATGAGACTAGGTCCATATTTGGTTCGTCTTCCGGGCTTATAGGCCGTGGTCTGGTTGTCTTCTTACTCGATGTTTCGTCTACTGCTGCGGTAGACCTCATCAGGAGATACTGCGTGCTCTCTGTGAACTCCTCAACAGTCGGCTGCAGACTGGCTGGTGGTTGGAAACTGTCTCTCTTTTTATAGCTAAGCCCTGGGTGGTGGGGGGTTTTCTGTGTTTGCTGTTGTGCCGATTGCAGAAGTCATAGGCTTCGTTGTCGTGTTATGCAGTGCTGGGATCCAAATTTTGTTTATCTTCATGGTTTCTTCTTTTTTGTTGAAGGAATTTTTATGTTTATATTTCAATGGCTTCTCTGTATAGTCTGGTGTAGTAATGTGATGTTTGTGATAATACCTGAGTATCTTCGAATCTTATAATATGTTGTTGGTTGTTCATCAAGTGTTCCGCTACGGCCGATTTTTCATTTTGTTTTAGTCTGCAGTGTCTCATGTATTCTTGTAATCTTGTGTTGATCATTCTTTTTGTTGTGCCGATGTACACCTCTCCACAACTGCACGGGATACGATATATACCGGCATGACTTAAAGGATCTCTAGTGTCTTTGGCTGGGCGAAGTATATACAAGAACACATGAGACACTGCAGACTAAAACAAAATGAAAAATCGGCCGTAGCGGAACACTTGATGAACAACCAACAACATATTATAAGATTCGAAGATACTCAGGTATTATCACAAACATCACATTACTACACCAGACTATACAGAGAAGCCATTGAAATATATAAACATAAAAATTCCTTCAACAAAAAAGAAGAAACCATGAAGATAAACAAAATTTGGATCCCAGCACTGCATAACACGACAACGAAGCCTATGACTTCTGCAATCGGCACAACAGCAAATGCAGAAAACCCCCCCACCACCCAGGGTTTAGCTATAAAAAGAGAGACAGTTTCCAACCACCAGCCAGTCTGCAGCCGACTGTTGATGAGTTCACAGAGAGCACGCAGTATCTCCTGATGAGGTCTACCGCAGCAGTAGACGAAACGTCGAGTAAGAAGACAACCAGACCACGGCCTATAAGCCCGGAAGAAGAACCAAATATGGATCAAGACGCCGGCCGTGAAAGCCTACAATTATATATAAGCAACCTCTACGGGAAGGATGTGTTTCTTTCTATTCGGAAATTTGAAGAATTAAGAAAGAAAAAAGGACGCTTTCTGTGCAATTTAAGCTTCCTTTTACGGTGCAGAGACACGGAAACTATCCCTCAATTTTTACTATGCAAACATATCTTCAAAACGACAAAGGCTAAGAGGATATATGGACGAATGGAATGGGGCTCTACTTAGAGAACGTATTCATGATACAAGAAGAACATTAGGGTTGAATGACCTTGAACTACTTCATTTACATCTAAAGCTCAGCGATATTCTCTCCAAGAGAGACTGGGAGAAGGTGGACAACATCACATATCACAGCTTGTGCCGAACCATAGAAAAGTACACTGTACGGCAAAAACAAAAATACGCCAAATATCATTCAGAAAACAAAAATAAACCAACCAACTCAAGAGCGGTAGTAAATTTGACTGACCGGCAACTCAATGAAGAAGAAATTTCGGTTCTTGCCAAAGGAGGAAATTTGCTGTAACACCTAAAACAGTACCTATTGAAGACATCATAGCCAATGTAGAAGCCGGAATAAGACAGCTGCCTCTTCACCAGAGTGAGGAAATAAGGGGCGAAGTGTCCCGCATTCTCCGAAAAAGCAAACCACCTACGAGCAATTTATCAAGAAAAGAAAAAGAATCTTTACTAACTTTAAACTCAGACAAAAATATCATCATTCTCCCTGCAGATAAAGGAAATGCTACCGTCATCATGGAAACCGAGCAATACAACCAGAAAATACAGCAGCTTTTAGATCCAGGAACATACAAGATTCTTAAAAATGATCCCACAGCAAGAGTTCTACGTAAATCTAATAAACTTATCAAGAGTTCCTCACTGGATGAAGACATTAAACAAAGATTGTGCAAATCAGAAGCATTGCCACCTAGATTGTATGGGTTACCTAAGATACACAAGGAAGGAACACCACTCAGACCTATTGTTTCGGCCATTGGTTCACCTACATATGAACTCGCCAAGTATCTCGCCTCACTGCTGAAACCATATATTGGTAAAACCGACACTTTTGTAAGAGACTCCACGCACTTCATAGAAAAGATAGACACTCTGAAACTCAAGCCAAATGACATAATACTAAGCTTCGATGTGGTTGCATTATTCACTAAGGTACCTATCGGAGATACAATGACATACTTACAAGAACTCTTTCCTCCAGATATAACAGCGCTCTACAACATATGTCTCACAGAATCTTATTTTCAATGGAGAGGTGTATTCTACGAACAAATAGATGGCGTGGCCATGGGAAGTCCATTAAGTCCCATAATAGCAAATTTCTACATGGAAAAATTTGAAAAACAGACTTTGGAGAATGCTACCTTAAGACCCACAGTTTGGCTGAGATATGTGGATGACACCTTCGTCATTTGGGAGCACGGTGAGGAGGAACTAGATAACTTCAAGAAACACATAAATGGGATTTGTCCCAGCATCCAATTCACCCTGGAAATAGAACAAAACAACAGTCTACCGTTTTTGGATGTTTTGGTAATCCGAAACCAAGACATGACACTTGGACACAAGGTTTACAGGAAAAATACACACACAGATAGATACCTACATAAAGAGTCTAACCACCATCCGAGACAAAAACGTGGGATAATAAAAACCCTGGTTGAACGAGCCAAAAGGATTTCGGAACCACAGTATCTGCAAGAGGAAATCAATCATCTCCATGCAGCTTTTCTAATCAATGGATACAGCAAAACAGATTTTCGTCGAGCCATAAATCCCAAGAAATATAGGTCCGAAAACGAAGACAAGGAAGAGACAAATGGTAAGGTCTACCTACCTTATATCAAAACAACAACAGAGAAAATTGGACGACTATTAAAGAAATACAACATATCAACAACCTACAAACCAACACAAAAAATCAGCAATATACTTCGCCCAGCCAAAGACACTAGAGATCCTTTAAGTCATGCCGGTATATATCGTATCCCGTGCAGTTGTGGAGAGGTGTACATCGGCACAACAAAAAGAATGATCAACACAAGATTACAAGAACACATGAGACACTGCAGACTAAAACAAAATGAAAAATCGGCCGTAGCGGAACACTTGATGAACAACCAACAACATATTATAAGATTCGAAGATACTCAGGTATTATCACAAACATCACATTACTACACCAGACTATACAGAGAAGCCATTGAAATATATAAACATAAAAATTCCTTCAACAAAAAAGAAGAAACCATGAAGATAAACAAAATTTGGATCCCAGCACTGCATAACACGACAACGAAGCCTATGACTTCTGCAATCGGCACAACAGCAAACGCAGAAAACCCCCCCCACCACCCAGGGTTTAGCTATAAAAAGAGAGACAGTTTCCAACCACCAGCCAGTCTGCAGCCGACTGTTGAGGAGTTCACAGAGAGCATGCAGTATCTCCTGATGAGGTCTACCGCAGCAGTAGACGAAACGTCGAGTAAGAAGACAACCAGACCACGGCCTATAAGCCCGGAAGACGAACCAAATATGGATCAAGACGCCGGCCATGAAAGCCTACAATTATATGAGACTAGGTGTCAGAAAGATAGGTGTGATATTTTATCCTCCCTATAATACTTCTAGGGAAGCAAATTTTTATGCTACCTTTCCCAAAACAGACATTTCGGCAGAAATAAGACTTTTTTTTTGTTTTTATTCCAGCCCCTTCGAAAGATATTTTGTGTCTTACAATTCCATAAGCAGATGGAACAGGATTTTCCAACGACTATCAGTGTTCTAAATTCTTAACAACAAATTGATGTACACAGAATTGAACATCTAAAAAAAACTCTACAAAAAAGTAGAGTATAACAGCGCATGGCTGGTGGTAAAAACACATTAACATTTATTTAGGAGGAGCAGCGCACACCGGGTATTAGCTAGTTAATAATAAAAACATGTTCCCAATTGTTTAGTAATTTGTTAAGATGTGTAAAATGCTTATTAAAAAAACTAATACACATCTCATGGTTTTGAACCCATAGTGTTAGATTTTGTAGTCAGATGCTTTGGCTCAGAGTCATTATAAAACACTACTTGTCCTGAAATTCTGTTTTATGTTTATGTCATTCTGATTCTCATACATCTTATTTCTAATCTTCTTGGGAGGAATACTCGTACTATTATGTAATTAAACTTAAATTTGGTCAGTTTAGAAACAACTGAGTAAATTGACTGTTCCAATATTTAATATTTTAGAGGTACTTTTTGTTTTTATTTCTCATTTTTTTTGTTGTTTAAGGAAGTAAAGTCAGCTTCCAATACTTCTATTGAGCATTATTATGAACTATACCTTTGAAAGGTTTTGCATATTTAGACTCATTAATAACAAAATCCAATGATATGTCTGAAGAAATTAACCCATTGGAGACTTTTAACGAGTCTCCCTCATGAACAGGTAGAAAGTCCAAACGGCTCCACCACGACCTACACTCGTTGTTGTGTTATAACCTCTACTGTAAGAAGTTAGGTTTTTTAGTGGTTTAAATTTTCGGTTCACCATCAGTAAAATTTGTTGTTTGTTTATGTAAAGTAAATATGTATAGGCCTAGTGTATTGTATAGTTTATTTTAGTTATTATTTATAGAATAGTAGACTTTAGTTGTAGGCATTTATTACGGTAAAATATAAGTGAATATAAATTCAGTGTTTATTTGTTAAACTCCATAGTTCTAAATTTAATTTTTTTTGCAATATGTCCGCAAATAGGAGAGAACGTATTGCTATTGAGAAACTAAGTGAAGTAGTGAATGAAATTTTATGTGACAGTGATTGTAGTGAAATATCATGGAACGATGAAATAAAATACAGTGACAACGTAACTGTGCATGCTATTGATGACAGAAATACTAAGTGAGTTTTGCCCAGTTTTTATCTATAGTATTTTATAATTTACAGGTCGATATATAACTAAGATAATTAGAGAATATACGAAGAACTTTTCCTGATTTTATAATGTATAGGTATATGCTTATTTATATTATATATATTTATTTTTATTATGTACAGTATTATATTGCGTGTGTTATTTTTTTCCGGTCTTGTTTGAACATACGATTTATGTTTACTTTCAAGGCAATGTCCGAGAACTGTTACAAAAAGATGGTTTTTGAAATGTTTGTCAACTTTCACAGCCTTGAAAATAACAAAACATAACGGTTTACAATGCACAAAAGAGGGTAGCAGGTAGGCCACATTCCTTTGCTATTCCTAAAAGTACAAGATACTAAAAGAAATTCAGGGTAAACAAAATATCTGAAAACATAAATGATAGAGCACAGTATGTGTATTTTGTATTCTGATTTAAAGTCCAGCGCAGCCGTACTAGCGGTGAGGAGATTTAAATGGGTTCCCAGCGAACATTCTAGGCGCTTTAAACGTATCTCCAATGGGTTAATAAGCAAATCCAAAGTGAAATTGTAAAATATTTGAAATTTAACATTTTATTTAGACTATATAAGACTTTGATAAAACCAGTCTTAATGTATGGAAGTGAAGCATGGGTATTAACTAAATATGATGAAAATAAATTGGACAATTTTGAAAGAACAATTCTGAGGAGGATATATGGTTCAATTAATGAAAATGGTTTGTGGAGAATAAAAAAAAAACCTTATGAACTATGTAACTCACCTGACATGGTTACCTCACCTCAATTAAAACAGCCAGATTAAGATGGGCACAAATTGTGTGCAAAGAATGAAAACTGAATACATTTTTGATATTTTTATTTTAAATTTGTTACTTGTATTAAAGGACAATTACTATTTTATACCTCTTTTGACCCAAATTCCAGTTGTAATGAAAACAAACCAGATGTATGACTGCATTTTCATTAGTCGAATAATGGTTTTAGCTTTAAGCATGTACCAAGAATGCATATGCGAACTGTGCAACAATCCATGTGAACGATATCATGTCAAAAAGTGTGCGGAAAGACAATTATCGTTTAACAAATTTTGCTTAGACTAAATTTACTAACAATTTGCACATTTGTGCGCATTTACTTTCGTTCATGTATAAAAAATGTAGTTTGCTCTCTAATACTCCAAATAAAGGATATATATATATATATGTGGTAGATAAGAAAAATAAATGCCTGGATGGGATTCAAACCCGGATCTCTGAGTCTGTACCTCAGCGTGATATCCATTACACTACCAGGCGAATCCAATTCAAACACTTATTTTTCTTATATATGTATTATATTCTCCATTATTACTAGATGTCGCGAGAACTCGGTCTTCACTGCCATCTAGTAGCTGACTATAACAAGTAAGCAAATTAAAGAGAATATTTTTTTTTTACTTTTTTATAGCAGTGACACTTTATAGATGTTATAATTAAATGTTTAACATTGAGCAATGCAAGCTTAATATGGTAGATAAAAAAAATAAATGCCTGGACGGGATTCGAACCCGGATCTCTGAGTCTGTACCTCAGCGTGATATCCATTACACTACCAGGCGAATCCAATTCAAACACTTATTTTTCTTATATATGTATTATATTCTCCATTATTACTAGATGTCGCGAGAACTCGGTCTTCACTGCCATCTAGTAGCTGACTATAACAAGTAAGCAAATAAAAGAGAATATTTTTTTTTACTTTTTTATAGCAGTGACGCTTTATAGATGTTATAATTAAATGTTTAACATTGAGCAATGCAAGCTTAATATGGTAGATAAAAAAAATAAATGCCTGGACGGGATTCGAACCCGGATCTCTGAGTCTGTACCTCAGCGTGACATCCATTACACTACCAGGCAAATCCAATTCAAACACTTATTTTTCTTATATATGTATTATATTCTCCATTATTACTAGATGTCGCGAGAACTCGGTCTTCACTGCCATCTAGTAGCTGACTATAACAAGTAAGCAAATTAAAGAGTTTTTTTCTCTTTAATTTGCTTACTTGTTATAGTCAGCTACTAGATGGCAGTGAAGACCGAGTTCTCGCGACATCTAGTAATAATGGAGAATATAATACATATATAAGAAAAATAAGTGTTTGAATTGGATTTGCCTGGTAGTGTAATGGATATCACGCTGAGGTACAGACTTAGAGATCCGGGTTCGAATCCCGTCCAGGCATTTATATTTCTTATCTACCATATTAAGCTTGCATTGCTCAATGTTAAACATTTAATTATAACATATATATATATATATATTATCTATGTTTATATAAAAAATTTTAATATATTAAATATTCATTGTTATATTCTTACACATGTGTAATGCAGAATATGTAGGGATTTCTATTGCCTCTAAATTCTGTAGAATTTCTTGAAACATTGGAAAAGCGGAGAGAAGCAAATTATTTTGAATTTTTATACACTTTAGTGAAACATATCCTACATTAGATATTAAGGATAGGTGAAAATAACAGCATAATTTACAGGCGAGTCAGCATAGAGCATATATTCTGCTCATAATGAAATTGTAAATAAAGGATAACTATTGACTTCGCAGAAAAAACATAAACATCTGAGATTAGGTAGGCCTATATATAATTTTTTGTCATAATTAAATAAGAAATGGAAGCTCCTAATTATTGGTACCACCTTACCTTGTATTTAGCCTTCTTTTCTGTAAAATATGATGTTACCTAAGAACAATGTTTCTATCAATGACAGTTCCTCACACAATTCAGTCATATAGCAGAAAAAGTAGTACCACAGTTCCCCCAATAGACAGAGTCAGTGGAGTAATACCTTACGCAAGTTTGTTTACAGTACAACTGGAACTTAGCTCAGAATTACTGAGAGAAAAACTTACTCCTAAACCGGATTTAGGCATAAAAATAATTCTCTTAAAATATTAATTTGCCCTTTAATGTAAGTGACAAATTTAAAATAAAAACATTGAAAATATGAACTTTACTAGATAAAAAAGTAGTGTTAAAAATAATAATAAATATAAAACTGAATGCACTGTTAAAAAAATTATTGATAAGAAACCATAAGAAAGATTAAAGATTAGAAGACTCATGATTGATGGAGTGTTGGAGGACACAATGCAACTGTGCATCAAGAATGGGTGGAACGTGGCTAAAGAGAGAGATCAATCTGGCTGAAAATCTTAAAGAAAGCTGAATGCTTTTTTTTGATGTTGATGAAAACTAAGACATGAGATCCACACAGTAAGAAAATAGTGAATGAATAAAAATAATTATAATAAAAGGAATTTAAAAATAAACCAGAAAACATAAAATACAAGTAATTGGAGAAGAAACAAAATATTTTATTTTAGATGTAAAAAAAAATTAAGCATGAAATGAACATAATACTTAGGAGTACAAATTAGCAAAGATGAAAAGTTATGAAGCAGATATTAACAAGAGAATTAAAAGAGGCCGAATAGTAATATCAAATTTAGGTTTATTTAGGTAATATCAAAGTTGAATGGAGTATTGTAGGATCATGATATTTATTGAAAAATTACAACTACATTTTTAAACTAAAAATTACAATACCATATGGAGCTGAAATATTGCAATTTACATAACTGATTGAGAGATTTTTACGCCTCACCTCATAAAAAATATGTGACTCTCACTAAAACTAAAACTAGTATCAGAATGGATCTTGAATGAATTCCATCTGGCAGGAGAAGAGGAGGAAAACAAAAAACAACCTGGAATTTAAAGCAGCATGAGGAATAAGGGATTGGAAGATGGAAACTGGAAGAGAAAGAATTGACAAAAAGTAACATTGTTATATGGGAGCAGAAGATATCAGTAATGAAAAACCTTTAAAATAAATAACATGATGATCACAGGGCAAAGCAAGTATGTCACAAAAATCAAGAATAGAGAAAATTTAACTCTAATGTTTAAATAAGCCTTGTTTTTCTCCAGCTTAGAAAAATTTGAATTGTTGATTTCACAGGGATCTTCAATTTTTTTCCAATGTTTATCACCATCAATTGAAAGATTTAAAAATTTGAACCAGGTGCTAGGATAATCTCTATCTTTGTTATTTTTTTTTTAATTTCTCGCTTTTTTCCTATATTCTTTATATTTACCTTCTGAGAGAATCTTCAGCTGATTTAACCTTGGAATTTCCTACACTTGATTCTGCATGAAGTAACTGCCGATGTAAATTGTTTAGTTCCACAGAATCATAGTCAACAATTCCAATATGCCCTAAAAGGAAGTTCATAATTTTTCTGATTTAAATTTTGTGTGTGTAAATTACATTCGTTTAAACTGCCAAAACATCCTCACATCATGTTGAAAAATGTTTTACAGGTCTATGATATGATAATTTATGCAATTACCACATGGATGGGTAAAAGTTGCAGTTAATAAATTAATGAGTCATTTTAACATCTTACCTCATATTTCATGTTTTTCAAACACGGTAACTATAGTTTTCAAATGATCTTGTCATTCATTTTCAACCGCCACTATGACTACCGGATATTCGTTGGAATCTCCCTCTATAACGTTGCCATCTGGTGTTGATTTGACGAACTTCGAGATATCGTTGCCATCTGGTGTTGATTCGATGAACTTCGAGATGAGGTCACGTTCATCCGGAATGTCGAAATTCATAGATTTAAATTTGTTCTTCTGTATAAATATTTTCTCCCAAACTGTCAAATACAAAGATTTTCCCAAATGTTTTAGAAGTTTAGCTTCTTTTTCAATTCTATGACCTTCCAACAAACATTTGGAAAAACCTTTGGATTTGACAGTTTGGGAGAAAATATTTATACAGAAGAACAAATTTTAAATCTATGAATTTCGACATTCCGGATGAACGTGACCTCATCTCGAAGTTCATCGAATCAACACCAGATGGCAACGATATCTCGAAGTTCGTCAAATCAACACCAGATGGCAACGTTATAGAGGGAGATTCCAACGAATATCCGGTAGTCATAGTGGCGGTTGAAAATGAATGACAAGATCATTTGAAAACTATAGTTACCGTGTTTGAAAAACATGAAATATGAAAGATGTTAAAATGACTCATTAATTTATTAATTAAGAACCTCATAATGTGTTTCCCAATTTTAACTTTGAAAAAGTTGCAGTGCCGTAAATCACATTTTCTTTTACTTATTTTAGGAATTCACACCATGAGGTAAACTCATTTAGGTAAAATTTAATCACTCACCTCATATTTTTCTACTTTATATAATTTAAACTAGTTTCGGAACTTTACATTTCAGTTCCAAAACTAGTTTAAATTAAAATAAGTAGAAAAATATGAAGTGAGTGATTAAATTTTACCTAAACACATTTTCTTTGTTTTCCAGAAATTACCATAAGATGCCCCCAATTTTGAAGAGGTTTTTTTAAGAATTTGCATTCCAACTTACGATATTTCCCCTTCTTTGGTCCACTAAATGATTTTCAGGATAAATTAGCATTTCTCAGTTTTTTATTACTTTGGTGCTACTTAAGAATGTTACCTTCAGAGACCCAAATTTTCACCCTGTTGCATAGTTGTTCATAGCTTTTGCTTCCCTAATTACCAGCAATTTAAAAATTAGCATCATAACATCTCTGTAAACCAGCTGAAATCTGCAAAATCATACTTTAACAAATTTTTCAACATAATTTGAATTTTTAACTTTTAACACTCATTTCAGTGGCTGTAAGAAAATTATCTACTCAACTTTACAATTTTTTTTTGCCACTGTTGAGATTCTTTTTATCAGAGTGATTTTTTTCAGTTTTACTACTGGTCTTCTTTCTTCTTCTTCCCTTCCCAGTATTAGGCCAAGGCCTGTTACGATCCTATAGAAAATTTTCCCTTCAGCGTTTCATAGGATGGCCCAGTGATCTTCGTCCTCTTGGTATATAATTATAAACAGCTTTGGGGATCCGATTTGAACTCATTCTTTCAAGATGGTGTTTCCAATTTAGTTGGTACTGTTTAATATATCCCAAAATTGGCGTAGTCTTCAATTCTTTTAAGATACCGGTGTTCTTTTTCCGATATCTTAAAAGTTGAAGACTACGCCAGAGTGATTTTTTTCAGTTTTACTACTGGTTATCATGTTATATTCAATTTTAGCTGCATATTGTTTGTCCATTGCTGTGTCTATAATCATTTCTAAGGCAGAAATGTTATACTATGCAGCATAAAAACAGCAGCTATGTAGCCTACTATGCAATGTAAAAATATTGACAAGGACTTATTTCCTGATTTCATGAAAAAAGTAATTTTATATTCGGGTAAATACGGTAACAGAATGCAAAAAGTACTGTAATAAATTTGGAAACAAAAATGTTATAATTTTAAGAGTGTCACCTGAATCCCAATTTAATATACAGACTTGAATTGAAATGAATTTGTAGGCCTACAATGGTTAGAATTTTACTGCTGACGAAAATGACATACACATCTGTAACTTTAACCCATCCTTACAATGATAGCTATTTAGACATGAATATAGCAGTAAGTTTCGTGCTCGCTAAAGCTTGCATAAAAAACTTAACACAAATATCTCAACAGCTATTACACAAATATGAGAGTTACTTACAAGCAGATTTTCTGTTCTATGATATGTAATAGGCAAAACATAAATATTAACCCTCTTACTAATAATCCATATATAACTTTTATGCAAGGTTTATACACATCTCAGTTGAAAATTCTTACTAATAAACCACTGTATTAGCTGTTCAGTGTATAAGAGGTGTATAAGAGGTGTACAATTTTACATGGGAATTGTTATACATGCCTCCAGCCTTGTTTAAGGATTGTATAACTAGACAAAATGTTGGACTTCAAGATCAACTGATTGCTTTCTTACGATATTGATGAAAGTTTCCTTAAATTTAACCCAAAATACAACACTTTAATGACTCTTTGATGGATGCATAGGGCATAAATAATATTAATAAAGCTCTGGGTAGGAAAATGATATCATAAAATGCCTTTTGTTAGACTCATTCTCGATTAGGCCTAATAATATTTTTTTTAAATTGAACATTGATTCACAAAAGAATATGTTCTACAATAATTGCTATAGACAAGATTTAACCTGAATGTAGTTTAAATGCTTCATAATATTATTTTAAGAAAACTTTCTTGCATCTTTAATACATAACACAAACACCGATATAAAAATGTATTTAATTATAGAGATACTATTATTGCAGCAAGCTACATGTTAACTTGATAGTCTTGTGGTTAGAGCTTCTGACTACGGTCCATGAGATCATAGGTTCGATTCCCGATCAAACTACAATGATTTTTCTTTTCGCTTAAAGCGTTATTCTGTTATCGGTAACATTTCCTACTATTTTGAATGCTTTCTAACGCATCTTAAAACACTGCACATAATTCATAAGTAATGGGAAAACTTTTATTAGTTTCCAAGAATTGTTAGAAATTCTTGATGTTAGATGGCAGCACATTATCTGTGAAACCAATTCTACGATATATTTGACATAGCGTAAAGGAAAATGTATATAAATTAAAACACACTTATTTTTTCCGTACCTCCCCAATTAGGGAATCTCTATTAATTCTTATCCATATTCATTTCTTACACAATTAATCACTAGTTGATGTTTTCTTTCTGTTACAAACTGCGCATAATATTGTTCTGACGTCATTATGATGACGAATATGTGACGTATTGTGTATAACGGTTTTGTTATATAGCTCCGGCACAACATTTATTAGTAAGGAAATTATACGTGATCTACATAAGGCTTATATATTGTATAATTAAACAACTGATGAAAGTCTGTATAAGAGATTTTTATTAGTAAGACTGTAAATTTATTTAACTTTCACAGGGAAAGAACACTATGAGGTTTAATTTAAGAATTAAATTAATGTTTTTATTACCTCACCTCATATCCTTTTTCTTCTATACTGCAGTTTCGGAGCTTATCTCCATCATCAGTAGCCTCTGGTTGACCGGTGTTATGTCGTTTCTTGGCGGTTTCCTTCTTACTTCTATCGGTGGACCGATGAACCTCTGGATCAGGTCAAAATTTGCGGGAGTTTCAAAATTCATGAGTTTGTCTTTTTTGTTTTTTTTGGATGTGGATTTTTTCCCAGACTGTGAGTTCCTTTAGTTTATCTGTTTGTTTGATTAGGCTAGCTTCTGTATCAATTAAATGTTTTTCAGACCAAGCATGGGCTGCTACAGCTGACTTGTCCACTTCACCCTTTTTTACGTTTCTAAGGTGTTCCTTCAATCTAGTTTTTAAATTTCTTTTTGTTTTTCCTATATAGATTTTGTCACAATCTTGACATTTGATCTGATATATTCCTGATTTATATTCTTCTCCAATTTTTCATTTTTGTTGGTTTTAATTATCTTGTTTAGGCTGTATTCATTCTTCGGGGCCAATCGAATGTTAAACTTATTGAAAATTTTCTGGAACTTGTGGTGTTTTAAAGGATGGTAAGTGAATTTTTTGAACATAAGATTCAAAAAATTCACTTACCATCCTTTAAAACACCACAAGTTCCAGAAAATTTTCAATAAGTTTAACATTCGATTGGCCCCAAAGAATGAATACAGCCTAAACAAGATAATTAAAACCAACAAAAATGAAAAAATTGGAGAAGAATATAAATCAGGAATATATCAGATCAAATGTCAAGATTGCGACAAAATCTATATAGAAAAAACAAAAAGAAATTTAAAAACTAGATTGAAGGAACACCTTAGAAATGTAAAAAAGGGTGAAGTGGACAAGTCAGCTGTAGCAGCCATGCTTGTGTCTGAAAAACATTTAATTGATACAGAAGCTAGCCTAATCAAACAAACAGATAAACTAAAGGAACTCTCAGTCTGGGAAAAAATCCACATCCAAAAAAACAAGAAAGACAAACTCATGAATTTTGAAACTCCCGCAAATTTTGACCTGATCCAGAGGTTCATCGGTCCACCGATAGAAGTAAGAAGGAAACCGCCAAGAAACGACATAACACCGGTCGACCAGAGGCTACTGACGATGGAGATAAGCTCCGAAACTGCAGTATAGAAGAAAAAGGATATCAGGTGAGGTAATAAAAACATTAATTTAATTCTTAAGACTGTAAATGTTTAAATGTTTTTGTTTCTGTGGACACAGTGAAATGTAGTTAGAATTATTTTAACATTAGTTTTTTTCCATGAAATAGTACACAGTTTTTCAATTTGATCTACTTGCAGTCAGAACCATTCAAACATGAGAAATAAAACTTCAATTCAATTGCATAAATAAAGCTAAGTGTAAAAAATAAAAAAATACTTAATATGTGGAATGACGGCTCTGAAGAAGGAAGGCTAACTAAACTGATTGTTGTCATTTGTAGTACAAGAAGTATTAGGGAGTTATGAGGTTAGTCTTGTTTATTTCAGTTTTCTTAACCAGATTTTGCTACTTGTCATATCAAATAGCTACACAGTTGTCCTCTTGATGAAGAAAGTCCAGATTCTATACAAAAACAATTTTTTCATTATATAAATAGACTCTTGGAACACCAGTCAGATGTGCTAACTGTTACATCACAGAGGCTATCAATTCAGCATTGTGATGCAAATTTTATTGTGTAGCAAAGCATTCACGTTTTCTGATAATTATTTATTCACAAACTGTGTGGATAGAAAAATAACTTCTCACTGCAATCTAATTTTAAAAATGACAAGTTTTATTTAATAGCTTTCTTTATAAAAGGTGCTAATATTGACAAAGTGCAACACATGCCAAACAATTAATATTGACAAAATGTTTAGGATACACTGTATAATATATGCTATAAAAACAAAATAACATTCATAGGAACACCAAAAAAAAAGAAAAAGGAAACTACAAAACTAATGATTATATTTTATAGAGATAAAAAATATGAAATAATTAAATAAAAAAAAGTCCATCATACAGGAACTGTATAAATTAAGCAAATTTTCTCAGCAAGTCTAATTTATGGTTTGATTTTGCTGGTTTACGAAATATACATTTCTTCTGTTAAATTGGAGAACTCAATTTCTGATGCCAGCATATTTAAAAGTGCTAGACTGCAGTGAAAACAAATGCATAACTTTAAGCTAATAATCATCATTATTATTATTATGGCCCTTTAAGTCTAGTCTTAGCCTCCCTCATGACAGCCGTGAATCATTCTGAACCAAAGCCTATGGTTTCCATCTTTTCATGTCTACCTATGTAAGATCAGCCTGGACATCATTAAACCATTTTAGTCTGGTCTGCTGACCTTCCTTCTACAACCAGGTTTATCATCTAAGAGTTTTCGGGAAATTCTAATCTTATCCATTCGTAGAACATGACCCATCCATTCCAATCTTCTAAGTTTGATATCAGTGGCAATGTCATAATCTTTGTACTACAGTTGTAATTCTGTATTTGTTCTGATTCGTCTTGTCCCCTGATCATAAATGCATAAATGAGACCATGTATTAAGCATTGCAATAACTTGTTCAGATAAAGTCCAGGCCTCACTTCCATAAACAACAACCGGTTTAATTATAATTTTATAAACTCTTATTTTTACTTTCCTGGAGATATATAATCCTTCATTAATTTATCTAAGGCTCTGAGATGATTGCCTGCTGCTATTTTTTCTTTATTTCCACAATAATGTTATTAATGTTATGAAATGATGTATCTTCGGAGGACTGCAGGATACACACTACTAGATCACAAAAAAAATGAAGACATCTTAGAAGAATTACACATGGAATCTTTAGAAAACAAAATTTCTGATTATAAGTCAAGATGGATGCAACATGTTCATCGAATGGAAGATCACAGAATACCCAAACAAATGTTAAGATATCAACCTGCAGGAAGAAGAAGACAAGGACGTCCACTCAAAAGACTTTTGGATGGTATTTCTCTTGAGGCCAAAACAGGTCAACGAATGGCCTAAATTCATGAATGTACTATGATGATGATGATGATATTATTTGTAATATAGAGCCTAGTAATTTAAAAGTAGACACCTCTTTATATTGAACTTATATAGGACAAAATCAAATTTGAGGTTTAATTTAAGAATTAAATTAAAGTTTTAATACCTCACCTTATACCAAAACATCTGGAAAGGAATGGGAAAATCTACAAGCTTATGATATTACTACATTACAAAGAAAATCTGCAGTAGCAACATTCAGACTGCTAACAGGACATGGCTGCTTGAATAAACACCTACACAGAATTGGCATAACAGATTCACCTAAATGCCCTTTTTGCAATTTAAATGAAGATATGGAAAGAAACCATCTCCTCCATTGTCCAGCTTTTGTAGAAGAGACCAGCCTTTCTGCTAAATATTGGAGTGCAAGAGAGCAAATGATTTCATTATCAAGTGCTTGACATTAGATACCAACCAACCATACCTCACCTCATATCCAGTCTTCTAATTATACCAGTTTCAAAGCTTGGGCAATTTAAAACAAGACATCTGACAACCAATAATACCATAAGCTATTATCTATTGCATATTGTTGTATAATTTAAATAATATCTACTGATTCATTTTTCTATTACTTTATTAATAACATTAAATAAATTAAACTAATGTATCTTATAAGATTCCGATTGAGGGTCTTTCCACTTTTCAGCGGTTGCCCTTTTACCAGCCGGCTGCTGGCCCTTCACATCCACATGTGTCAATCACAGAGGTAGATGATCAACAGCCAGTGTAGGGGTGACATGTGGTTAGCATGTCGAGTCCCCCAGCCGTTATAGCTGGTTCCTCAACCTGGAGCCGCTACTTATTGTAGCTACCCAATTGCCTCACGTTGCTGGGTGGGCACCGGTCCCATACTGGCCGAAATACCAGGAGAAAATTTCTTCCCCCATGGAGACTCGAACCAGCGCAAGTCCCGTAGCTATGTGCCAAGGCTTCCTACCTTAACCGCTTGGCTACGGCGCGGGACATCTTATAAGATACAATGCCAATTTAAGGATTAATTAAATTGTATGGTACACACTGTGACAAAGCAAACATGGAGGTTGCTTAAGACATTTTTTTAATATTCGGTTTCAGGTAAACCTCCACTTCTAACGGTGAAATTTTGCTAATTTTTAGAGGATACTTTACTTGTTTTAATTCAATAACATATACTGATTTATTTTTTTAAAAGAAAAATTAACATTTGAACCGGGAATCGAACTGTGGCCCTCCGACTCATATGTCGGTATGCAGCCCACTACACCATCCAAACATGGCACAAACACTAACATTTCTTTCCACTTATACAATTGTCTAATGTCTGAAGGTAAATAACTAGAGCTATTAACAATGCCATCAGATGATTTCTATTTTAAGTATTTTTTTATTAAATATACTGAATTTCGTTACAAACTATAAAAAATTGCAACCACTAGACCGATTTTTAAATCTTTGCTTCAGGTGAACTCTTACACCTAATGGTCTGATTTTGCTGGTTAACAAACTTGACCTTACTTTCTTAATTGATTGCTGTATGTCAAGCTTGGTTCTGATAAAAAATTGTGGCTGCTAGAAGATTAACAGATTAACATATACATTAATATAAATTTTGGTCATGGTCATTTTTGGTGTCTACTAGACAGGATTGGTGAAGGTCTCCAAAAATGTTTCAAAAAGTCTTTTCATAAGAACAACCTCAACAGCTTCATTCCTTCAGAATTCGCTAAAACTGTATCAAATATTGTTGTTTATATAAATCGAACGAAACCTTTTAAGATACTGAGAGCTATTTTAATAATAATTCTATTATCTAGTCCTAATCATTGACATGTGTTGCCAAAAGAGGTTCCTCTGCTCAATACATCAAACCTATAATCTCTATGTTTCAAAGTTTATTACATTACATAAAATATTAATGTGCTCACCCACTCCTGCTCCTGTCAGGTATTGTGCTGATGGACATCCCAAACCTCCAGCTCCAACGATCAGCACTGATGAAGCTTTCAGAGCAAGCTGACCTACACAAGATTATCAATACCGTATGTATATGTCGACAACATTATCATTAAATTAAATTTCATCAGCACAACTGAAATATTACAAAACAATGGCATACCTATGTTAAAATATAAATGTGAAAATTGGACAATTACTTAATCACATAGAAAAAAAAGTGGATACAGCAGATATGAAGTTTTATAGCATTTAACTGATTACACAAACATATAAATATACCAAAGTTATAGGAGATTAATTAGAAATATTAATATCATTGACAAAATTGAAATTTAAAGATGAATTTGGTTCAAACACATTGAAAGAATTTCGCCAAATAGAAATCTACACATATTACTCAACTATTTATTTATTTATTTCACCTGATGGAGTTAAGACAGTAGGGTCTTCTCTTCCACTTCACCAGGGCTAAATTATACATATAATAATTGTGAATTATCTACATGATTAATGAAGATACATAATAGATATAGGGAGGCTACATAATATAAAGTTGACAATGGAAAGAAATAAAAATTGTAATAATAATAATAATAATAATAGTAATAATAACAATATTAATTATAAACCCAAAGAGAAAAGAAATGTTTGTTGCCACATAACGAGATAGAAGGACTCAATCTCTTGATGTGGAAATAGGTCAATGAAGGTAATAAAGGTAGAAAGAGGCTGAAAATCAGATGGGAGGACAATGTGGAAGATGATGTTAAAAGCTGCTGGAGCACACAAATGGCCAATTAGGACTAGGAACAGAAAAGAGTGGCAAAAACTCTATAGATTATAGAGCTAATGAAGAAGAGTAGTAACATTAAGAAAAAGTATGGCATGCATAAACTGAATGAACTATGAGAATTCTTCAGCAAGTCAAAGATATGGTCTATTAAATAAGTTTGGTGTTCCTTCAACTTACCTCATATTTCATTGTTCCTTGTAAGATGTTTCAAAGCAAAGGTGTTTTGAAACTTGTCTTACAAGAAACAATGAAATATGAGGTATGATGAAGACAGACCCAACTTATTTATTAAGGAGAACATCATAATGTTACTTCCTATTGTATTTTCATAATATGGTCTAATTGTTATATTTTACCAAATATATATATTTGTTTTTTAAATCAAATTGTATATACCATATTTCATTGTTCCTTGTAAGATGTTTCAAAGCAAAGGTGTTTTGAAACTTGTCTTACAAGAAACAATGAAATATGAGGTATGATGAAGACAGACCCAACTTATTTATTAAGGAGAACATCATAATGTTACTTCCTATTGTATTTTCATAATATGGTCTAATTGTTATATTTTACCAAATATATATATTTGTTTTTTAAATCAAATTGTATATACCAAGTTTTATTAAAAAAAAGCACTCTGAGCATTGAAAATGTTTCCTACTACAATTTCCACTCTTAATGGTCCTATCACTCCACTCCAAGCACAACAGGTCTAGAAGGCCCTTGGCCTACCAGCCGGCTGCTGCCTCATGTTCACATGTGTTAATCACAGAGATAGACAATCATAAGCCAGTGTAGGGGTGACATATGGTCAGCAGGTCGGATCCCTCAGCCATTATAGCTCATTTTCTCAACCTGGCCCGCTACTTACTGTGGCTACCCAAATGTCTCACTATGCTGAGAGGCACCGGTCCCAATCTGGCCGAAATTCCATGAGAAAATTTCTTCCCCCATGGGGACTCGAATCAGTGCAAGTCCCGTAGCTCTGCACCTAGGCATCTTGCCTTAACCACTTGGTTACGGCACAGGACTTAATGGTCATATAATGCTGATTAATGAACTCAATATTACTTTATTATGAAAATATAACAGCAAGTAATATTATGAGCTTCTACTTAATAAATAAGTTGAGTCTGCCATCATCTTACCTCATATTTCATTGTTTCTTGTAAGACATGTTTCAAAGCATCTTTGCTTTGAAACATGTCTTACAGACTATACCAACTAAAGATTAAGCAAAGATGCTTTTTGCGCAATGGTGCGTTTTGTTGTACTTACAGCAATGGCGGCCACGATTGAAAGTTCAACTTCCTACATTTTGGGGTTGCCAACCTAAATAACTATACTGTAATATTACATATTACAAACCGTGTGTGGGAAGTAAAACCACTGCCCTCTATGTATACTACATACAATGTATATATAAAAAATATCCAAAAGGTAGTGTTAATATACATTATATGAAACAAATCATTCCATTTTAAATGAACTGAACTTTATTTGAAACAATATAAAACAATAAATATATACTTTCTGCCACCTTACAAATAATTGGTCTCATGGCCTCCTGTAGTTTCAACTAATAAACATAGTCACACTGTTAATGTTAGCCAATTGTTTATAATGAATGCAAATATTTCCAACAAAGATGTTATTATTTTACTATTATTTATTATTTTGAAAACACTATTGTGCAAAAAATAATGTAAATGCACATTTGTGAAGTGTTTTACAGAATCTCGGAAATTAAAAACCTCGCTATCGTTTGGTTTTTGAACATTTTCCTCACTTCTGTAAAAACCACTTCCTAACCGTAATATACTATTAAAACATGTCTTATAAGAAACAAATGAAATATGAGGTAAGATGACAGCAGATCCAACTTATTTATTCAATATCACTTTTCTTATTCAAATGTTACATGGCAGTTTCACTAAGAGGAAACAAACTATTAGAGCAATTTTTGAATTTTGGCTTTCAGGTAAACCTCACTTCTAATGGTTTGATTTTGCTGATTTTATTGGTCAACATAATTTTATTCACAAGGAAACTGAATAGTGGCCCCAGCCCAGTTTTTTATAATGAATTCAAATATGTAATCAGAATTATTAATTCTGTGCCATACAGTGCCGGTTCCAAGCCTGGATAAAGGAAGAAGGTAAATGGTTGATTGATAGCCTTGGGGGGTTGTATTTAATGTTGAGAAGATATAACAGTTAAAATTCAAGAATGCTTTAACTGTCAATTTATCTGGCAGTACTACCAGCAAATCCTATCCCTTATGGGGAAGGGTGAGGGTGAGTACCTGGCACCTAAAAACTGGGTTCTCTCGGTAAGGCATTGTAACCTTAACAGAATAGTTCCATGTCCTCCAGATTGGGGGTTGGGCATGGAATTGACAATTCCACTAACCGCTGAGAACTCCAAAGATAATCAAGTTGGACTGATCAAACCATGGTGACCAAATGCAAGGAAAAGGCAAACAATTTAAAATTCAAAATTGATGGACAAATTCCAGGAATAGAGAGGTCTGAAGGAGAGCTCTTATGGAGGCTGTGACTCAAGCCCGGGTTGTTACACCAAATATGATTATGATCAGAATTCTTCCATCAGGCATAGTTCATTTGTGTGTCATTTTTGTACATTATACCCTTCTGTATATTACGTTTATTGGTTGAAATTCTTATAAATTACGGAGGTGACAATTTTATTCAAAATAAGTTAGCACAGGCAGATTTACTAATATTTGAAGAGAAACATTATATGCTCAGATTGGGACTTGAACCCAGGACCTTCGGCTTTCTAGATCAATGCTCTACCAACCGAGCTATCTGGGCAAGTTCAATCTAAATGAACATTTTTCTCACCCAGATAGCTTGGTCAGTAGAGTGTTGGTCTCGAAAGCCAAAGGTCCTGGGTTCAAGTCCCAGTCTGAGTGTATAATTTTTCTCTTCAAATATGACTTATCCAACATTGAGATGAATTAAATGAATAATAATGAAACTGACTAATGTTGAAACAAGTTCAAACAAATTCAAACATTGCATTGTTTTAGTAACCAGATAGCCAGTAGTCAGTATTGAAACAGTAGTGAGTCTATCAACACATGTAGTGGTTTTCTGCTATACATTGTTATTATTTGTAAGTTTTATTAGTTTTATAAACATTTCAATATGCCAAGAAAGTGTCTAAATCATCCAAACAATTTCTGCTACTTTGGTGAACTAACCTTCAAGTCTCAGAGGCAAAATTTCACACAACTTGTGAAAAAATTTTACAAATTTTATTTTGGGTGCAAAGCTAGTGATTATGATAAATACTGGCCCCCAAATGTATGCTGTGTATCATGTGTTAGGTTTCACTTGAAGGAAAAAAAATATGCCTTCAATTCCTATGATGAGAGAATAGAATATCTTTCAACAGATTGCTATTCTCATTAATTAACATTAAAGGGATCATGTCCAAAACAAAAATATCCAGTTAAGTATCTCAATGTGTCCACAACTGTGGTCTTGAGGTAGCATGCTGTCTTGTCATGCAGCGGGGCCCAAATTTGAGTCTTGGTCGTGATGTTTCCTGGATGAAGCTTTAGACAAATATCAGGAAACTTTTAGACTCAAATGGTCCCCGAACATAATATGGCCATAATAATCATCATCATTCATATTCTCCTTAGATTAAGTTTAGGATTAAGGACTCTCCTGGTGCACCACTATTATCATCATCACCCATATCATCAGGGGTGGTCTCCAGGCACTTCAACCTCAGAAGTGGGTTACAATTATGCCAATGCTAGGAAAGAATACCAGAAATGTCATAATAACCTGGGACATTAAATATAAAAATAATATCCCAATGTGACATCTGCAATGAGATCTGTGCCATATATTGAAGAATATCCTGTACCAAAGTATCCAGATTCCATGACCTTAAGTACTATGAATGGAAGGATCTTTCAACAGATTGCTATTTTTGCTTAATTAACATTAAAGGGATCATGTCCAAAACAAAATCATCATCATCATTCATGCAAGTATTAGGCCGTGTGGCCTATTACGATCTCAAAGAGGAATTTTCCATCCAGTGCTTTTTTGGACGTCCCAGCGATCTTTTGTCTTGGGGGCACTAGCGAAGTATGGCTTTTGGAATTCTATGAGATGGCATTCGTTGAAGATGAGCTTTCCAGTTGTACTGGTAATTTTGTATATGAAGATGAATGGGTTCTACATCCAACTCTTCCATAATTTCCTCATTTCTTTTATGGTCCCACTTTGTGTAGCCTGCTGTATGGCGCATAAATTGCATCTCATTCATTTGCTGTTATTCGGCTTTCATCTCTTCTCTGTATTGTCCATGCTTCACTACCATATCTTAATACTGGTCTTGCGAGAACCTTATAAAGCCGTAATCTTGAGTTCTTCTGTACTAAAGATGGTTTCATTATACTGTTAATTATCCCCATTGTTTTTGTAAAATTTGTGATTTTCTTTGATATATCAGCTTCATCTTGAAATGTTAAATTATAACCCAAATAATTAAATTTGTTTACTCGTTCTAGAATTTCTTCACCCAAAACATCAATAAAACTAAATATATGGTCACACGTAGAAATACATTATATAATGGAAATGGACAGCTAATGACAAATGAGGGAAATTTTGAGGAAGTGGCTGAATTCAAATACCTAGGAACAATAATCACAAATAGGAATGAGATGCTCAAAGAAATTAAACATAGGCTCAATTCTGGAAATGCGTGCTATTATGCATTGCAGAGACTCTTGATGTCCCAACTCCTTTCAAAAAAATGTTAAACGGAAAATATACAAAACTATTATTCTACCAGTTATATTATATGGATGTGAAACATGGACTCTTACTTTAAGGGATGAAAGAAGATTACAAGTATTTGAGAATAAAGCACTTTAACCCTCTCGTTCTGAGTCATCGGGATTTTAAAGTCATGCACTGATAGTTCAGCTGTATTTCAAGTTTGTATTAATTCTTAGAATGACTTATTTAGGAAAATTTTTGGACCAAAGAGAGATGAACAAACAGGTGAATGGAGAAGACTACATAACAATGAACTACATGGTATTTATAGGAAGCCAGATATAATAAGAACAGTTAAGTCTCGTAGACTGCGATGGGCAGGACATGTTGCACGTATGGGAAATGAAAGACTTGCATGGAGGCTTCTTGTAGGAAAGCCAGAGGGAAAACGCCCAGTTGGTAGACCAAGAATGAGGTGGGAGAACAACATTAACATGATTTGAGGGAAGTAGATTATACAGGGAATGATTGGAAAGCATTAGCTCAGGATAGGGATGTATGGAGAGCTTATGTCCGCGCGACCATGAACCTATGGGTTCGATAGTGACAGTGAGTAAGTAAGTAAAACAATTTTGCTAGGTATAGGGTATTTCCCACAAAAGGCCATCATTTTAGTTTTCTTTGTATAGATTTCCATATTTTACCTTTTTGCAATTATATTAAAATTGTGTATAGAATACTGTAAATCTGTTTCTGTTGTAGCTATTAATACCAAATCATCTGCAAAAAGTAAAGAGTCTATTTTATGGTTTCTATTAATTTGGATAGAACCGTGTCTCATCTGTCGCCAATCTTGGAGTATTCTATCCATGTATATGATAAAGAGCAAGGGTGAGAGGCCACATCCTTGTCTTACGCCCCTATTAATTTCGGTCCATTCTGTTTGTGTGTTATTGATTCGAACTGAAATCAAGTTTGTTTTATACATATTGTATAAATTTAAAATATGCTGTTGTGGTAGATTGTTGTCAGCTAAAAACAAAACAAAATATACAGTTAAATATCCCAATATGGCAATGAGATCTGTGCCGTATAGTAAACAGTATCCTGTACCAAACTGTCCACTTTGAAAAGTGGACCTTAAGTGATAACTCCTACTCTAACCCAGCTAATATCCAAGACCAAAGAAATAAGAGAAGTGATTTTATATTTGAAGGAGTAGCTCATTGATTCCAAGCCTGAAGATTTTTGGCTCATAAAAGAACCTCAAGCCTATATTAGAGCTTTTGAGCAAATTTATTTGGCTTTTCTCATCCAAATAATATTTTAGTTTCCTGCTAGATGTGCCTTTTTAGGCAATTTTGCTAATCACATGCCACTTACTGACATTCATAGGGAAATAAGCATAACAAAATTAGGCTTGATTAAGTTACTCCTATTAGGGGGCACCCTTGTCCTCACATGGGGATGTACGGGTGTAGCTTAGATTAGGTTTTCATGGCTGCAGTTCATTATGCATAAACCTAGTCTTTCAGGTTATGGCCATGTCTCAAGGCTTTGTGTTACCTGATATTTTGCTACAGACTGTTGCCATCAAGCCAGAAACTAAACATAAAAATATAACTGCTTAGGGAAGAGAAAGTAATCTGAGAAAATGTAAATTTTTGCAGGATAGTGTTTAAATGAAGAAGACTATAAAATGAGTAAACAAGTGGTAACAAGAAAATAATTCTTTGTGTAGCACTACAGACACAAAGAAAAAGACTGCCAACACACTAGCAATGAAGTAGGAAATTGCTGATAACACCATCTGAGGAGTCTACATTTTGTAGCGATTAATATGATAGGAGACATATAAACTAAGATACAACGCTAATATGCATGGATCTGAAACTAAAATGTTCCGAAATATATTAAATTGTTATTAAAATTAAATAAATCTATAAATAATGAAAATAGAATATATTACTAATATCACTATAAAATATGTATGTGGAAAAGTAGAAATATATCCAGGTAAAAATTCCACGTACATTTGTCTAGAATAAAGAGGTATTGTCAGAACTCTACCTGCTACACAAGTTACAAATAATATAGGAACACAAAAAAGGGTATTGTCAAAAGAATATAACTAATTCCAATTAGCAGTCTATACAAATTCCAAGAAATAAGGATATAAAAAAAACTACCTGGCTAGTACAGACAACAAAAGACATTCATTCACCTTTAGAAAAGATAATCTCTTAATATTGACAGTTTACAAATAAACTGAAAAAGCATTATCTATTAAATATCAAAGAACCAATTTACCCAGTTCTTAGAAATGTTATACATACTAGTAAATAATATTATTGTAACATAAATATATTCAATTGTAAGGAGTGGATTCGAGAAAAGTGGGAGGAGCCACCGCCTTTATAAGCGAGAACTTATATCAAAACACCAATCACTCTCACTATCACTATCAGTGACTCTGTGTTCAGTGTTGGAACATCGCGGACCTGCAGACCGCGATCTCCGATTCAGTTTAAATATTAGATTCGTCTGAGAAATAGTTAAATTTAAAGTTATAGTCCGTTAAGCATTTGGACTTTGAAAATATTGATTCGAGCACGTGGACCTCTAAGTATTTCATCGACTCCACTCATAGATAAAACTTTGTAACTGTATTATCAAAAGTGTATTTCTCCGTAAATAAACAGTTTCTTGGATTCCTTAAAATTGAGTGTACATTTATACGTTGTCCTTTTGCTTATAAAGAGTTCATAACCCTGAGATCTCTTGCCTACCACCGAGCGCCGGTACAATTTCCAATATGGTTCCAATCTATTTTCATTCAGTTCCCACTGTTGTCAAGTCTAAATTTAACGAATTTCAATGAAATAGCAAGAAAAATATCATCAGCATCAAGGATTAGACCTGCTGGTCTGTTCCAATCTCATGTTAGAATTGGTCTGTCCATCTTTTACTGGGTCTTTCAACATTTCTTCGTCCTAGTGGTTTGTAATGAAGAATCTGTTTCGGAATTCTATTGTTATCCATTCTATTGACGTGGTCCATCCATTCATCTCTGTATTGTGTAATTCTACCTAATAGTTTGAATATATTTAGTTCTCTTCGTATATTTTCATTTCATTTTTGATCTGTTAATGTATAGCCAGTCACACTCCTCAGAAACCTCATTTCTGACATTTCTATTCATCGTTCCTGGTTTTTAGTTAAAACCCAGTGTTCTGATCCATATAGTAGGGTTGGAACCAACATTGTTTTATAAAATTTTAAAAGTGCCTCCTTTATAGTTCCTTTCAGACTTCGTTTTATGGTGCCACACATATAAAAAAATATTATAATTAAAATATAAAATAATACACTGCAGATACATTTAAAGCAATATGAAACAATGAAATAGGTATTGATATTCAGACAATCTATAAGCACATTTAAAATTTATAACATTAACTTGTGCTATATCTATTTTTCCAAATTTTTGGAACAATTGTGAGCTATAAGTTTTCACAATAATAACCTATCTGTGACATGTTTAATGTAATTATATACAATAATAAAAATATAACAAATCTATACATGTGTCCTGATTCCTGATATACTGACTGATACATCTATTACTGTTTACTCTCTTCAAGAATATAAAAAACCAGATCCCCAACACAACTCAAGAATTCACCATATTTCAGAATGTAATTATGATAGGCATATAAATTTGATGGGTCCAAACGGATATGGTGCAGTATAAGGAATCCTTCTTTAGCCTGATTATTCCCAACACTGCTCTCATCTTCAGGTGGTGGACCCTGATAAGTCAAGTAACCTATACCAAGGTTAGGGTAATCAATCTCGTAGGCAATGCAGGTCAGCAAACAAATGAGGGATAAGAGTTCTGATGGGACTGGTAAGAGGTAATTTTAGATAAGAATAATGTTAATTGGCACAAGTTTCACATTGGGTTAGTGGCAGATGAACCTTTAGTAGACTAATGGTTGCATCCAATATCCAGTCAAGTTATCTAATGTGAAAGGGTAAGAAGAACTTTTTAGCTGAAGGCTAAATCAAGCCCCTTGGTCCTCCAGGTTGGGGGTTGAGTGCATGTCTCACAACCCTGGCTTGTTAAACAAATTTCTTGTGAATAGTTTAAAAGAGGTTAACAGTGAATAGGACAGAATAGAGGAGTATTGTTAAACAGACTAAAATTCATTCTGTGTTGTGACACCAATAGGTAAAGAAAAATAAATAAATTTAATATATATCAGCATATGTTCAAAAGGAAACCAGACTTTCAAAATGGTGATAGGAACAAATTTCTGCCTCTGCTTTCTACTTCACTACATCCAACACTTCAAAATAGAACATTGTTAGTCTACCTCTATTTTGAAATTCATCGAGCATTTTTTGACAACTCACTTCACATATTTCGTGTTTTTTACGAAACCGCAGTTTCAATTGTAATCACACCCATCTTCATCCATAACTCCGACTGATGAAATTCTTTGGCTATCAACTCTTCTATTGTCACCATCATCAGCACTGCCATCTATGGTTGAATTTATGAACTTCAAAATCAAATTTTGTTCATTACAAATATCAAAATCCATTGATCTATATTTATTTTGATATTCCTTACAAACAAAATTTGATTTTGGAAGTTCATAAATTCAACCACAGATGGCAGTGCTGATGAGGGTGACAATAAGAGAGTGACGGCCAAAGAATTTCATCAGTCGGAGTTATGGCTGAAAATGGACGAATGAATATACCTCATAATGTTTACTTCCCAACATTAATTTAATATCATTAAATACTACCTCTTAATTAAATTAATATTGAGAAGTTAACACTATTACTATGATAGAGATAAGTAAATTAATAAACACAATTAAATTATTGTAATCAGTAGTAAAGAGAAATATTTTTGCCTGAACCGGGAATCAAACCCCAAACTTTTAGCTTTCTGTGCTAATGCTCTGACCACCGAGCTAATTCAGGCTTCATTCCCATCCAAGCGTGGGACCAGTAGAGCAAGGTAAAGGAAGAATGGGAATGAAGCCTGAATTAGCTCAGTGGTCAGAGCGTTAGCACGGAAATCTAAAGGTTCGGGGTTTGATTCCCAGTTCAGGCAAAAAATGTTCTCTTTACCATTGACTACCTCATAATGTTTGTATATAGTACTAATCATAATCAAGAGTTACCTTTCACTCCAATTTCTGGCAAAATTATCTGTCTACTAAATTTGGCTATCTCTGCATTTGTCAGTTTTTCACTTACATCATCATTGGTTTTCTTACTTATCTAGGGAAAAAAAGAAAAAATATAGTAAATATATTAGTAATTTGTACTGTACATGCTATTTAACAAAACTGACATAGGTCTATACAAAGAATGAGTTGAGCAGAATTCAGCATTGGAAATTAAATTTCGGCACGGAATAAAAAAAATACTATCCGATGGCTGACATATTGATGATAATATTCTGCCAAAAATCCTCAAACACAATGAGAAATATACAAATAAAGTGATTAAATAAGGAGACCCATGCTTGTATCTCATTTTGCACGGTCACATTCAAAATGGAGAATTATTGAAGATGTTGTCAATCCATGTTTACTTGTTGAAGACACAGGGTTAGAAAGAGGGAAGTTGGTTACGTCCATTTCTTATAAACACGTTTGGAAATTCATTGCGAGGGTTGGTCATACTGATTTCACATATATATTCTGCCACCTGGTGGCAGTTACATTAAGCATCCCCGCATGCGATTCTATAGAACTTAAAAAGAATTAATTCAGCAAGTGAACGTCTAATACTAAAGTTTTCGAACACCCTTTCAAGCATGTTTTCTTGTTAATAAATATATAATAGCTAAGAAAAATTTACTCAATGGATTTTTCTAGTTCTACAGATTGCAGTGCACATTCGTGAACACTTAATGTAAATGCCACCAAATGTCAGGTTATACATATGAAATCAGTATGACCAACCCTTGAAATAAATTCCCAAACATGTTTATAAGAAATGGACATACACCAACTTCCCTCTTCCTAACCTAACAAAACAGATAACATCCAAAACTAACAAAACAGATAACATCCAAATAATTTAATAAACTATAAACTAATATTGTGTACATTAATTTGTCCAATCAGAATCTAACAAAATTAAGTTAATTTTTTAAAATATGGTTTGGAATTAAATGTGAATGTTGATCATACCAATTTCATAGATATGTCCTGCCAACTAGTGGATGTTACAGTAAGCATTTGCGCATGCACACTGCTATTCCATAGAACTTCATTGGGAGATAAATTGCACAATTTTATGTATATAAATAAATATTTAATAATTATAAAATATGTTTAAAAATCGTTGCAAAATGTGTAAAATAGTACGAAATGTTATTACAAATGGTAAAAGTATATAGTGTAACAGTGGTAAAGGATTGTTGTATGGATAATCATAGAACATCGTAATATATAGTTCAGATTTTTCAATTTCATCTTTTACCTGTTAACATCAGTCTAAAATGTGTAGGCATACGAATTATGCATAGAATCAAAATTTAATAGTATCTTCAAAGAACTAAAATATGAAAGATAAAGGTTAAAGTTTCCATAGAAAAATTTCTCACTGCGCTTAATGGAAACTTCAGCCAAAGATAAATATATTGAGTTTTTTGGTTATGGCACAAAAAGTGGACATCCAAATTTCGAGATTGGTTTTAAAATGAAGTTAGGACTACTAAACATGAAAACACAAAAACAATTTGTGGACCATACAGAAACAAAGCAGTAAAATAACATTTTATAAACACTGCAAAATATACATTTCACTAGTTTACTGTACGAGATATCCCCTGGAAAAACTGCACTTAAACTAGCGTGAAATATTTTCAAAGTCCTGTAGAACACCAGTGCGCATGCGCCAGAATTTACAGAGCTAGCGATAATCCACAATCGAACCACATCGATTTTCATCCTCGATTACTATCCGTCGCTATGAAATTTAAATGACCAATATTTGCAATAAATCCCCAAATCTATGTTAAAAAAATATATTAATAATATTAACATTACCAAACGTTTATTTAAAATGGGTGTACACTTACTTATCACTCCCGCTGATCCAACCAGCGATAACCCAAAACAGCGATAGAAAAATCATAGACTAAGTAATATACTCTGTGGAGAAAATAGCAGTTAGCATCACAAAATTGTCCAACAGTGTCATAATATTGTGATTTGCATATTTAAATAAATACTTCAAAATTGTCTAATAATTACTTATATGAGGTGAGTGATAAACATATTCTACCTTAATTGTCTAATAATGTTATAAAAATTGTTTGAAAAAGTTTAAAATATTAAATAATGTTAGTAAATACAGAAGAAGAGCAATAGTTTACAATATAACTGAAAAATCAAGCGCTAGTAGAAGTGCGGTTGAGCCCATCCCCTTTTCAATATAAATTTGGTATTAAAATGAAGCTTAGGATCACCAAAGATGAAAACACAAGAAAATCTGCAGTCCATCACTAAAGAAACTAGGTTAGAGGTAACAGTTTCGGGGATTCTCCACTTTAATTTACGTGATATATTTTCAAAGTCCTATAGAACAACAGTGCACATGCGCCAGAGTTTATAGAGCCAGCGATAACCAACCATCGAACCACATATTGATTATTATCGTTGTTTTGATTAGCTTTTTTTTTTGTTTTATGTATTTAGACACATTTAAAATGTAATAAACCTAAAAGCTAACTAACTAACTCACACTTAACCTAATTCAATTACTCTAACCTAGCGTGGATCCCATGAAACGTCCCTTTTTTTCACTCCTTAATAATCGCAACCATCGATAACCCACTGGTTCCAACTATATAATATACTCTCTGGAGAAAATAGCAAGTCACCATCACAATATATGTATTTGAATAAATACTTAAAAATTCTAAAATAAAGTTATAAAAACTGTTTGAAAAAAATTCAAAATATTTAAAAATGTTAGTAAATACATAAGAAGGCATAATTCTCAACAATCAACTCAAAAATCAAGGGTAAATTATTCTAAAGAAGAGCCACACAATTAAGTTGGTTAGCTTTTAGTTTCTTGCACATATAGTATCATTTATTTACATACCTGTAATTTAATATTGTCTAAATGCCATTCTATTTATTACTTTCACAGGTTAGAATAATTTTAAAAAATTAGGTTAGCTTTTAGGTTATTAAACATGTATTCTAATAAATTATATTACAAATTTTGAAGATTATGTTATAAATAAGTGGCATCTATTTATTGAATATTTTGTAAGGGTTAATTTGCCATTGTTCATTTTCAAGAAATATGTAAGATGACATATCGATTATCATCAACAATCAATTCAGTTAAACAATTTTTCTTAAGAAACTCTATGTGAGGATGTGATTTTTATTAAATTTTAAACTGTTTGCTATGTAATTTTGGAAATATAGCATTTGGAAAAACAGAAGTGCACTTTTATTACAGAGCAATTCCATGTGTGACTGACATTTACAATACACTTTTGCTGCAAAATTCTTGCATAAATATTACAATTGGTTGAAATTAGACGTGTTGTATACGTGATATGATAGAGGAAAAGTGTCTGATTAAGATTGTACTTAAATATACTACTTCTTTATTACCTAATATGTGATGTGTGACTGACTGACATATCTGAATTCTATTTAGAATTTCAAAATTCAAATATTACACAATTGTAACAAAATACTATGAAACTAGATAAACAGCTTCAGTAACAGAGATTAATAAAGAGCTGCAAATACTTTATCAATTCTACGAAAATTGTTAAATTTAATTTTGCTGTAAAATAAATATTACTTTAAATCAATAATGTAATTAAATTAACTCGCTTACCATGTACCATTTTAAATTATTAAAATAACGAAACTATTAAATACTTAATAACAAAGTGACTTCCCTATTGTTAAATATACCTACTAAAATTGTATGCATATGTGTGTGTGTGTGTACATACACACACACACATATATATATATAGTAACTGATTACAATTTAGTCCGGCGCCATAGCCGAGTGGTTAAGGCTAGAAGCCTTGGCGCAGAGCTATGGGACTTGCACTGGTTCAAGTCCCCATGGAGGAAGACATTTTCTCATGGAATTTCAGCCAGTTTGGGACAGGTGCCCACCTAGCATCGTGAGGCATTTGGGTAGCTACAATAAGTAACGACTCCAGGTTGATAAGACCAACTATATCAGCTGGGTGACCCGATATGCTGACTACACGTCACCCCTACACTGGCTTATGATCGTCTACCTCTGTGATTAACACGTGTGGACGTGAGGCCAGCAGCCAGTTTGTAAACCAAGCGCTTTCTAGGCCTGTCGTGCTCGGAGTGGAGTTTATTACAGTTTACCTGATGTAAGATTTAATATTTTTGATCTATAGATTGAACCACTGAAATAAAAATTTTAAGCTCCCCAGAATGTATACATATTCTTAATAAGTTACTTATTTATCAGAGTGCATGTACTTTAAAAACAAATTATCGTAAATCGCATTAGTAAGCTATAGTTAGTAAACAATTGCTGACATATTGAATTCTACTTTTAAACAACAATAAAAACATAACTCTAATTAGCCTGTATTCTGATGACTCACATCATAACATCGATGTATGAGATCGCATTTCTCTCCCTAGTCTTCGCCGCTAACTTGACCTGACTTGACCCATTAATAAAAAATGTTTCCTGTCACGCATGAAGTCCCACGCTGTAACTGAATGGTTTGAGTCAAGATGTCTCAATAGAGAGCACTGATTCGAGCCCAATGAGAGAAGAAATTTTCTCATGGAATTTCGGCCACAATGGGATTGGTGCCCGCCCAGAATTGTGAGGAATTTGGGTAGCTACAATATTTAGCGGTTGCGGTCGAGAGAACAGCCATAATGGCTGGAGTATCAGACATGCTAACCACATGTCACCCTATATGTTGGTTAGATGATTGATATACTTGGATGTGAGATTAGCAGCCAATGACTTTCTATGCCTGTCATGCCATTCAGTTGTTTTAACATACGAACTTATGAATTTGTTGCGCTGATTGTTTGACAGTTGTGCATACTCTATAACATACGGGTCCAACGCTTTCATGTTCTACACACAATGAGACTCTGATAGATGCAAGATATTCAAATTGTTTTTCTAAAAAATTCTTTCCTTCTTCTATATAATTTTGTGACTCCAGTTATTTGGTTGGTTTTACAGCTCACATTACATAATTCTGCACCATTTTGTATTTTCTTTCCCGATTTTTCATACATCCATGCCATCCTTTTTTCTTGGCCGCCAATCATATTTATAGCCCCCTTACCATTGTACGATTCAAAGAAGTTCCATTTTATGTCAAAATCCAAATATGCAAGTAAGCAGTGTCACATTGCTGAATATATAGGCCTATTCTATTACCAGCTGCTCCAACTGAAAATTTTTATCACCTCAAGTTTTTGAAGAAATCACTATAGTTCAGAAAAATACTTTTCTATAGCAAACATCTGTAGCACACTTGCTATGTGTCACATAACCTGACACTAGAACAAAGTATTTCTTCTGAACTTCTCGTCACCTTCCATATAAACTAGGCAACAGCAGTTAATATTGAGATAGGCCCTATGCTAATTTTTCCAATGAACTGCCTGGATCTCATTTTGTTCTTTGTAGGTATAATTTTCTGAGAAATCAACAAGTATGGCTGCTTCGTTTACTGCAACATTTTTCCTGAATACATTTAAATGCTTCCGCTAACTGTCTTTTAGCTCAAATTGACATAGAAAAAGGGTCAGTAATTATTTTATGGAACAGCTGAGCCGAACAGTCTACCAGATTTCCTAAACCATGTTTATGTTAATCCTCAGCGGAGTGCAGCAAGCAACTGACTGCACCATGCGTATTAGCATATATACGATAGGACAAATGTCAGTCAGTCAGTCACGGGACACTAGCCGGAAAAATAATGACTGTACAAGAAAATGTCTTCAATACTTTTTGTCTTAGTTGTGTACCGATAACGTAGAATCCAAGAGGAAATTTTATTATATCAATTATTATGTTGTGTACAGTAATTTTTATACGTTTTCTGTAACTGACTGACCATAGCTTGCAGTTAACAATTATAGGACACATTTAAGGTATATAGAACATTAGAAGGCAATTAATATTATTACATTTACGACTAGGGAGGACCAAAGTATGGTTTAACAAAAGAGTTTGTAAAATAAAACGAATTAATATGACCAAATCATTAAACAACAAATTGGTAAAATGTTGCGTGTTTTTACAGGTTTGGAATATGACAAGTTCCACCACGAATATTAGATTAAAATAATACACTTATGGAACATTATCTTATAGAATCAGAAAATTGTATCCTTAAAGAGATATATTATGCCAAAAAAATTATTCCTGCGTCAATTTCAAAATTTTCATCTCAGTATGACATTTTCATGGAATCGCTCTACTATAAAATATTTATTCTATTTTTGCATCTCTATTGAAGAAAACATGTTTTCACCCTGGACTAACGTCTAAATATTGAATCTGATGTCACAACCACAATGGCAGCCACTTCCTCCACGTAATATAGGGAATAGTGCTTTATAAATTATTTTACAGCTTTGTTTCTGGATGGTCTGCAAATTTTTTTCGTGTTTTCATCTTTGACGTTCCTAAGCTTAATTTTAAAACCAAAATTATCTTGAAATTCGGATGTCCACTTTTTGTGCCATACCCAGTTTTTTTTATTTTACTATAATTATATTGTCCACCGCTGTGGTCTCGAGGTAGCGTGCTGCCTTGTCACGCAGTGGGCCCGGGTTCGATTCCTGGATGGGACAGGCTCCTGGGTGAGGTTTTTTTGGGGTTTTTCCTCACCTGTAAGACAAATGTCAGGAAGCTTGGGGCCCAAACGGTCCCTGAAAATCATCCGGCCTCATCATCATCCTTCGCTGGTGTGGAAAGCAATGGGAAGCTACCACACCTATAATTCCCTAGTAAAGCTGCAAAGCATAGAATGAAAATGCTACGATTGCAGTGAAAGACCTGCCCTCGGGCAGAATTACTATAAAAAATAATTATATTCAATTAAAATTGTAGTAATTAAATATGCTAGGTTAGAGTTAAATTAGGTCCATTAACTTTTGAGTAGAATCCAATTCGGAAAAACTGCACTTAAACTAGCATGAAATATTTTCAAAGTCCTATAGAATAACAGTGCGCATGCGCCAGAGTTTGTAGAGCCACCAATAACCCACAATCAAACCACATATTGATTATCATCCTTGATTACTATCTGTCCCTATGAAATTTAAATGACCAATATTTGCAATAAATCCCCGGCTGTGGTGTATAAACCGTCGTACACAATTTTCCATGTAATATTCTTATGCCACTGATGTACTAAACACTTTTCAACCATTTATAATTATGTTTGGTACTATTTTAAACATTTTGGAACCATTTTATAAACATTTCTTACGATTTTTAAATATTTCTAAATTATGCGAATATTGTACATCGTGTTCTACAGGCACGGAAATGCTTCATGTAACATCCGCTAGGAGACTCTCATATCGCAGTTACCAACAATTGAAAATAATTCGAAACATATTTAGTGTTAGTGTACGTAAAATTAATTTATAGTTTGTTAAATAATATGCATGTAAATTGTTTTGTTAGGTCAGAAAATGGGAAGTTAGTTTACGTCCATTTTTTGTTTGCATTTGGAAATAAATAATATGCATGTAAACTGTTTTGTTAGGTTAGGAAATGGGAAGTTAGTTTATGTCCATTTTTTTTAGCATTTGGGAATTTATTCCCAAAAGTTGGTAACGCCGTCTCCAGAGCCATCTACCGGAAGCTACATTAACCATTACAGCAACTCGTGCATGTGCACTGTGATTCTATAGAACTTAGAAAAATTCATGTGCGACGGTTTATACACCTTATCCTAAATCCCCAAATCTATGTTAAAAAGATATATTAATATTAAAATTACCAAACTTTCATTAAAAATGGGTGTACACTTACTTATCGCTCCCTAACGCTGATCCAACCAGCTATAACCCAAACAGCAATAGAAAAATCATAGACTAAGTAATACTCTGTGGAGAAAATAGCAGTTAGCATCACAATATTTCTAACAGTGTCATAATATTGTGATTTGCATATTTAAATAAATACTTCAAAACTAACAATGTTATAAAAAATGTTTGAAAAAGTTTAAAATATTAAATAATGTTAGCAAATACAAAAGAAGAGCTATAGTTTACAATAATATAACAAAAATCAAGCGCTAGTAAAAGTGCAGTTGAGCCTCCAATTCTAATGAATTGCCAATATTTTAAACTATTAATATGTATAATTGAATATATATTTGTTATGCACGTTACCAGTTGTAACATTTCTTCTTTTTCTTGTAATTGTTCACGCAACTTAGCAATTTCTGCTTTTAAAGTGATTTCACACATTGTCGATATTTAAAAAAAAATTAATAGCAATAAAATAAAACTGTTTGTGTCTCTGTCATATCACACTAATAATTATTCTAAAGCAAAATGGTAAGTCGTACAGTAGGCATTTAATCCACGTTTAATCCATGATAAGGATTTTACTGTTCAGCGTTCATCAACATAGACGGTTCATCAACATAGAGAACCGATTCATCCGGTTCATCAACAGTTCATCAATCACCAATGCTGCCATCTTTAACAAATTTAACTGAAGAATAGCTAGACTATCCGCAATGGCGGTTTATTTAAAACGTCCCGTGGAAAAGTGATCTTGATCATGATAGATAAAACGCATCAACTTGACAAGTTGTTTCCTGGTTTCCTCAGTCATAAAAGAGAATGCTGGTTAGGAATTACATTATCAGGACTTATTTCATCATAATCACCATTTCATAGTATCATAAAAATAAATGCTATAAAGCATAGAGTTCACATTAAGTTCCTTTAGGATACGGTATATCCACTTATTTTATTGTCCCAGCTGTTGGGCGCATGAACTAATTTCACTAGCACTGATTCTATTTGTCCCCTAGTTATTAATTATAAACTTTACAAAAAAAAAGGCAGTCTCGCAGCAACTGGGTAAATTAATTTCTCAACAAATCGAATTTATGATCCGGTTTTACGGATTTATATTCATTTTGTTAATTAAATCGTATACATTCAGTTTCGTTAGGAGAAAACAACCGCTAGAGAGATTTTTAAATTTCTACTTTTAGGTAAACCCCTACTCCCACCAATGGTCGGACATCGCTGATTTATAAAGAATAACTCCCGTAGCTCTGCACCATGCCTTAAACCGCTCGACTACAGGTCGAGACCCCTGTATAATCCACTTCCCTCAAATTATCTTTAAAATTATTTTCCTATCTAATTATGTTGTGATAGGGATTAACTTGATAAATCACGGGTTTAACTGGATTAATCTTACATCGTTTATTTAAATAATTGAATATTAAATCTTAAATCACCCTGTAGCTTCGACTGAACAAACAAATTGTAGCAACTCATTTAGAAGATTTAGAAATATGTATATATGATATCGAAATTTTTTCCAGAAATAATATGTTTATCTTACGACAAGAGACAGGAAATTTTCAAAACAACCCAAGAGAATATGTTAAAAGAATACTATAAAAACTGAACCAGAGGGGGATAGTGACAGTGAGGTCCCAGGGTGCGCCCCGGCGACACGTCAGCCGTCCTGAGGGGCAGTTTACGTAAGTAGAGTTTTGTTTCACTTCCAGGAATGTTTAAATTATAATAAACTTAAGTTCTAAAAAGTAATACTTCTACAAAAAATCTTAGTTTTATCTCTCTTTCTTGAACTAAATGTTGCATCTAAATTCAATATTAATTTTGACAGATTCTATTTTATGCATTTATGATGTTTATTTGAAACTATGTTAAATTAGTGGTTGACATGTTCCCATATACCTTCGTACTGCATTCTGCTAAATTTTTATTCTTAGATTTATTAAAATGGTATGTAACCAGTGCCATTGACTTCCCTTTATGTAGAGTATAAGTAACCTGAATTTCTTAGTAGAAGTGCTGAATCACCTCATGAATTCCTATATATGTATATCCCTCGACCCGCTACCTACCAAGATATATTATCAAGATACCGATTTATTAAGAGCGCCCTTCGGAGAGTCCCTCTAAATGCAACAAATTTTTTCACTACCTGGGAGCTTTTCCTCTGATTTTCCTTCAAACATTTCCATGCCCCGCTTTCATTTTCTATTTGTGCCACATGTCCTATCACAGTCTACAATATTCACTGTTATTAAATCTGGCTTCTTATAAGAAATCATGTAGCTCACTGTCATATAGGTCAATTCTTCTCCATTCGCCTGTTTGTTCATCTCTTTTAGGTCCAAAAATTTTCCTAATAACTTTATTCTCGAATACTCGTAATCTTATCTCCTCACTTAAAGTAATGCTACGGTTTATTATACAGCGTGTCGCGCCCGACGTGACGCGAATTCGCGTTTCGCTCGGCGTGAGGCTGGTTTCGCATGGAGCGCATACGCTAGAGCGCATATGTTTATGGAATTGTCGCCAGATGGCACCACATATATGGAAAATCAAAATGACCAACGTTCATAATAAATTTCCAAATGTGTTTACAAAAACTAATGATTACAAACCTGTCCCTGCATAACCTAATAAAATAAATTACATACATACTATTTAGTAAACTATAAACTAATCTGATGTACACTAAACTGACCCATCGGAATCTAACAAAATGAAGTGATTGAACATTTATTTCTTAAAATATGGTTTGGAATTAAATGCAAATGTTGGTCATTCACACATATGTCCTGCCATCTGGTGGATTTACTGTTATGAGCGTTCACGTATGCCAACTTCAATTCTAATAAAGAACTTTGAAAATAAATTGAGAGGAAAAGTCATAATTTGTCTTCATAGATAAACATATTAAAATTCTTCATAAAAAAAGTTTCACGTGTCGTTGCAAAACGATTAAAATAGTTCGAAATATTAGTAAAGACAGAAAGAGTAGCTAGAGCAACAGAATCATATGAATGTTGTATGGAAAATTATAGAATAAATTATTCTTTAGTTCTTAAATAAACAGATGGTTGATGAATATACCAGATTTTAGAATACTTCAGATTTTCGCCTGAGCAATTTTATCAGGTTTTGAATTTAATAGAAGCGAAATTTATGCACATCCATATCCCCGAGATACAATATTTACAGCTTTTATTTATCTCTTGACTAAGTTCAAGCCACAATAACTTTTTTCTATACATCTTTGTACTCCTTCATGCTCTTCTTCATGCTCATATTGTATAAAATATGTACAGAACTCAATGATTTGCAACAAAATCATCAAACTTTCGTCGTTAAAATTGGAAAGTTATAAAACAAGTACTGTATTTGCGACATTTTGTTGTAAAATCTTAGTTTGTTTTTAGCAATTACACCAATGAGTACGGGTAATATTTTCTACATTCTTTGTTTGCGCTGGCAAATTGCGTCCTGGATTCAAGAGATTCCAAAACACGACGCGACATGTCAGCGCAAATTTTTTTGCGCCAGCAATTTGCGTTGTAGATAAACCACCTCCATTTAAATACATGGGGAGCAATTTTTGCGCTGGCGCGTTGCGTCGTAGATAAACCACAGCATAAGAGTCCATATAATATAACTGGGAGAAAAACAGTTTATTTTCAGTTTATTTTTTTTAGAAGTTGGGGCCACAAGAGCCACTGTAATGTATAATAACATGCATTTCCAGAATTGAGCCTATGTTTAAATTTTTTTTGCGCGATAGTGCGTTTTGTCATACTTACCAGCAATTGCGACCATTATCGAAAGTTCAACTTCCTACATTCCGGGGTTGCCAACCTAAATAACTATACTGTAATATTACATTTACACCCACGTGCGGGAAGTAAAACCACTGCCCTCTATGTATACTACGTACAATGTATAGACAGAAAATATAACGTTAATATACATTATACGAAACAAATCACTGCATTTTAAATGAACTGAACTTTATTTTAAACAATATAAACAATAAATCCGAACTTGCGGCCATGTTATCAATAATTGCTCTCAAGGCCTCCTGTTGTTTCAACTAATAAACATTGCCCACACTGTTAACGTCAGTCAGTTGTTTATAATGAACGCAAATATTTCCAACAAAGATGCTATTATTTTACTATTATTTATTGAAAACACCACCGCACAAAAAATAATGTACAACGCACGTTTGAACCTCGCATCGTAATATACTAGTGTGCATCTCATTCCTGTTTGTAGTTATTGTATTATTGAATTCAGACACTTTAAAATTTCCCACATTTGTCTTTAACTGTCAATTTCCATAATATAATGTATTTCTGTGGGTGACCATATATTTAGTTTTATTGATGTTTACTTTAAATCCCAGCTTCTTAGAATTACTAAATAGAGTGAGCGTGTTGGTCCTTAGTGTCTCCTCACTATTACCTAAAAATACTGTATTGTCAGCAAAAACTAACAGTTTATTAATACCATTTAGTTGTAGACTACCTTCTTCATCCTCTAATTCCATGGCGCGACAGGCCTAGAAGGCCCTTGGCATACCAGCCGGCTGCTGGCCGCACATCCACATATCTTGATAATAGAGGTAGACGATCATACAGCCAGTGTAGGTGTGACACGTGGTCAGCAATTCGGGTCCCCCAGCCGTTATAGCGGGTTATTTCAACCTGGAGCCGCTACTTATTGTATCTACCTAAATTCGTCACGATGCTGGGTGGACACAGATCCCATACTGGCCGAAATTCCATGAGAAAATTTCCCCTATGGAGACCCGAACCAACGCAAGTCCCGTAGCTCCGCAACAAGGTCTTAATCACTCGGCTACGACGCAGGACTCATCTTCATCCTCTAGTTCGGTGTATTGTGACTCTAGAATTGTTGATAGTTAATCTGAATCCCTGAAGTCATTTGTCATATCCTTTGCTGGCTTAATCGTATTTCTTAACTCTTCTTCAATTGAGTTGTTTTCATTTTATTATAATTATATGAACCAGATAATTAAAATACAAAACTTACGTTCACAAAATATGTTTATATTGCTATGAATTTTGTGGTAATTAAAATATTGTAAGTAGTCGGAAATACTTGATTGATATATACATCAATACATGTTTCGGAAGACCCATCATCAGATAAATCGGACCAGTCTTGAGAACCCCGTGCTGTGACGCATTCAGCTCTCAATGCCGGTAATTTTATGTGTTTATGTAAAATTGTAGGTTTTCACGGCAGGTGTCTTGATTCCTATTTGGTTTGTCTTTTGGGCTAAATGGCTGTGGTCTGGTTTTCTTAAAACTCAACGTTTCGTCTATCAGGCTAAATGGATGTGGTTTGGTTTTCTTAAAACTCAACATTTCGTCTACTACTGCGGCAGACGAAACGTTGAGTTTTAAGAAAACTAAACCATTAGCATTAGTAGACGAAACGTTGAGTTTTAAGAGAATCAAACCACGTCCATTTAGTCCGAAAGACAAACCCAACAGGATTTATGCGTTTAGTTACTAAAGTATTCTTGAATTTCAAAATTCATATTATTTTTTTTGTAATAAACGTTTTCTTTAAAACTGTCAATTATTTAAAATCAATACGTAATTAAATTTACTTCTTCAATTTTATGTCCGTAAAACCAACGATCTGTCACTGTGATCTCGGATAAACATCGTTGCCTCGTACACAGTGGGCCCATGTTCGATCCCCGGTCGGGACAAGTTTCTTGAGTGAGATTTTTTGGAGGGTTTTCCTCACCTGTAAGACAAATGTTGGGGAATCTTTAACGCCGGAATACGGTAGACCTAGACACTATCTGGGATACATGATTTATTTTATCATATTCGTCTTTTTCAGTATAATTCGTGTGAGTGAACAACATGATTTATCTTAAATGTTCATGCTGTGTGGGAAGTGGCGCCGCATTGAGCTCATCCCTCATTCTGGGAGGTTCTCCACGGCGTCGTATGCTCATCAAAGTATGTATACTATAAAAAGTTTAATTATCTTTTCTCGATAGGTCGTATTATATTCTTCCGGGTGGCATGGGAGACGTTAAAGTATCTAAAAATGAGGGGTTAAACTAAGAATAAGTAATAAATAAATACATCCAAACGATGTGGTAATTATTTGTAAAGAAGGAGGAGAATTTGTCGCTGAACTATATTCGAATAGTTTACTGAACAATTCCCGTATCTATTGTTTTTATATACATAGCCTTCTATTATCAATCATTTTCAATACGGCCTCTTGCAGTCTACATTAATTTCGCACATATTATGGGGGTTTGTTAACCAAGTCCTGTGGGAGGTGAGACCTTCCTCATTCTAGTTTTCTAAACACGAAACCAATACAATTTTGACTATGAACGATAATGTCGGATATCTAACAGAAAACATTCCATTTTCAATGGACAGAGTGTAAATCAATTAAAAATATAGAACTTATCTGGTTATAGAAGAGTTGATCTATGAATATCAAAACATAACAATTTATACTTGAAATTAGGTATTTTTCGCCTTGAGACATTGGGCTCCCTTTCTCAAATTTATTGAAAACTGAATAGTTTCGTTAACGCAGAGATCTCTGATATAACGCATCCCTAAATAATTAATATGATGCACTTTATTCAGAAGCAATTTTTTTCTTAATTGTTAACTGTATTAAGTGATATAAGTAGCAATTAATAACATTGAAATGAGTCTTTGTTTATTGAGTAGAATTTTTTACTTTACCTTGACACACAGGCCTATCGGTCTTCACCCTAATCTTATTTGTTGTTGTTTTTTTTTCTATCTAGTATAATAGTAAATTACGATGCGAGGTGGTAAGTAGTTTTTACAGTATTGGTTTCGGTAGCGAGGTTTTTAATTTTTGAGATTCTGTAAAACACTTCACAAACGTGCGTTGTACATTATTTTTTGCGCGATGGTGTTTTCAAAATAATAGTAGAATAATAACATCTTTGTTGGAAATATTTTCGTTCATTATAAACAACTGGCTAACGTTAACAGTGTGGGCAATGTTTATTAGTCGAAACAACAAGAGGCCGTGAGACCAATTTAGTAATAAAATGGAGGCAAGTACGTATTTATTGTTTTATATTGTTTCAAATCAAGTTCAGTTCATTTAAAATGCAGTGATTTGTTTTGTATATGTGTATTGACACTACCTTTTGGATATTTTTTGTATATACATTGTATGCAGTACATATAGAGAACAGTGGTTTTACTTCCCACACGCTGTATTATGTAATATTACAGTATAGTTATTTTTATTACAGTATAGTTATTTAGGTTGGCAAACCCGAAATGTAGGAAGTTGATCTTTCAAAACTACATAAACTAAGAAATATAAATGGAATTAAACCACTAAGATGATAAGTTAGCAGCTTTCATGGTTCGCCATTGTTGTAAGTATGACAAAACGCACTATCGCGCAAAAAATATTATTAATGAGATTAATTTTCAACGTGTTTTCAGATTCTTTAGATAAGAACTTATGACAAAAAATGACTAATGTTATTTTTCGCTTAGATTAAAAAAAAAAAAAAAACATAATAAATTACTTGTAAAATTCATAATAAATAGATATTTTAATTCCAAACTATTACTTACATTACGATAGAGCTGTTTCAAATTGTACTAAATATAAAAGTATTATTTTTATCAAAAAATAATAAAAATATCGCTCAATCATCTCGACAAAATAAGCTACATTTGAATGTCGCGGTTCAACAATGACTTGAGCGTTACGAGGTTACGGTGTGGTTGCAGCGTGAATAGTCAACTCTTCAATTCTGTTCCCATATTTCGAAATTTATCTCGCTATAAACATAATAATTATTATTACGCGTTGTTTTAATTTCAGGAATAATAGAGATTTAAGAAATACTTGTAATTAACTTTTCAAAATTCTTACTACGAACATAAGAAGATCTAACATTTTCGTTTTAAAACGTAAGTGAATAAGTGAGAACGTTGGTGATGTGGATTGAAAAGTTCGAATTAAAAATTTCACTAAAATATAAGATAGGTCTACATTTGTTCCATTTAAATTATGGTACTGTAGAAATAGAATGTAGATGCAGAACCAAGATACATTAGAAAATACAGAGTAGATACATAAGCAGAACCAAGGTACATTACAAAATATAGAGTAGATACATAAGAAATAGAGGTGGAAAGGAAAAGATAAATTTAAAACCAGTTCTGATATTTCTGCATTAAATTATACGTACTAGTGTTCGCCAAGTGGTCGAAATTCGACCATAAATAACATGCCACTTTATATTATATTAGACATTGTTAGTTTTAAATTGTACTAAAACATAATCATAAAAATACATGGTACATATTTATGTTGGAGTGTAACTGATGACGGGGGTGATAGTATTCTAAATTAGCACCCAGCAACGATAAGAATTTGGGTACCTACAATAAGTAGGAAGTACCGGCTCCACGTTGAGAAAACCAGCTATAACGGCTGGTGGACCCGACATGCTGACCATGCCATCCCCTACACTGGAAGGATGATCGTCTACCTCTGTGATTAACACATATACTGTACATGTATTAACTTTCCCATAGTTTAAATGGGAACTTTGGCGCTGGATTTTAGTGCCTTGCAGTTAAAAATGGCAGATCATTTTTTGGTCATGGCCTTTGTACATCACATGCTTCTATGTAAGAAATTTAACTCTTGCACCATGGAGATTTTCCATAAGCACTGCCTTGCAGTTAAAAACGGCAGAACTAACTGTTTCCGATTTTTTAAATATTGATAACACTAAAGCTTGTCATTAGCTACTAAAAAAAGTGATTGACATACAGAGGAGAAACAGATATTTAACTGTCACGTAGATATATTACTTCTGCAAGTTTAAATAGGAGCTTTGGCGCTGGATTTTAGTGCCTTGCAATTAAAAATGGCAGATAATTTTTTGGACATGGCCTTTGTACATCACATGCTTCTATGTAAGAAATTTAACTTTTGTACCATGGAGATTTTCCATAAATACTGCCTTGCAGTTAAAAAGGCAGAACTGTTAAAATTTTTTATTTATAAAACTAAAGCTCGTCAATGTTAGTAAAAAATTGATTCACAAACAGAGGAGAAAATGGTACTTAACTGTTTTGTCTTTGCATATATATATATCCATCCATAGTAATTCTGCCCGAGGGTAGGTCTTTCATAGCATTTTCATGCTATGCTTGCAGCTTTACTAGGGAATTGTAAGCGTGGTAGCTTCCCGTTGCTTTCCACACAGGTGAAGGATGATGATGATAAGGATGATGATGATGGCTATATGATTTTGGGGACCATTTGGGCCTTAACGTTTTCCTGACATTTGTCTTACAGGTGAGGAAAAACCCTGATAAAAACCTCACGCAGAAAAACTGCCCTGACGGGGATTCAGGCCTGCTGTGTGACAAGGCAGCACGTTACCTCAAGACCACAGCGGTGGACATATATATATATATATATATATATATATATATACTGATGTCTGTCTGTCTGTTTGTCCTTTATGCATTATCATCCGATGTGATTGGGCTTTTTTGCAAAATGTTCAGGAGTTTCCCGGGAGGATTTTAGGCTATAAGAGAGTTGTAATACTCAACCCCTTCACCCTTACAAAATCACCCTTTGTAGTGAAAAAAAAAAGTGTTTTTCGGAACTCTTTGGGCACTTAAATGTTTTTACGCTGCATAAACCATAATACCAAATTAATATACACTTAATTAAATATCTAAAAAAAAAAAAAATATACAAAATAGTCTGCGATGCATATGTCTATCTTTTATGGATAACTCATAATAACCATTTTTATCTTTCAGCTCATTGATGCCAAGAAGATCGGGATGACTAGATTTTCGGTCAAGCGTAGCAGCGCACGGCGGGTATTCTTTTACAGATAACTCTCAATAACCATTTATGTCTTTCAGCTCATTTATGCCAAAAAAAATCTCGAGCAATGCTAGGTAGTCAGCACGGGATATCTATAATCAATTACAATATAAATTTATAATTATTTTTCTTTTCACATATTCAACTAAACATAAAACACATTTAATTTATTTATGCATAGCAGCGTACACCGGGTATGAACATCTGATTGAAAACTTCTTCTACTGGCATGCAGTGCTTATAGTTTAGCTAGTGCCTCCTTGACAATGGCAGCCTATTCTTCTCTATTTTCTGCCTTCTTTCTCCATCTTCTAACTCCCATCCTTCACAGATTTTCCTCCAGACAGTCCTACCATGTCAATCTCAGTCTTTCTCTGTATCTTCCTCTCCTGGATTTCCATAAAAAATCTTTTTAATCGTTCTGCCACCATTTATTCTACTCACATGTCCAGCCCATTCAATTCTTTTAGTTTTTATCTGCGTTACTATATTAGGTCTCTTATACAATAATTGATTTAGCTATCTCATTATTTGTCCTTATTCTCCATCTGTCTTTATCTTTTATCCTAGGTTGTCCTAATTTATCTGCCGGCTATCATCATTAGGTTTCTGAATCAGATTAGTTTCAGAGTTGGGGGTGATTAGCTCGCAGCCTCCTAGAGGGGTTGGTTTCACCATACATTGAAAACTAGTAAACATTTTCACATTGCAAACTAGTGAATATATATAAAAAAAAAAATGTTACATTCCTATTAATATAATGTATAAAAATTCTATATTAAAATATATTGTTGGCTGACAAGTAAGTGATTACCACAAGATTTAATTATATCATAACTGTTAACAGATCAATAACATATATTGGATTAGTCAAGCGTTAACACACACACATATAATTAATCGGTTGTACTTAATAATTTATTATTAAATTTTTTTAGCAATGCCACCAAATTGTCTTTGACATTTCTGGCATTCTCTCCTGGCATTGGCGGAATTGTAATCCATTTCTTAGGTTGAGTTGGGGCACCTGGAAGATGTAGTTACTTTACCATGATGATAGGTGATGAATGATAATGTAGCGTCCTTAAAGCTAAACTTAACCTAAATCCAGACCATTTGGTTCATGTATTACGGATCTTCGGCTCATTTCGCATGGACAATTCTTCTTCCTAAAGGTAGGTAAACTGTTCATCCCTCTTTCAATGCATAAATATTTTTAGATTCTCGATTTCCTGCACGTTGGATAAGTCAAAATGGACCCATACATTGGCCAGCTAGATCTCCCGATCTTAGTTTTATACATTTAGACCTAATTTTTTTAGAGCATGTGAGATGACAATCATTTCCATGTTGATTCTATGCATAATTTATTTCTGCACCTTATTCCTGTTTGTTATTATTGTTCCAAGTTATTTGAATTCTGTCAGTTCATCGAAATGCCATCTTTTTTTGTTAAGTTGACATGTTGCGTATATAGAAAAGAGAAATCAGAAATTATACAAATAAAGTAACTGTGGAAAAAGCCATATTAGCTTACTAATCAGTTGTAAAGTTTTATCTTTCTAGGAAATGACGTTTGAAAATAAATATGATGCGACGAATAAAAGCTACGCGAAATTGAAGATTGAAAACAATAGTACATGGAAGCCATTCAAATATTCAAGTATGTAAAATAAATTATATGAGAAGGGAAAAATTTACAGGAACTATATCAGTAAGGATATTGTAGGCCTACTGAAAAGTTTGTAGCCTGTATGGATGCAACAAAATGCATGATTCCATTATGCAATACTTAAATTAATTGTAGCCTATAAACTGTAGCGTTGAAAACAGATAAATTTATATTAATATAACTATTCTATAAATTAATTTAATATACATTTATTTACATGCCTAACCATTGCTAAAGAAAACACAACTTCAAACAAAATTGCAAACAGGCTGTTTCTATATTCAAATAAAAATGACTTGAAGAAAAAAAAAAATACACGGGAAGTAATTTTTGTATTGAGCTACCAATTTCCAGTAGTTTTCTGTCACTTGTCATTGTTTACTCTTGAGGAGAATTTGATAAGTTCTTTATCCCCATGTAACACAACACCTTAATTCTCTGTTTGATAACATAACACGGGAACATCTGCTGTACTTATTACACTTCAAAACAAGAAGTTTTCTGGAAATGCAATATAACAGAAATGTAAATTTAAAAAAATCATGGCTCGACATAAGCGGAAAATGTTTGTTGTAAAATTGGATGAAGTTGTAGTTAAGGTACATTCCGATCCTTGTCTCACAAATGTTCCACAACATTCCGTCCAAGAGAGTTTTATGGATGAGGGTAGTAAGTTTGCTGAATCTTATTTTAATATATGTTTTCTATTGAATTTGGAGGAGATATCAATTTTTCGTAGTTTAAAAAATGGAAATTACTTAGGTGACCAATTTACTATATAATTACAACATCCTGAGATTCTTGAGGAGACATAAATATCTGGATCTCTGAGTATTGTTCCAATGCAAGGCATTCCTTGTTTTTCAGGTATGAAAGTGCATCTAAAGGTAGAATTTAACTGTTCAGCAATTGTGGAATAAGGGCCAGATTAGCCACACTGTGGATCATGCAACTCGCTTCACAGATAAGTGGACCCAAGTCCCGACTCCTGAGAGGATTAAATATCGGGATCCCCGAGTGTTGAGACAGGGTAGAATAGCAACACCGCCGACCATGCGACTCACTTCATCAAGTAAATGATGATTGAATGATTGTGATGATTGATGGTGGATGGATGAATGAAGATGGATGGATGGTGATGAATGGATGGTGATGGTGACTATAGATGGATGGTGACAGATGGATGGATAGATTGATGATGGATGGATGTATTGATGATGTATGGATGGATGATTGATGATGTATGGATGGATGGATGAATGTATTATGATGTATAGAGGGATGGATGGATGGATTGATTGATGTATCGATGATGTACATATGAATAGATGGATAGATTGATGATGGCTGGATGTTTTGATGATGTATGTATGGTTGGATGGACAGATTGATGATGGGCGGATGGCTGGATGATTGATGATGGGTGGATGGATGTATTGATGATATATGTATGTATGTATGTATGAATGGATGGATAGAATGATGATGGATGGATGAATTGATGATTAATACCTCGATGGATGGATGGATGGATGGAAGTACTGATGACATACATATGGATGGATTGATAATGCATCGATTCATGATGGGTGGATTGATGATGGATGTATGGACTGATGATGGATGGACGGATTGATAATGGATTATTAATAATGGTTGATGATGGATGGATGGATGGATCAATTGATGATGGATGGCTGGAATGATGATGGATCGATGAACTGATGATGGTTGATTGGATTGATGATGAATGGATGGATTGAAGATGGACGAATGGATGGATTGGTTGAAGATGGATAGATGGATGTGAAATGTATCCATGATGGGCAGATGGATGATAGATGGATGTGATGTGGATGGATGGATGAATAAGATATGATGTGGATGGATGGATATGATGTGTAATGGTGTGATGTTGAGATGTGTGATGGTATGATGTGCGACAGTGTGATATGCGATGTGTGATAGTGTGACAGTGTGATGTATGATGTGCGATAGTGTGATGTGTGATAGTGTGATGTGTAATGGTGTAATGTTGAGATATGTGATAGCATGATGTGTGATGGTATAATGTGTGATAGTGTGATGTATGATGTGCGATAGTGTGATGTGTAATGGTGTGATGTTGAGATGTGTGATGGTATGATGTGTGACAGTGTGATGTGTGATGGTGTGATAGTGTGATGTGTGATAGTGTGATGTGTAATGGTGTGATGTGTAATAGTGTGATAGTTTGATGAATAATGTATGATGTGTGATAGTGTAATGTGTGATGTTGTGATGTGTGAGAATGTGATGTGTGATAGTGTGAGGTGTGATAGTGTGATGGTGTGATGTGTGATGATGATTGTGTGAGGGATGTTGTGATGTGTGATAGTGTCATGAGTGATGGTGTGATGTGTGATGGTGTGATGTGTAATCTGTGATGTGTGAAGGCATCATAGTGTGATGTGTGATGGTTAGATGTGTGATAGAGCAATGTGTGATTTGTGATAGTGCAATGTGTGATGTGTTATAGTGTGATAGTGTGAGGTGTGATAGTGCGATGTATGATGGTGTGATGTGTGATGGTGTGATGTGTGATGGTGTGATGTGTGATGGTGCGATGTGTGATGATGCAATGTGTGATGGCATGATGTGTGATAGTGTGATGTATGATGTGTGATGGCATGATGTATGAGTGTGATATGTGATAGCATGATGTGCGATGATGTGATGTGTAATAGTGTGATGGTGTGAGTGTGATGTGTGATGGTATGATGTGTGATATATGATAATGCGCTGTATGATGTGCGATAGTGTGATGTGTAGTGGTGTGATATTGAGATATGTGATGGTATGATGTGCAACAGTGTGATGTGTAATAGTGTGATGGTGTGATGTGTGATGTGAGATGTGTGATAGTGCAATGCATGATAGTGTGATGTATAATGTGTGAAATTGTGATGTGATGTGTGATAGTGATTGTGTCATGAGTGATGTTGTGATATTGTGATGTGTGATAGTGTGATGTGTGATGTATGATGGTGTGATGGTGATTGTGTCATGAATGATGGTGTGATGGCTGATGGTGTGATGTGTAATCTGATATGGCGTGATATGTGATGTGTGATAGTGTGAAGGTGTCAGAGTGTGATGTGTGATAATGCAATGTGTGATGATGAGATATGTGATACTGTGATGTGTGATGGTGTGATAGTGTGATTTGTGATAGTGCAATGTGTGATGTGTTATAGTGTGATGTATGATGTGTTATAGTGTGATGTGTGATTGTGTCATGAGTGATGGTGTAATGGCATGATATGTGATGGTGTGATGTATAATGTGTGATGGCGTGATGTGTGAATGTGTGATGATGTGATGTGTGATGGCATGATGTGTGATGTATAATAGTGTTATGTGTGATAGCATAATGTGTGATTGTGTAATGTGTGATAGTGTGATGGCATGATGTGTGATGGCGTGATGTGTGATACCATGATGTGTGATATGTGATGGTGTAATGTGTGACAGTATGATTTGTGATAGTGTGATATGTGATAATGTGATGTGTGATGGTGTGATGTGTAATGGCATAATGTGTAATAGTGTGATGTATGATGGCATGATGTGTTATAGTTTGATGTGTCATGGCATGATGTGTGATAGTGTGATGATGTGACGTGTGATAGTGTGACTGTGTTATGGCGTGATGTGTGATAGTGTGATGTGTCATGGCATGATGTGTGATACTGTGATGTATGATGGCGTTTTATGTGATAGTGTGACTTGCAATAGTGTGATGTGTGATGTGAGATATTGTGATAGTGTGAGGTGTGTTAGTGTGATGTGTCATGGTGTGATGTGCAATAGTGTGACATGTGATAGTGTAATGTGTGATGGCGTGATGTGTAATGATGTGATGTGTGATGGCATGATGTGTAATAGTGTGGTGTGTGATATTGTGATGTGTGATATGGTGATGGCATGATGTGTGATATGTAATGGCGTAATAGTGTGATGGCATGATTTGTGATAGTTTGATGGCATGTTGTGTGATAGTATGATGTGTGATGGCATGATGTGTGGTATTTTGTTGGCGTGATGTGTGGTAGTGTGATGTGTCATGGCACGATGTGTGATACTGTGATGTATAATGGCATTTTATGTGTTAGTGTGATGTATGATGGCGTTTTATGTGATGGTGTGACTTGCAATAGTGTGATGTGTGATGGCATGATGTGTGATGTGAGATATTGTGATAGTGTGATGTGTGATAGTGTGAGGTGTGTTAGTGTGATGTGTCATGGTATGATGTGTGATAGTGTGATGTGCAATAGTGTGACATGTGATAGTGTAATGTGTAATGGCATGATGTGTAATGATGTGATGTGTGATGGCATGATGTGTAATAGTGTGGTGTGTGTTATTATGATGTGTGATATGGTGATGTGTGATGTGTGATATGTAATGGCATAATAGTGTGATGGCATGATTTGTGATAGTTTGATGGCATGTTGTGTGATAGTGTGATGTGTGATGGCATGATGTGTGGTATTTTGTTGGCGTGATGTGTGGTAGTGTGATGGTGTGATATGCGATAATGTGACGGTGTGATGTGTGATGGCGTGATATATGATGACATGATGTGTGATGGCATGATATGTGATAATGTGACAGTGTGATGACATGAAGTGTGATAATATGATGTGTGTTAGTGTGATGTGAGATAGTGTGTTGGTGTGATTGTGTGATGTTTGATAGTGTGATGGCATGATGTCAGATATATGATATTTTGGTGGTGTGGTGTATGATAGTGTGATGTGCTATAATGTGCTGTGTGATAGTGCGGTGGTGTGATGTGTGATAGTGTGATGGCATAATGTGTGATGGCATGATGTGTGATAGTGTGATGATGTGTAATATTGTGATGTGTGATATGGTGATGTGTGATGGCCTGTTGTGTGATGGTGTGATTGTGTGATAGTGTGATGTGATATGATGAGATGATGATGATGAAAATGAGGAAGATGACGAGGACAACGATGTCGAAGATGATGACATTAACAATAACAGTAACAAAAATAACAATAACATCAATAACAATGATAACATAAACAATAATCACAATAATAATAATAATAATAATAATAATAATAATAATAATAATAATAATAATAATAATAATAATAATTTTATTAGGAATATTCCACACTACTGTGGTTCTCCTTCAACCCAAAGTGGTTTGTCGCCAGAGGTTTCTGTCTAAAGCATCTTCTTCCCACAAGTCTTTAGCTTCGATACTCTCCTCACTAATCTATCTAACATTCTCTAGGTCTGCCTCTTCCACTACTACCATTAACTTTCCAATCAAGGATGTTCTTTAGTATTTCATCTTCTTCCATTCTTATGAGGTGTCCATACCATTTCAAACGTTTTTCTCCTATTTTTTAAACATTTTTTTCCATCTCTCCTTTTTGCGCTGTTTCTGACTTTATTCCATCTTGAAATTCTTGTCAATCATCTACAAAAATCCATTTCTACTGCTGAGAGCTTGTTGTCTACTTTATTGTCCAGGTTTCGGACACATATAATAAAATGTTTTGTAACAATAATATTAATAATAATAATTTTTTATTAGGAATATTCCACAATATAGTGGTTCTCCTTAAACCCAAAGTGATTTGTCGCCATCGGTCTAATGCATCTATTTCCCTCAAATATCTAGCTTCCATAATTTTCATCACTCTAACCAATGTACTCTATGTCTGCCTCTTCTACTTCTTCCATTAACTTCCAAATCAAGGACCTGGTATTCTATCTTCTTGAATTCTTATAAGGTGTCTATAGCATTTCAAACATTTTTCTTCTATCTCTCCTAATAAGTTTCTTCCAACATGCATAATTTCCCTTATTGTGCTCTTTCTGACTTGTATCCCGTCTTGAAATTCTTGTTGATAGCCTCCAAAAATCCATTTCTACTGCTAACAGTTTGTTGGCTTGTTGTCTACTTACTGTCCAGGTTTTTAACCCATATAATAAAATGGTTTGTAACAGATAATAATAATAATAATAATAATAATAATAATAATATAATAATAATAATAATAAAAATAATAATAATAATACATCATCAGCTTGCAAGGATTAATCAGATGCAAGGATTAAGCCTCATAATGCGTGTTTTCTGTTCTCAATCTGTAACACTGTTGAGTCCATCTTGTCTTCGATCTTCCAACATTTCTTCTACCCTTTGGGTAATAATTTATCATCACTTTTGGTATGCGATCATCTTTTTTCTTTGTATATATTGTTTCCAATAATAGTAATAAAGTACATAAATAGGTGTCCATAATAATAATGGATGATGATGATAATAATAATAATAATAATAAAAGTAAATGAACAATAACAATAATAAAAATTACAAAAATAGTGACAATAATAATAATAATAATAATAATAATAATAATAATAATAATAATAATAATAATAATAATAATAATATAATAATAATAATAATAATGATAATAAGAATAACAACAACAACGACGACAACAATAACAATAATAATAATAAATAATTAATAATAATAATATTTAAAGTGATCCCACTATAGGTCTTTTATCCCAGAACAAGTGTCTGATACTCATTTCAGTTGAAATCTGAGTTTATCCCAGAGGCATGATATTACGAGAAGGTTTAGGCCAATTTAAAAACCCTGACCCCATTGGGACATAAACCTTTGACTTTCTGGCTTGTAGCGTATTGCCCTAACTACGCTATCGTGAACCCCAATAACAATGACATATTCAGAGAATTTGTAGCTGAAGGCACCTTCCTGTTTCTGAACTCCATCCTCTTGTTTAAGGGCATCTTCTTCTTGAATTCCCTTTGAAGAAATGACTTCTTTAACTTTTTGGTACCATTATATCTTTTATCTTCTCCAAAACCTTCTTCTGGCTAGTGATAATTGAATTTATTTTTATGCCATAGTTGATGTTGCACCTTCATTAGGTGTCCAAACAATTTTAACTCCCACTTTTCAATTCTATCACAACACAATAACAACAATAATAACAATAACAACAATAATAATTAATAATAATAATAATAATAATAATAATAATAATAATAATAATAATAAATATCTACCTAAATCTGGTTATTAATGTAAACATATCTTCTAACTACCCATGTGCATGGGTACTGGGCCACCCTGAATCACGAGGAGATTAAATATCAGAATTCATGATTGTTGCTGGGGCACTAAAGCAACTTTAAGTAGGTAAGTACTTATAAAAATATTCCTTTGACTACAATTCCAATATCATGAAATGCAGTTTTATTACAATAAGTAATTATATTGCAGGTTGAAATGAATGTGCATCACAACTGCTAATCCTCAGCTGCCATGGAACCATCCAGGTAATATTTTACTTAAGAACTTCATAAAAGGAACTTTCCAATGTAATTTATGTCATTTCATGTTTCCTGCTAGCTGGTGTTGGTTAGGTGTAATATTTCCATTCAAGGTTCGCCATTTCTCTGTGCAGACACTAATACTGCACATTTTTCACCTCAACCACAAGACTCTTTTGGACGAAACATTTATTAATATAAGGATCGGCATGTACTTTAACTACAACTACATCCAATTTTACACCAAACAATCTCTAATTTTGAGGAGTCATGATTTTTTATTTATATCTCTAACTTATATTACATTTCAGAAAACCTCTCTTGAAATTACAAATATAGCAGATACGTCATGTGTAATGTTACCAACAAGAGGATGAAGGTGATGTACTATATTTGTATCAATAACTTATGAATTCTCTTCAAAGTAAATCTAGACAAATGACAAAAAATAGCTGTAAATTGGTAGCTGTACATCAAAATTAGTTCCTGTGTAATAAGGTAATACTTCCGCACCATAGCCGAGTGGTTAAGAGAAGATGCTTTGGCACCGAGCTATGGGATTTGCGCCGGTTCGAGTCCCCATGGGGGAAGAAATTTTCTCATAGAATTTCGGCCAGTATGGGACTGGTGCCCACCCAGCATTGTGAGGAATTTGGGTAGCTACAATAAGTAATGGTTCCAGTTTGAGAAAACAAGCAATAACGATTGGGGGAGCCAACAAGTTGACCACATGTCAACTCTACATTAACTTGATGATTATTTACCCCTGTGATTAACACATGTGGATGTGAAGTCAGTAGCTGTTCGTAGGCCAAGGGCCTACTAGGCCTGTCGTGCTGTGGAGTTTAGTTTTAGTAATAAATTAATTTCCATATAAAAACAACCTGTATATGATTTTATTTGAAATTGTGTTTTCAGAGAATTGACTGGATATGTAAATAAATGAATATTAAATGTGGACTGTACATGTTAATGATTACTAACTTTTGTTTAAGTAACTCAGAAATATTAAGTTTATATTCAGTTGACATAATATTTTGGAAATATATATAAAAATTAGTGTGAGTCTGTCTGTCTTTTATGGATTTAAAAACTACTTGACCAATTTGAATGGGATTTTCACTATCATTTAGAGAATTTTTCTGGGACAATTAATGTCTATAACATAGTACTGTATGTACTACAGAGCTTGAGCTATAAAAATAAAGTTCATCAGTGTACTAAAAAAAGAAGCTTTTGAATGATTAAATGGTTTAAGCTGCCTAAACCATAACAAATACAACAAATTAATGTACACTGGAACAGTGTTTAGTTGGTTCTTTTCGCCACACATTGCTAAGTCAATATTTTGGAATGGTGTAGAGTGATAAATTCATTTTATTAAATATTATATTCCGTTCTCGTTTATTTATTTGCACCAACATATAGATCTCTTCAGGGGAGCTGTTGATTAACACAATATGGTGAGTATGAAAATTTGTTATCAAATAAAACATACACTTCTTCTGTAGATGATTATTTATTATACAATACATAAGCAATGAAGATGAAACTTCGCATTATTGTTTCTATCCTTTAATTTGATAACTATTGATTTAATAAATCTTCAACTAGGTTGTATTCACTATTTTATTTTATTTTAATTATATTATTCTCACTTTAAATATGTAATTATTAATACGAGTTATTTTAATAGTTGTATATTCACTTTTTTATATGCTATTTAATTTATTTAATTATTACGGCACTATTAAATTATTTCTGATATAATTTTATATTTCATGTCATTTTTATTTCTAATTCATGTATTTTATGTCTTTCGAGTTAAATGGCCGTGGTTTGGTTTTATTAAAACTCAACGATTCGTCTACTACTGCGATAGACATCCTCAGGAGATTCTGCGTGTTCTGTGACCTCTTAACTCTTCAAATGTCGGCTGCAGACTGGCTTTGTGTTGGAATTAATGTCCTTATTTTTAGTTGAGTATTGTGTGGTGATGTTTTCTACATGGTCCGTTACTTTGGAGCTATTTTTCTGATTGGTTGTCACTGGCGTAAGTCATAGGTTTTATTCTCATGTTATATAATGCCGGGATCCAAATTTTATTAATCTTCATAGTTTCTTCTTTCTTGTTGAAGGAATTTTTGTGTTTGTAAATTCCTTCAACAAGAAAGAAGAAACTATGAAGATTAATAAAATTTGGATCCCGGCATTATATAACACGAGAATAAAACCTATGACTTACGCCAGTGACAACCAATCAGAAAAATAGCTCCAAAGTAACGGACCATGTAGAAAACATCACCACACAATACTCAACTAAAAATAAGGACATGATTTCCAATCCAAAGCCAGTCTGCAGCTGACATTTGAAGAGTTAAGAGGTCACAGAACACGCAGAATCTCCTGAGGATGTCTACCGCAGTAGTAGACGAAACGTCGAGTGTTAATAAAACCAGACCACGACCATTTCGCCTGAAAGACATAAAAAACATGAATGAAAATACCTGCCATGAAAGTCTACAATTTTACATTTTTATTTTTGTTTTTCTTGTTTATTGAATTAACATAATCCAATAAATACACTAATTATTTAAACTTTTATATGGAGACATTCAATGGCGTCTGTCTTTTTTACGTTCTTGTAGCCATCTCTTCTTCTTCTCTGTAGAAAATTATAATGTTGTCAGTTTCTTTGTAATGACATCATCACGAAAGAACACGATAAGCCCGTCTTCATTTCTTGATAACCAATCATATTTTTAATGTTTGGCCAACTTAAGACCACATTATTTGAACATTCTTTTGTTGTAAACTTCTGTCTGTGAATTCAGTATCTATTGTTTGTATAACAATATATGTGACATAATCATTGTTACATTTGACATTGATGTTACAAAAATCATCTATTATATTTAACATTACAAAACAAATAATATTTAGTAATAAATTATTTAAATCATTTTTTTAGATTAAAAATTAAATAAAAAGAATCCCCAAATTATTATTATTACATAAGGATGACTTTTCCAGTTATAACACAGAATAGAATATCTAAAAACAATTCTACAAAAATGTCTGCAACAGAATATGTCTATCTTTTATAGGTAAATCACAATAACAATTTTTGTCTTTCAGCTCACTGATGCCAAGAAGATTGGGATAAGTAGATTCTTGGGCAATGGCAGATTATCAGCAAAGGGTATCTAAAAATAATTACAATATGAATTTATAATTATTTTTTATTTTCACTTATTCAACTAAACATAAAAACACATTTAATTTATTTAGGCATAGCAGCTCAGGCTGGGTATTATCTAGTATTTTATAATTACTTTCTTTAGATTTTTTCAAAATATATATTTTTTTATTCTTTGTTTTACAGATGATAATTAATTTGATAAATTGATACAATAAAGAGCAATTTACTCATCAACACTATAAATTCAACAAATGTTTGGTGTGGAAACAAGGCAGAAAATTAAGAACTCCTGATACTCGTGGTTAGAATAGCTGACCATGCAATCTGCTTCATAGAGTAAAACAGACCCAAGTGAATGGGGAAAGTGGGATACGTCGATTCCCAAGAGGACATAAATATTGGGATCTATAAGTGTTGCCAAAGCACTTTTAATTTTATTTCTGCTATAACTTCAATACTCTTCTCAACATATTTACAACGAAATAAAAACATTATAGAATATTTTATAACATTTAGTTGTATTTGAGGTGTAATAATGGATCACGTGGGACGACAAAAAAAACAACTTTTTTTATTATGTAAAATCATAGAGAAGAATATAACACATACTTCTTTCAATGTTTTTATTATTAATTTAATACTTCTCACTGAAGGATAAAATATAATTATACATACTGTTCATGGAATATGCATCTTAGTTCCTAAGTGATGAAATGTAGACAGATTCCATTTAGGTAATAATAACTTTTAACATTACTATTGTGAGTATTACGCCCTGGGTCAGTTAAGCTCCGCCGTAATGATAGCGTTAAGATCTCTATTGTTTAAGTGGTCTTTGGCCGGAGCGGTTGGCCTTGGTTTTGGAGGATGAATTCCACATTTAAACATGTTAAAAACACAGTAAACGAAAAAAATAACATTATTTATTAAAATAAATCCAAACATAAAGAAATATTAGATCAACAACATATAAAACAATTTATTAAAATCAGCTGAAATCGCCATATTGTCAAACGACAAAATACTCAAAGTGTTAAAATTCAGAGAGAGAAAACATCATATTTAAAATATTCAACTTTGTTCATTATTCTAAGTTCTTTGGACCATTTGGTCCTTAAATTAATTCTATGTGTGAAAAATGACCATTAAGAATAATGATAAATAATGCTTCATATTTACCAATGTAGAGCTGCCTCCCCTGCCGGGGGACCGCGTTCGGTCCCGCCGCCGTTCTGCCTTCGGTAAAAAAAATCGCGAATATTTATATGATAAATTTTAAGTTTCTAATTGGGGAAATTTGGGGTGGAAAGTTTATGATTTAGTTTGAAGCCTTCATCTATGTCAAAATGGAAAGCTTTGTTCTACTTTCACTTCGCGCAACTCACATTACTCTTATCTAATGTGGTCATCTTTCTGACTGAATAATTCTTGGAATCTTGTGACATGGTTTTTGATCCAGGATATAGAAACATGCCTTTTTATTAGCGTTTTTTATATTATATGAGTATGAACTAATATGTTTTTCCGTGCGGTTAATTATACCCCATTTTCTTATATAATACACATGTATATGTGTCTATCCTTTATCGGCTTTTTATAGTATTTTATTATTATGGCAGTTAGGCCCTAGTGTTGGCATAACAGTGAGTATAGAAATCTTGTTAAATCCCAGTGAAGAATAAATGGCACTGTGCATTAACTATATGTAGACTTAAAAGAGACACACAATTTAGTTACGAGGAAGAAGGTATATAGTATTCTGGAGTTCAAAATCTTAAACACTTATTTGAAAGTATCTAAATGGCACAAATACTTTTGAATTCATGATGGGTTAAAGCAAGAAGATGCATTATCTCCTCTGCTATTCAATTTTGTACTAGAGCATGCCGTCAAATCTTTGGAGGAAGAAAAAGGCATACAACTCACTGGTATTAATAAGTTGTTAGTTTATGCTAGTGACCTAGTATTATTAGGCTATAGCAAGGAGATACTAAGGGCCATTCTATAGAGTAAACACTAAGAAAAATGGGCTGAAAGTAAAAATTAATAAAACTAAATGTATGGTCACACACAGAAATATATGGTCCCAACTTCTATAAAAACCATCAAACTGAAAATATATAAACTGTTATTCTCCCAGCTACATTATATTAATGCAAAACATGGACTCTTAATCAAGGCAAGTTAGGGGCGAAGATTAGCTTCGCCCAGATGGTTGCTCTCTGGAACCTGCTAGTGGCTCCTTGGCAGCTAATTACATATTGGTTATCCAGAAGGGGTTAATCACATTAATCTATAGCCTATTTGGCGGCATTGGTGCTAATTTCTGCAGAAATCAATTTGTCGGAGAGATGAGATCATGATCACCTGAGGCAGAGCTTCCTAAACCATGCTGCCATCAAGCCAAGAGTTGGAAATCAGACAGCATGGAATGAGCCATGCTACCCCAGGGAGAGCATTTCACTCATCTCTTGAGCCAGGCCATCAGTGCGGGTGGAACCTGGTGAATATGTTTCTGTGAACAGCACACCGCTGTGGTAGCTATCCCACATTGCATACAAATTCATTGAAATGATTGGACATAAAGTCAAACATTCTGCTGACATCATCTTGAATTATGTCCGCAATATAAGGAATCTGTGCAACATTATAAAGCTCAGAGATCCTCGCGTATTGGGATGCCAAAAAGATGATTTTGAGGCATTTATTTTTGAATAATTTGAACCTTCCTTTTTTGATGCTTTGCGAGGATACTCCATGATTCACATCTGTACAGCAGCATGCTGCAGATCATTTGCTTTATAGAGTGTAAGTTTGATCCTATATGACAATGTTCATGACATGATAAATGGATATAAGATAGCAAGAGCTGCATTTGCTTTATGTTGGATATGGCGAATGTGAATTTTGAATGTAAACTTGGAGTCCAGATGGACACCAAGATACTTGACTGAAGGTTCTAAGCGGAGTTGTTGAGTACCCAAAGTTAGTTGGATAGGGATGTAGCTGGATGTGAATTTTCTGAACAGGATTGCCTGAGTTTTAGTAGTATTTATTTTTATGTTCCATTGCTGGAACCAAAGATAAATATGGGGTATGGCATTTTGAAAAACATGAATTCTTGTAGGAAGGGCTCGAAAGTACACTGGTAGAAGAAACAGGTATCATCGGCGAATGATGTGGTATGAATATGAGGGATAGTAGGAAAATCTGCTATATCTATCTGACTTACCAGTACAGACTTGATAGGTTATTAGCACATTATGCTATATGGTTTAGCACTGGAGAATAAAGGATTGTTGGAGAGTTGATATTTTATAAATTGAATCAGAGAAATGTTTTTTTCACTTCAACTCACAAAAAAAAAGACATTTATTTGTTTCATATATGCAGATCATATGTAAATGAATCAGCTGACAGTCAATGTCCAGTCATCTATCTGAGTTTGGTTACTCCTTTTTTCAAGTTTTTTGTCTGAATTTTGATGGTAGTCTATCTATTTTTTCCCCATGTTTTATCCCTGGCTGTTTCAAAATTTTCTTATGCATGTTTTGTTTGGTCGGCTGTGGTGGACTAATGGTTATGTTCCTTGCCTCTGGACTTGAGGGTCACAGGTTCAAACCTGGCTGGGGTCAATGAATTTTTATTAGGATGGAAAAAGTCAAGAAGCAAGTCCGTCGGGAGGAACTTTAAGCTGTGGGTCCCGAGTTCGATGATTTTTCAGGCTCATAAAAGATCCTTAACCCATCAGCGTGATGTGATGTGCACCACCCACATAAATAAAACACTTCTTCTCTGCGGAGTGATGAGCACCATCCGCATGATTTCTTTACTGAAACTAGTTCTTATTTTTCGGGAACGATTCACTAAATAAATGATTAAATAATATAATTTTGTAGAGGAAAGAATACACTTTTATTTGATATATGGAATTAATAATATAACTTATTTTAAAATTGTATAATTTATTGTTAAATGTGAGTAAGTTTGAAGTGCTAATTGAGCATGTTCTATATCCGGCACATTTGATTTATTATCATTCTTTGTAAAAATATACAATGAGAACACAATGTGTGAACTGCAATCTTATAGAGGAGATCTCAAGCTTTCAATTAACATACAATTTATATTTTATATATTTTTTTGTTCATGTAGTTCCTCATTGTTTTTATGGACTGCATTACAGACTGTTAGTCTGCGTTTCTCTGCTCTCTTTCTGGAAACCATGAAACTATTTAAAACTTTGTTTATATGGCTAGGTTGGTGAAGGTTTCTTCTTTCAAATGAAATATGTGACACTTATATGGCACTAAATTTGTGAAAGAAATTCTAACTTGAATGAGTGACTCTGTTCAATCCTGTTAGACTAGCTTGAGGGTGGCAGTGTTTCGCCTTGGCCCCTACAAATAAACATAGTGAAACTATTACAAAATGCTTAGACGAGGAACTGGAAAACAAACAAAATCTATTGTAGATTATAATATAAATATAGGATCCTTGGACCTAACAGACTAATTTTGTTACATGTATATTTGTTGGAATGTAAGAAAATAAAAACTAGTACATGAAAATATTTTCCATCTTCTAAACATTGCTAACTGAACAGCATGATTATCTGTAGGGAGAATTCACAACAAAATATTTTTTGCATTGACTTTGATGAAGCGTAACTTGTGCAACATAGAGGTGGGGTAGAAAGAAAGGTTCCCAGATGTCATTCAACAGTACCAAGATTAGTTACAAGGCATTTTCTGAGAAGAATACCTCCGAGAAGAAATAAAGCCCTCCCTTACAAAATATGTGTTGTGTGTTATAAAAAAATAAACAGGAAGATACAGTACTTAGATGCTCTGACTATGAAGCGGGATTATGTATGCAGGGGTGTTTCAAATTAATTTCAACTAATTTAATTTCTAAGGTACGGTTTTATAAATTTTATTTGTATTGTTGTAGTTTACAATTATTATAATTAGCCTCACGTTTAGCTGAATACATTTGAAAATTTCTATTTGGATATTTTAAATATCAAACAAGATATAAACGCTTTACAAAACTTTGTTTTCTAACTTACAAATTTAAATGCCATTCCAAGAAATCCTCCCTCAGCTGAGAACTGTCAGGGGATTTAAATCCCCCCATGCTGATGGGTTAAGCCCTAATAAAGAGACCTCTAAGTAAAATTTACCAACCTTTTTCATCCTAGTAATACCTTAGTAGCCTACTAGATGTCTCATTGGGTTGGTATGTTGACCACACCATTCATGACATCTTTCGAAAATAAGCATAACTAAATTAACTTGGTCTAATAACTTCTAACAAAGGAGAGGCTAAGATCTAACATTGGGCTGTTATGCCATTGTAGTAGATTGTAAATGTTTTGCTTGGAATACTTCCTTTATATCACTTTCTTCAAATCACTTTCAGTGTGTTCCCTGGGAGCAATTTGCTGCAAAATGAATAAGCAAAGTAAGCTCACTTCATTTTGTTACAACTGGATTTTTCAATCTCCAGCTAGAATTCATCCCGAGGCTGGTGTCAAATGAATGGGTTAAAGCCACAGCAGTGTTAAGTCATATTATTTTACAGAAATTGACATAACACAAACATATCATCTTGTTGTGTTCCCTTAAAGAAAGAAAATTCCAAATGTGCTTCCATCCATCTCTGTCTTCCCTGCTTCTTTCCTTTTAAATTCTTCACAATTGAATTCCCTATTTTGCAAGAAGATATTGTAATAAATTCAGAAACAAAAACATTGTAATTTTATCATTTAGGAGTTACACCTGAATCCAAATTTAATATAGAAACTTGAATTGAATTGTGCTTGTGCTATGCATTGTAATGGCTACAATTTTACTGCCGATGAAATTACTTATACCACTATAACTTTAACCCATTGAAACATTGAAAGAAAGAATAGAATCAGTAATGCGATTCAATACTAATAAAATCCCCAATACTAATATAACTATGACAATAGCATAGATATAAGCGTCGGCCTCTGGTTTTGAGGATTGCGGGTTAAAATCCAGCTGCGGTCGATGGAAAAAATCCAAAGAGTAAATTCTCCAGGAGGGACTTTAAGCCATGTTGACCATATGCCACTCATGACTCTTTGGGCAAATAAGGTACTGGTCTATTAACTATATTTAAATTAATGTTGGAAAGTAAACATTATGAGGTTATATCATTAATAATGAGTAAAGAACATATTTTTAATAACTCACCTCATACAATTTAAAATTTCTTTGAGACCATTGGTTTCAAATGACTTTTTGTTCATCTTCAGTCATGTTCTCCACTCACTATTAATTGGTCTATTAACTCCTGACAAAGGAGAGACTATGGCTCAACAATGGGCTATGCCATTAATCACATAGAAGAAAACAACAATTTTAACAATAAAGTAGTATATAAATTAACTTGTAGAAATTGTAATAAATTTTACATAAAAAAGAACAAGCTGAAATTTTAAATTTAACTTTCACAGGGAAAAAACACTATGAGGTTTAATTTAAGAATGAAATTAATATTTTTATTACCTCACCTCATATTCGTTATTCTTCTAGACTGCAGTTTTGGAGCTATATCTCCATCATCAGTAGCCTCTCATCAACCGGTGTTATTGGTGAAGATATGAGGTGAGGTAATATTAAAAATTAATTTATTTCTGAAATGTTGAAATTAGATTTGAAAAACTTTTTAAAGATTGTAAATATGCAGAATGTAAACATAGTTGTGTCAAATGTGTTATTCAAGCAGGACATCGTCCACCACTGTGGTCTCGAGGTAGCATGCTGCCTTGTCATGCAACAAGCCCAGGTTCGGTTCCTAGTCGGAACAGGCTCCTGGGTGAGGTTTTTTCAGGGTTTTTCCTCACCTGTAAGACAAATGTCAGGGCCCAATGGTTCCTGAAAATCATCTGGCCATCATCATCATCCTTCACTGGTGTGGAAAACAACGGGAAGCTACCACACCTATAATTCCCTAGTAAAACTGCAAAGCACAGCATGAAAATGCTATGATTACAGTGAAAGACCTGCCCTCGGGCAGAATTACTATGGATGGATGGATGGAAGCAGGACATCATATGGAAAATATAGACAACACCCTCCTCACAATACTGCACAAAGAGAAGAATTCAGAAAAGATAAATATACTGGAAGTAATAAAAATTTTAAAGGAGGTTAACAATTACCGGTACTTGATTTTAATTGAGAACACACTCAGTATATACAACCCTCTCTATAAGATAATCACAAATAAGTCACTAGCAAAGCAATCTCCTACTGAGGATGGGACTAGTTCCAAAAGGCTCATGGTGTTTTAAAAGTTGAGGTGGCTGAATCTTACCAGATGGTAATTTTATGTAATACAAATCTGGCTTCAATTGGAGCTTGTCTTTCAACACAGAGAAATATATAATTAATTTTATACAAGTAAGTTTGTAAACAATAAAATAAAAATATAAATCTTAAATTAAACTATTGTAGGAAATATCACGATGAGGTTTAATTAAAAAAATAGTTATGTACTCAACAAGGGAAGCAAGCAGTACATTACTAGTCGAGTATGTGTTTAAGTTAACAAATAAGTTTGAGACTAGTAATGTACTTACTTCCCGAATTGTGTATATCATTTTGTTCACTACTATACTAATATATGTTTAATTTTTATATTTCATGTGAATTTATATCTTGGTTTGAAGAGTTCATTTGTTTGATAGCAAGGGAATGTTGATGAAACAACTGCAATTGTTTATTGTTGTCTGAATTAGTGGCTGACATTTTAAATAACAGTTTCAGACTGCATTTTAATTTACAGATATGATTGTGATGCAGAGGAAGCGGCAAATGCTGAGGTTCATTTTCTATTACCAACAAAGTAAAAAAATAGATATATAAAAGTATACAGAACATTCAAGGACTGGTGTAAATTAAAAAAAACATTTTTTACATTATTAATTAAGTCAATTACTTTTCTTCCCTAGAGAAGGAAATTGAGCAATCACATGCCATTGTCATTGGATACCAAGACCTCTCTGGTAAATTTAACTTACTTCCCTAAAAACAGAATTATCTAATTGGGCTATTATTAGTATAGGAGTGAACAAAATTCTTATTACCTCATCTCGAAGGTTGTAAAACTGGTCTAATTAGAAGACAGGATACGAGGTGAGGTAAAAAGAATTTTATTTTAAATTATAAATCATATAATTTTCTGTATCTAAGTATCTAAAACTAGAGAATGCCAAAGTTTTTTTTTGTGTTAATGTAATTTGATTTATTGAGTACAATTTAGTGTACATTTGTGTAATGATAGTGTCATGACTCCACTTAAAACATTGATTTTCATTGTGCGTAATATTACTGTTTTTTCTAAATTGTATATGTTGAACACATGACAGTATGTGGAATTCCTGGCTTTCCTTCAATTATCAATTTAATTAAAATTGTAGGAACATAAATCTACCTATATGTTTATTAAATTCTACAGTTCTTCTTTAAAAGAACTTGGTATTCTGGCTTTGTGAGGAAGTTTCGACCAGAACTCAGTTCTTTCATTAAGGAGATCTTTCACCATTTTGAGACCTTCGTGTGTTATTTGGGCATATTCAGGAGAAGTACATGATGATACTGAATTCCACGTTTCAAATTCAGAGTTTTCTGGTGTAGGATTCCTGTAAATAAGTATTATTATTATTATAAATAAGAGTACCGTATATATATTTCTTTTTTTTTTGGGAGATTGTGCAATTTCATGCCTTTTTGGCCATATAGGCATACTAGGATTCAGACCTATCAACCTTCAGTGGAATTAATAATAATAATAATAATAATAATAATAATAATAATAATAATAATAATAATAATAATAATAATAATAATAATAATAATAATAATAATAATAATAATAATAATAATAATAATAATAATAATAACAATAATAATAATTATTATTATGATGATGATGTTAATAAAATAATAATAATAGTAATAATAATAATAATAATAATAATAACACTAGCCAATAGTGAAAATGTAACTGGAATGAAGTAAATGTTTCTTAAGTATATTGACCACACTGATAAGCGAAAATGACAATGAGAAGATTGAATTAGCTCTCATTTCCAAGTTAAAGGGGATGCATTTAACCCTTTTAAATTATGATGTCCTTTAGGTTAATTTTAGGCAAGCAGCTACAGCAACATCACTATTTATCCTAGGATCATGCTTCGAACCTCATTCTCTTCAGAAAAGAACAGTCTTTAAACAGTACCATTCAAATGCCCCTATCATGTACCCGAGGCGGGAAAAATTGAGGGAAATTGGGATTTTTTCTGAAAATCCCTTGTTTCTAAGTTCGGGCCCCTGCACCTCCCTGTGTTAACGCACAGACCTCGAAATCAACTGAAACATACTAAGAGGTGCACGCAATGTGTGTGCAAAATTTCAATCTTCTATGTGCAAAAGTAAGGCCAAAGTGATGACGTCATTATCCCCCTATGTCTCGACACATAAGAGAGTATTACTAAACGTAACATATTTTACAATGCATCCACGCTTGAAAAAAAAAAGTAAAAAGCTTTACTAGAAAATTTTAAAGCCAATACTTACATTACTCTCTTTTGGGACTAATGGCAGCTATGGGCATAACTATAAAAGTGTTGAGTGGAGGTTGTTCATCGACTCCTCCAAAATAAGTCTCAAGTGTGTCCTACTACATAATGGCAACGTGTTACCATCTATTCCGATTAGGTATGCACCTTACATGAAAGAAACATATGTTAACATGAAACAATTGTTATTGCGATTGAACTATGACAACTTTAACTGGCAGATTTCCGGGGATCTGAAAGTCATAGGCATACTACTTGGGCTACAACAGGGCTATAACAAGTTCTATTGCTTCCGTGCCTCTGGAATAGCCGCGCCATAGCACTTCATTATAAAAAGAAAGCTTGGCCTAAGAATTAATCACTTGAACCAGACCTCACAATGTTGGGCAAGAAGCACTTGTCGAATTCAAGAACGTAATTCTCCCTACTTTTCTTGTAAAATTGGGCCTAACAAAAAACTTCATTGAGGCCATGGACAAACTAGGATAGAATTTATCTATTTGCGCCAGAAATTTCCACGGCTTAGTGAAACGAAAAAAGGAGGAAATTTTCGTGGATCCCCAGATATGGAAAATGTACAAAGATGAGCATTTCAACACCATCCTGACAGGTAATGAAAAGTTAGCTTGGGATGACTTTATTCAAGTTTCAACAAACTTTCTAGGAAATAAGAGGGCAGAAACCTATAAGGATCTTGTGGCAAATCTTCTGTACTGCTGCGATAGACTGGAATGTAACGTACTTAAAGTTACATTTCTTAGATTCCCACTTGGACTTTTTTTCCTGACAACTGTGGTGCTGTAAGCAACGAGCACGGGGAACGCTTCAACCAACAAATTTCGATCATGAAAATGAGATACCAGGGAAAGTAGAGTGCATTAATGTTAGACGATTTCTGCTGGACACTAATTAGGAAATCACCAGCAGAAAATTACAAATGCCAGGCAAAACGGTTGCACCTTCAGTGACCTTCCTCCAAGGGATAACAACAAGGTAAATACATGCATAAGCTCATATAGGCAATAACATAAAGTTAGCATAACTTCAAAATGAGAGCTAATCTTGCATTTTCATTATCAGCACACCCGAAAACATTAAGATTAGCTGTTTCCATGCCAGTTACAGAAAAAAAGTAAAATTTTGTTGGCTAGTGTAATTATCAATGCTCTTTTTCTAAAAAAGAGAGTTTGGGGTACTCTCGCACTCGATACAATACAACAACAATTACTGAAGTTTTCAATATAGCTTATTATGATTAATATTATTATTAATGGATGACAGAACATCGGTCGTGAAACTACTGAAAATGTAGCCATTTTAGGTATGAAACCAGCCTAAAAAGAAGACAGGATATGAGGTGAGGTGTAAAGAATTTTATTTAAAATTTTCTATTTTATAATCTAGACAAGATCTTTTGTTGCGAGTAGAGTATAGCGTTTTCTTTCTAATTTATTATCTCAAGTGAAACCTCATGCACAGTAGTAAATATAACAGTGTTCCACTTATAAGTTTAATAAAATTAATAGTTTTAATTAAAAAACTATGTATCCAAAGGCTAAAATTTGTAGCATTTAAAAGAGGAAGTTGGGACATTTAAATTCAATATTGTTAATTTTAGAACTGTCATGCATTATGTGCATGTGCAAATCATTTAATAGGAGAACTGTTATTGTATCTTTCATCTTGGGGAAAAGTTAATCACCACGTGACACTACAGCAGAAAGTCTGCTATAATTAGCAGAACATAAATCAAGTGCAATGCATGGTTCATCATCATTACAACCTTATACCAAGGAAAACCACTCAATAATGAAATAGGATACACAGCTCCAAGAAACAGGAAATTTGTTGTCCAAAGCAGGTAAATGTTCCAACTGTAAAGTGTCTGATAAAATAAATTTCAGAAAACTCAGCAGAAATCTGTAAAACAAGTTAGTATGCAGCTGAACATCCTACCAACAGTGAATACAGTGCTCAATAAAATATTATGTTTGTGAACATACAAAACTGCAACTTCAACAGATGATTTCGTTGAATGATAAATGGGAACAAAAACTCTTTGCAGAAACAATGTTGAAAAAGTGAACATTTCTTACTTGAGTCTGCATCTTAGATGAGGGAACCTTCCACATTAATGGAAAAGTAAACAGACACAATTGTCACACATAAGGGGTCGGAAAATCTGCTTGTTGTATTTGAACACCAATGGGATTCCCCTAAATGAAATGTTTGGTGTGAGAACATGCATGACAGTATCATTGGATCTGTAATTTTTTGCTGAAAAGATGGTCACTCCAACCATGTACCTGGATATGTTGGAGCTGAATGCTGTGCCTCAGTTCCCTGAGATGAAATACATTTTTTCAGTAAGATGAGGCTCCACCACACTTTGCCAACACAGTTCATACATTTTTAAATGAACAATTCCCTGCAAGATGGATCAGAAGAGAATCACTGTACGTCATATGATCTGCATGATCTCTAGACCAAAACCAACTGATTTTTTTCCTATGGTGGTTTGTTAAGAACCAGGTGTATAGAACACTAATACATCATTTGGTAGACTTAGATAATTTATGCTGCTTTCAAAATGCCAAAGGCTCAAACATAGGGACATGTTCCTAGGAACATAGAATGTTAGGACTTTATACAATAGCGGGGTGCTAGAGGTATTAACCCGTGAATTAGATAAATCACCCTTGGATATAGTCGCTTTACAGGAAGTTAGATGGCCAGGAGAAGGTAGTCAGGAATCAGGAAGCTTTGCATTATACTACGGGGGTGCAGAAAGACCTGAATTTGGAACGGGTTTTTTAGTCCCAAGGAGGATCTTATCCGCCATCCGAGATATTAAGTTTGTCAGTGATAGGATATCATACATAATTCTGTAGGGTAAACGGCATGATTTTATAATCGTAAATGTACATGCTCCCACAGAAGATAAAGATGACAAGATGAAGGATGAGTTCTACGAAGAATTAGAATGCGTATTTGATAGCCTTTTCACGATATCATATGAAAATTGTCTTAGGAGATTTTAATGCAAAAGTGGGGCGGGAAGATATATTCAAACCAACAATAGGCAAATTCAGTCTTCATGAAGATAGTAACGACAATGGGGTTAGATTAGTCACCTTTGCCACATCAAAGAATCTCATTGTTAAGAGCACATTTCAGCATAAGGATATTCATAAATACACCTGGACGTCTCCAGATGGCAAAACTTGAAACCAGATAGATCACGTATTAGTGGACAAATGTTGGCACAGTAGCATCATCGATGTTAGATCAGTTAGAGGGACAGACTGCAATTCAGATCATCACCTGGTCAGGGTGAAAATCAGACAACGTGTGTCGCTAATGAGAGGAACAAATGCTAAAGATGATTCTGAAAAATTTGATTTAAAAAACTTGAAAAATGATGAAATGCAGCAAGAATACCAAATTAAAATTGCTAATAGATTTGAAGTCTTGAAATCTTCAGAGGACAATGTGGCAAACTACGAAAAACCTGATATAAATATAGAATATGAGGCTATCAGAGACACTATTAAATTGTCAGCATCAGAAAGCATTGGTCACTTAAAAAAGAGACAAAACAAGAAATGGTTTGATGAGGAATGTGCCGACATTGTAAAGAAAAGAAAGCAAGCAAAAATGAAATGGTTACATGAGCCAAATGAGGTAAATTTGGAGCAATTGGGTAGTGTCAGACGGGAAACCACAAGGTTACTAAAGTGTAAAAAGAGGGAATATCTGAGAGAGAAGATTAATGATCCTGAAATGAATGTCAAAAATAGGAACATTAGAGAATTATATCAGGGAATGAGGATAGAGAAGAAAGGGTTTCAGGCTAGAACAAACATAATTAGGAATGAAAATGGGGATATGATTGCAGATTCCAGGAGTATATTAAATAGATGGAAAAGTTACTTTAATCAATTATTAAATGTACATACAGAACAGGATATTGAAGAGAATAATTTACAGACAGCAAAAATGTTAATCGTAGAACCAAGTGCATTAGAGGTTGAAATGGCGATAGAAAAATTGAAGCTGTATAAAGCGTCAGGTTCAGATGAGATCCCAGCAGAACAGATAAAATCAGGGGGAGAAAAATTGATGGACAAGATACGCCAGTTGCTTAATATGATTTGGGATAAAGAAGCTCTTCCAGATGAATGGAAAGAATCAATTATCATACCAATTTATAAGAAAGGAGATAAAACTGATTGCAAGAACTATAGGGGCATCTCATTACTTTCAACTTCGTACAAAATTCTAACAAATATATTAGTAAGCAGACTTACTCCTTATATTGATGAGATTCTAGGAGATCATCAATGTGGATTTAGAAGAAACAGGTCTATAACGGGTCAGATTTTTAGCTTAAGACAGATTTTAGAAAATAAATGGGAATATAATGGTACTGTACACCAACTATACGTAGACTTCCAAAAGGCATACGATTCAATTAAGAGGGAGAAGTTATATAGTATCCTGCTAGAGTTTGGAATTCCTAAAAAGTTAGTTAGACTTATATGAATGTGTCTAAATGGCACAAAGAGTAAGGTGCATGTAGGGAAACAGTTTTCGGATACTTTTGAAATCCGCAATGGGTTGAAGCAAGGAGATGCACTATCTCCTCTACTATTTAATTTTGTACTAGAGCATGCCATCAAATCTTTAGAGGATGAAGAAGGCCTACAACTCAATGGTATTAATAAGCTGTTGGTTTATGCTGATGATGTAGTACTACTGGCCGATAGCGAGGAGATACTAAAGTCCAACATGCACACACTACTGAGTAACACTAAGAAATTGGGACTGGAAGTAAATATCAATAAAACTGAATATATGGTCACACATGAAAATACATTATATAATGGAAATGGACAGCTAATGACAAATGAGGGAAATTTTCAGGAAGTGGCTGAATTCAAATACCTAGGAACAATAATCACAAACAGGAATGAGGTGCACAAGGAAATTAAACATAGGCTCAATTCTGAAAATGCATGTTATTATGCATTACAGAGACTCTTGACTTCCCAACTCCTTTCAAAAAATGTTAAACTGAAAATATATAAAACTATTATTCTACCAGTTATATTATAGGAATGCGAAACATGGACTCTTACTTTAAGGCAGGAAAGGAGGTTACGGGTCGCATGTTTGGACGCATTAGACAGTAAAATGCCTTCTCTGCTGAGCAAGTTGTATGCTAATACGATTTTGCTTACTCAGAAATCTGTTCATGCGATAATAATTGGTTAAATTTGTAAAGCTACCTGCCGAGGTACCTTACATGAGCAACTCAAATTAAAATCCCGAAGGGAAACGAACGGGAACCGATGGTAATCGATGTACTTTGCTGCTTTATCCAACATTTATCCAAGATGTCGGACCTTGAAGACTTCGATCATGTTTTCGGTATACACGGAGAAGAGGAATTTGATAGAGTCTACCAAAGAATTCAACTGGAAGAACAGGAGAATCGGCGTAATATTGCGTGTCGCAGACGTGTTTGTATACGGTATTATTTGCGGGATGCAAGTATAAATGCATTCCTCTATAGCAGACGAAAATAACGGAAGTGGTTTTATCGCTGAGAATTCTGGGTAATTCGTTGCCAATATTACGAAAACGTCGACACTCGTGCATGACCGGTAAGTCGGCCGTTAATTCGTTCTCAGCAATTGCTCACGGCGAAGCAGCTCACTAGTGATTGGAAGTAATTTGAGAGAGAGTAATGTTCTAACATACGACCCTACGAGTATTTGAGAAAAAAGTTTTTAGGAAAATTTTTGGTCCAAAGAGAGATGAACAGACAGGTGAATGGAGAAGACTTGCATAACAGTGAATTACATGGTCTTTATAGGAAGCCAGATATAATAAGAACAGTCTCATAGACTGTGATGGGCAGGACATGTGGCACAAATGGGGAATGAAAGATGTGCATGGAAGATTTTTGTAGGAAAACCAGAGGGAAAACGCCCTGTTGGTAGACCAAGAATGAGGTGGGAGAATAACATTAACTATGATTTGAGGTAAGTAGATTATACAGGGGTTGATTGGAAAGCATTGGCTCAGGATAGGGATATATGGAGAGCTTATGTCTGCGCGGCCATGAACCTATGGGTTCGATAGTGCTAGTGAGTTAGTTATTTAGTTCAAAAATGCAACACTACAGAGGTTGAGGTTGAATACCAGTTTGACATTTTCCATGCCACTAATGGAAGCCACCTTGAGGTTAATGGAACATAAGCAAAAACAACCCAGTTTTCACTTTTTGTACCAATTGGTTTCATCTACAAATTCGTATTATTCCAGAAGTTATACCTATTTCTTTTATTATACTTATAAATGACAATACAACCTGAGGGTAAAAGAAAGAAAGACCAAGACTGCATTGAGGATAGTAAGCAATATTATAAAATTATAATGTTAACATTATGAGGTTCTTCTTCTCTCGTAATACATAAGGTGAGTCTGTTGCATCTTACCTCATAAAAGTTGAGTTCTTTTAGGACATGTTTCAAAACACACTTGTGTTTCATTTTCAGATGTGTTTTGAAACATGTCCTAAAAGCACTCAACTTTTATGAGGTAAGATGCAACAGACTCACCTTATTTATTAGTAAGCAATATTTAAACAGCTGCTCAGATTAAGGTTGTAACACTTATTTTTAAGTTGATTTTTACATGGAAAATGATCCCATGTGCCATTAAAATTTTTTTTTTATATAAAACTTAACATGGGAAAAAAATAATGATTCCCTTGTTCTGGGCAGCTATTAAATTTTTTTGGCTGAGAAATTGAATGATAGTATAACTGGATTGGGGCGGATGAAGGATATCCCTTGAGGAGACCAGCACTGAGAAATGAGCTGTCACTCCACAGATGATGATGGTTCGGATCATGTAAAGAGAATATTCATTCACAACTGTAGATAAAATAATCATGAATAAGGTCATAATTATTATTATAAAGATTATTTATCAACATATTAAAAATGTAACAAAATTCTTAGGGTGTATATATTGAAAAAGATTGTAGTTACCCATAAATAGCAAAATTCGTCCATAATGTTGTCATTGTGTCTATCATTTGTTCATCTTCTAATGACATTTCACTTCCCGGGAAAAAATGATTTTGAGGGAACAAGTACTCAATTCATCAAGATGACAAACACCTGTAAAACAGCAATAAAAAGAGGTATCATTCATACACCATATTCTAAAAAATATACAATGCCAGTGGCATATCATCTTCTGAAATTTCCAGAGCTTAGCTTTGGAATAAAAATGGACTCATCAATAAAGTATTATTAATTGTAAAATGTTTAATCTTGTAGCAAGAAAAAGCTGACGATTGTGTACATGATATATCGAAACTAATTCAAATAGAACTCAACAAGTTATGGGATAAGATCACTCCAGATTCACCTTATTTATTAAGAAGAATCTCATAATGCTATTTCCTAATGTAATTTATTAACACTATGAGGTTTCATTTAACAATCATTAAATGAATCAGATTTTACACCTTACCTTATACCATATTTATTATTAATTTCTTTAATATTCTAGTAAGGATACAAAATATAAGTAAATCCTGATTCATATAGTGATTGTTAGAAAAATTTCTGCCTAACCAGGATTTAAACTCATGTCTAACCACTAGACAACCCCTGTCATGATACAAATTTGTCTCTCTTATAATTTCACATCACTGTGTAAAGCTGAGGTATTTGATTCAAATCCCAGTTTAGATAGAAATTTTTCACAGTTAAACTAGTGATGATGTTCATGTATTAATCTTGAAACAGACCACTAATTACTAACCATATCTACATATCGATGTTAGGCAATGAAAATCTCATAACTCCATCAGTCATTGAAAACCAAATAACTCCAGTAGCCAGCACAGAAATATGTGATACCTAACGTGTTGAGAACAAGGACTACAAATTTATTAATAACTTGACTTGTATTCTGTAGTAAAATATGTGGGAACTATTGCTGTATCAATTTTCATAATTATTTAAAACTGTTATTTGTTTCTCCTGTAAAATTTACCAAAAAGGAGTTACAAGGTTTTTTAATTGCTCACCATCGATGCCTATATAAACACTTATCCCCAGGAAAAACCAGATAAGTAAATTTTTTCCAATTTTTAAATTTTTCTAAATGTATACTGTTCTGTATATGTCACTTCATATGGTAATAACAAGATAAGTTAATTCTTCATTGTATTAGCTATAATAGACAATTTTTGTTTTAGATAAGCCTAAAAGGGAAGTAGTTGACTGAAAAAAAAACTCGTTTGTAGATAATATGAGTTAGATGTGTACTACTCACATCATATTTGTAGGTGAATAGTACGAACTTAACTTATATTATCTAAAATAAACCTCATAGTACTACTTTCTTGAAATGTTAAACTATCTTGTTTGTGCCTGTTTTGGACTTACCTGTTTTTTTCCAGGAATGAGTGATTATCATATGCTGTTAACATGTTTATTCACTACAATTAAAATGAGTTATCATCTCACTCCACACACTCCATGTTCTTCACAGCACAGGGGCACCGTTTCAGGAACAGGCCCTGTGCTGTAAAGAACATGGAGTGTGTTATGAATACAAAGATTAAGAAATAGACATTTTAATTATTTCATATTAAAATAGCTATTGAAATAGGAAGCATTTAGACATATAATATTGCATGATAGAACTTAGAATTATAGCCAGATACAATGTAGGACAACACTAACTGTAAAATCTCTGCTTTTAGACTGTAGGAATGTAGTACCGGTACAGTTAGTTTGGTATAAAAACCCCCGCAAATAGATCAGTCTTGTCTTTATGTCCAAGAGTCCAGATGGGTAAGTCTACATACCATTCTTATTAATTTCTTTCATGGTTTTAGAAATGAAATCAAGTACCTTGGTTAGAGTAATGCTAGAAGGCAGAGTATAAAAACAATATTTAAAATTAAGATTTATTAGTTTAATATTAGTATGTAAACCGAAGTAGATGCATACACCATCTCTCTCAGAGTATAAAAACAATATTTAAAATTAAGATTTATTAGTTTAATATTAGTATGTAAACCGAAGTAGATGCATACACCATCTCTCTCCCTCTCAAACCTCATGAAAGGTCGAAATGTAGAGTTTCTTCAATGTAAGTTAGTTAGGAGTAGAATCTCTTGTGTCTTACTCTGTAATGTAGGTAATATCATATTTTAGTAAGTTATCATATGCTGTTAACATATATAATATGTTGCTTATAGTTTTAAATATAAGGTATATGTATAATTTGTTGCTTATAGTTTTAAATATAGGATATTTAAGTTGTTCAATCATTTATTTTATGAATCTCAACTACCCTCCAATAGTAGAGTCTTCAGCCTTTCCACTTGGCGAAACCAAAAATCCATAAGTAAAAATGCACGCTACCAACCATACCCAGTAACCACATTCCAAGGTCCATCTAAGCCCTTTTGGTTAGCCTCTAAATCGCTATAGAGTGTATGAGGTGAGATGAATTACTCATTTTAATTTATTAAATTGAAAGCCTCATAATGTTAATTCTCATCATAAGTTTTATAAAAAAAAATGTTTCTTTATGTTTCTGCTATAGCAAAATGTTTACTCGTGTATCCACTAGATGGCAAATTTGATAAGAGACATTACATTTCCTTATGTTTCAATACAATTGGGTAGGTTAGATTACATTTTGAGTGGGTTAGCTGATTTTAGTTTACATTATGAAAATTATCTCAAATTTTATAGGTTTCTCCTTCTTAATATTAACTGAAACAGGATAGATGTGCCTTATATAATTTTTATATTAGCGTGTTTGTCATAAGTTCACTATTCTGATTCACCAATAGTCATATACATATTCCAAAGACAATATAGCCATTTCATTTCATTATTCATTAGGTGTATCCCATCGCAGCAGATGACACGTATCCATTGCATACTTATGGTGTATAAGTTGCAATAGGGCTGCACATACATGCAGTTTATGTGGGCATTGAATGCCCATGAGGTTAGAAGAAAGAAAGATAGGATAGACAGAAATGAACCCTTTGGCCTTGAATACTCTAATACCATCAGGGTGAAAGAAAACAAGAGGCCAGTCAAGGGAGACTGGATAGGAAAGCAAAAAGAGGGATCTGGAACTAGAAATGGAAGAAATATAGCCATTTTTAGGTTACATTTATGTCAACTTTTCATTAAATTTTAAGACATTTTCAGAATTTGTTTTAATATATATACACGATAGTCAGGTAATTATTTACAAACCTATAATGTAATCTGAGTGCTTTTAGGTTTTTTCTTTAAATTAATGAGATAATCATCATCACAAGAATTCCCTTTTTTCTCTTCAGAATTGATTTAGATGATTAGCTCGAGTATATTAATTTACACTTTAACATAAAAATTGCAGTAATCTAAAATAAAATAAATAAGATAGGGATAATTTTTTTAAAGTTCAAAGTAGACACCATACATATGTGTCAGCAGATAAAGGTTGATACAACTTAGAATCACGCAATTCAATCATATACACAGGTTATTGGAAATGCTTGTTGCCAACACCTTAATATTGAAGTCTTATACTTAAAAAGCTAACCAAAATACAAATACTTACTCTAACTTTAGATTTATCCTAGTAGTTCTAGTATAGAAAATAGAAATTTAAAAATATATATTGGCTGCTTACTTCCTAACTAGCAATTCAATACCCAGCAGGATTAAAAGTTTTATTTGTAAAATTAATTGTGCCCAAGCTGAGCAAAACATTTCTTCCACTTACTTGTGTTTTGCACTCTTTTAACTTTACTATTCAACCCCTCTTGGTTAACTCTTGTTTTTTTCGACCCCAACGCTATTAGGGCATCCGAGGGCTAGGGAGTCTTTCCTTTCTTCCATTTCTTCTTTCCTTTATTTTTCTTTTCTTCTCCAGAAAAGCCTGACCAGAGGCTATAAGATGACAGCTGCATCACTGGTCTTGCCTTCCTTTGGCCAGCAACCAATTGAAGGGACTATTATTATGCTTTCAAGTCTTATACGAAAATTTCCCGGAAGGATCGGAAAATTTTCTATAGGATCGTAACAGGCCTTGGCCTAATACTTGGAAGGAAGAAGAAGAAGAAGAATTAAATTAAGTTAGTTTAATTGAAAAATTTTCAATTTTTGGGCCAGGAGGAGTGGATGTACACTTTTTAATTGCTAGATTGTGCAACAGATTCATGCATTAAATTGCAAATCCCTCCACAGTACACATGTTGAGAAAGCATGTGGTACTGTTGATAGTGATTTGTTATTCAAATGGGGACATTGAGCCTAACACATAAACATACACTCATCCTATAATTATCTCTGTACAAGTAAATAGTATATTATCTACATAACATGGTCTGTCAAAATAGTGCATTGCAAATTGACCACTTTAATGCCTCTATATTACAAATACAAAAGCCTAATTACAGATATCATAAAAAATAAAGGCATTTGTTAATAATTCTATTAATATAGTTAATAATTCTTGGTAAGAGAGACTTGTAGTTTAGAAATTTGTAATCAATTGTTAAAACATCTCATGATGAACAAACATTGTTATCATGGGTCAAAGTGTGGATGGTGATGCCTTGTCAAACCCAAGTTGCATCATCCTGACCTTAGATGTGGAATTGTTACTAAAGATGACATCATGATAGCTGGGACTGGTAGGATAGATTATCTGATTTTTCGAGATGTATAAAGAAGAGTGTCTGGAATAGACAAGGGACAGCAGCGGGACTGAGTGCGGTCCCCTCAGGAGGGCCCAGCGGGCCGGTGGCGTCTACATGGGTGACGTATTTTCATTCTCTCATTTCTTTGGGTCATTTTAAGACTTAGAATTAAATAAGGACCAAATGGTCCAAGGAACTTCATTCAAATATTGAACAAACTTGAATATTTTAATACTTAGAATCAAATACGGGACCAAATGGTCCGAGTAACTTAGCATATGAAACAAACTTGAATATTTTAAAATAAGGGATATCTCTCTAACTATTAGCATTTTAGTAACAGAATATTTTTGACGTTTTACAATGTGGCGATTTCAGCTGAATTAAATAACAGTGTTTTTTTGAGTTGATTTCATTCTGTTTGGTATTTATTTTAATAAATAATGTTATTTTTCGTTTACTATGGTTTATTATGTTTAGTTGTAGAACTCCTACTCCAAAATCAAGGCCAACCGCTCGGGCCAAAGACAACTTAAACAATAGGGAACTACGCTACCAATACGCAGGGGCTTAACAGACGCGCCGCGTAATATTCTGGTGAACTAGCGGTGGGATATTCGTGAAAATAATGTTTTATTATTATAGTCACGAATAAAAAAAATATCGAACCTTAGACCACAAATTAAACTTCAATTCACATACAGTAAAAATTTATGTTTTTTTTTTCAATTGGGAAGAGAAGAGTCACATTGAATAAACTACGTCTTTTAAAAACAGAGAGAAACCAGAAAATATTCAACTTTGGGACATTATTATCTGGCTTTAGGTTATGTAATTTTTTTTTTGATCTAATATTTTGGAAAATTTTGGATATATCGTGTTTTAGGTTATATTTTTGGTATTGATGTTTTTCAACAAATATTTCATTTTCCTTTCTGGGCATAATTAAGTTTTTTTTACAATGGGAAAAACATATATATACGACAATTTTGGTGTTGTTGATAATTTTTTTTGGTGTTATTTTAGGCAGATATTTATATGTACATTAATTTTTTTCTATGTTAGGTTCATTTTAGAACTTGATTTTTTGATACACCTAAGGTTTATGAATTAATTTGGTGTTTTCAGGTGAAGGATATTTTTTTTGTTTTGTTTTGTTTTGTTGTTAACCTAGGTTATGATATTTCTTTTTGTAGAGTGTTATAATTTTAGTTTTGTTGTGTGGCAATATCTCATCCAATGCTAATAATTGTGTATAATGACAATGTTTTGGTGGGGTGGTACAAGACAAGCTTTTTTACTTACGCGACTTGTACCATTTTTTTGATGTAATTTAAAGTATTGTAATGTGTTAATGAATCAGTTTTGCTAAGAGATGTAACCGCTGTTTAAATATGTATAATTAACACGAAATGAAGTAGTGGAAATATGATTTAACATGGTATCGCCCGACATTTTGAATTTTTCATAGAGTAACAAAAATGGAGATGTAATTTATTTTACGTATCAAATCACATTTAAAACGCAGGGAACCTAAAAACTAGCCAAGCCTAAATCAATTACTGTAACAAATAAATTACTCTAACGTAGGTAAAATCCAGGGAACGTCCTTTTTATTATTTTACGCGGTTAAATAAGTAAAGGATAAGTCCGTTGAAAACCATAGATATGGTACATAGAAATGAATCCCATGATTAAATATACACATTGTGCTCATTTGTGGTATATCGTTGGTTAAAAGTTTGAAAATTGTTAGTTTCTCGCTGGTTAGAAGTAAGGACTCTTATAACTTATGTGGACATGACAGGAAATAGTTCCACCTTATTTTCATAGTCCGTGCGGCCATGAACCTACGGGTTCGATAGTGCCAGTGAGTAAGTAAGTAAGTAAGTAAGTACAAGTAAAATAATGAAGTGATAATTACATCTAAATACGTTTAATATAGTGTTTTATTAATTAGATACTCTTAAAGTGGGTAGGAAAAAAAAAGCTTGTGTACTCCCACCCGGCCAACATTTTATTATTTCGTCTATCGGTAAGACGTGGCACGATCACATGTATACATAAATCATTTCTGAAAGCATCACCACGAGAGATAAGCCCAAGGGATCATAGGTTGCTTTACACGCCACTAGATGGGAAATTTTTGTTATATTGAACTTTATATATTTTTGGAAAAGGATAATAGATTTAAGCAGACAAGATGGCGGACACATCTTAAACTTACGCCACTAATGCACTCATACCACGTTTGCACTAGGTAAACATTCATTTTTTTATATATATTTATATTCACGTAAAACGCGATCTTGGATATCTGGATAGAGATGGGATACGAAAAATTAATTTATGGTTTATTAACTAGGTAGTTTTTTTGGATAAAGAACTAGGAAGTTGGCTAACGTCTATTATATTTGTGTTTTTGTTTTTCAAAATGGCCACGATGACTACAGAGCCTTCTAACGGAGTCTATATTAAACATTACAGCCACCCCGTAGGAAACTAACTCTATCCACTTCAATCAAATAAAATTCTACTTATATTCAGGCTAATAATCAAAATATTATTGACATAAATACAAGGAAAATAACTCGATTAATATTTAAGTCTCCATGTAACAACTCGCGCATCCACGCTGGGACCTTTGCACCAATGCTAGTTAGGTAATTAATCTTGGCCCACGTGAGGCTCGAGGAACCGCGTTATGACTTGCAATGAATGATTTATATTGGGAAAATAAATTAACAATTATTCTAATAATAAGACTATAAAAAATTTAATTACAAAAAAGAATAACCGAAAACTAGCAGGAAAATAGTTAGGGAGTTGGAAAACGTAAAAATCAGAGGATTTGTAAATAGAGTAATAACCGTGAAAAATGAAGTAACATTTAAAGTAACATATTCCCCTACCGGAGATCTTGAGGTGACGGAAATGTTAGGGCTCCCAATATTTCTAGACAATCGGCACTTAATGTCAGCCGGGTTATCAGCCCTGCGTGACGTCCGCCCTTTGCCCAGAACAAGAGTCTGGTACTTCATTTCAGTTAGAGGCTGAATCGACCCCAGGGCCATAGTGCCGCCAGAAGGTTTAGGTCAGGAAAAGAATCCTAAAACACACCGGGACTTGAACCCCCAACTTTCGGCTTGTAGCGCGGTGCTTTAACCACTATGCTAGTAGAAATAAATATTCGTACCAAAAGTACCGAAGAAATTATAAAACCGATTAAAATTACTACCGCCTACCATGCGACATTAACAAGACAGGGCATGAGGCAGATGAAGACAGGAAGAACCACTAACTGAGTGATTTAAAATTAATAATAATAAAAAACACACTAAAATAATAAACAACACACGAAGTCGGGTACAAATCATACGTTCATAATAAAAGGTAATGGAAGAAAAAGGATGACACATAATAATAATAATATTAAGGAAGTTCAAGAATATAGGAGTTTCGGAATAATATAAAAATGAACTTACCAGCGCGGAAAATTGGAAAATCGCTATCTTGGGAGATATTTTATTTTGAGACACGTCATTCCTACGTGCACTAAGTGTCCTAGGAGGTCACATAGCTGTAAAGTTCAACAAAGCTCTGGAATTTGTTTATTTTGGTGATAGTTAGATTAACCACACAGATAAGGACTCCAAAACCGATGGCCTCAGGAATATGAACAAAATTTATATTAGGTGCAATTACAGGGAAGTAAATTTTTTTTTCTAGACATCAGAAAACGTACTTTAAATAAAGAAAATATAGTGGCATATATGGGCAATCAAAGGGATTTTAGATTTGAAAACCGAGAAAATGAACAAAGGGCATGAAGACTTAGGAGAAATAAACGAGAACTCGAGCATAGAGGGGAATGGAGAATTAGCACAATCACAAAGATGACAACTCAACTAATGAGGAAGGTAGATTCTAGTTTCGAAAACAGAGAGTATGGAAAAGGGGCATGGAAATTTCGGATGAATTATAGAGAAATCGAACAAAGCGGGGAATGGTTATTTAGCGCAATATAATACCAAGTAGGGACCACCCGCCTCCCCAAAAGGGAAATAACATTAGACTCATGGAAAGGAAGACGACCGAACTTCAGGTTAAATAATAACTTAAAATATTTTTTTATCAACCTCTCATGCGGTGTTGAGAGATTTACAACAATGCCGGCGGGCGCATTCTGTGAAAATTTCGACTACAATGTGAGACGTTTCTAAATCATGAGTCAAATAAATCAAAAGTAACGTCAAGGAGGCTAGCGCAATTAAGGGAGGACTCGCTTGATCCGTAATTCAGAATAAGGTTTCGGAAACGGAAGGAATAGAAATTCTGAAATAAATAAGAGAGTGCTCGAATAGGAAAGGGGAATGGAGATTGGGCATAATCATAGAGCTCCGCTAGTGAGGATTACGGAGGGGAGGTAGAAACAAGATGCTTACAGAAATGATAACAGAAGGATAGACTGATGCTTACAGAAGTAATAAAGGAAGGGTAGACTTATTCCCAGAAATATTTTCTTTTCGGCTGTATCATGTTTTTTTTTTGGGGAGAAAATTAGGATACTTGACAAACAAACATCGACGAATAACCCTCAAGGATAGGATGCTAGAGACTAGTTATGATATCCACGTGAGATTAATAGGATGTAAACAGGGAAATAAAACTATTAATATTAATGAGGATCCTAAAACTTAATAAAAAAAATAATAATAATGAACCACCAAGAAAGTAATTAATAATAATAATAATAATAATAATAATAATAATAATAATAATAATATAATGGAATAAGAGCGAACTATCAGAAATAATACTTATGTTTATGAATAAAAGGAAGGATAACGGAAAACCATAATCTCATTTTTAGCAATTAGGACTCATTTAAGTATGAATGGGTTCCGGGATAAGTAGCAGGCTAGTTCGCGAGACGATAACGTGGAAGCAGTCCAGTTAGAGGCACGTAGTATGTTGAGCCTATAGTGGAAGACGAATGAAAGGATCAATTAACCAGGAGTTATGCCAACACGGAGGGTAGAAATTATTTTAACAAGAAATCAGTAGTAGCAATAGTTCAGATTAAGAAGGGAGGATGTGCATTATCCAACTTGGTTTGAGGAAAAAATATACGTATTACGAAAAAGAACGGAAGAAGGACTTGGGGACTTAGGAAAATTTATACACCTTTTGAAATGCAGAAACGATCGAAGACAAATTAATTTATTTCCAGAGCACTTTAGAAGATGGAGGATAGGATACTTCACCGATAGTGGGTGTCTTAATCGATCTAGTAGAGGGTGGAATTTCAAAATGGGAACCCAGGGGTTACACCAAGTACTATTACTAAGTATGACACAACAAATAATACACTCTGCAGGCAATGGACCCTGCTGAGATGGACTGGCTTCGTAAAGTTAGGAGGGCCTAAGGGCCCTAGACTCTCCTGTACTGCGAGCTTTGTTCCATGTCAGTTAGGACTAGTGACCGGTCGAGTAGTAGACACACATACACATGGGATATGACATATTACGATAATAGATGAAAACTAGATCGCTTAAGACTCTTCATATTTAGGCCTACGAAGGATGATAAAAGGATAGGCTACAACTTAGGTCAATCTAGGCTAGGTAACGTTAGAAATACACACCAGAGATGAAACATTTTCATAGTCGCACACAGGGATACAAGTTGGGAAGGACTAAGGACCCTTTTGGAGAGGTTTTGGCCTCGAAAATTTGGCGAGTTGCCTGAACACTTCGCCAACAAGCTAGGCAGGTGCAAGTCGGAAGGTGGGGCACCCCCGTTATGACATGATCTAGAGACAGAGATCTCCAAATGATCTTGGGGCACTGGCCATAAAACCTTGCCGGCTTGGCACTGACGTTAGGGACCATAAGGAACATCGTTGTTTAGGAAATGATAGGCATCGGAGCAGTAATAATAAGAGGAAACAGAAACATAGGAACAAATGAAAGCACAATACAATTACGGGCAAAGAGACCCACGGAAAACTGTCATGGTACCCGGGTTTAGGAAGAGATGAGGGCGATAGGGGAACCCCATCAAAAAGATTAGGATAAAATCCACTTTTCCGATGAGGCGGCGTCCATGAGTTCAAAAAGGCTCTCCCTAAGGTAATAGAGATCCTGAGGCAGCAGGATGAGTAGGATGGGGACGACTTGGGCCCCGAATGGCAGGCGGTGCCCTCCCTTGAGGCGATCTCCTTTGAGGGATTTGCTCGAGTTTTTTTGGGCCCCGAAGGGAAGGAACGACACCACCTCCATTGAGGCGATTTGCTCGACGAGTCCGCCAGAATACAAAACGGAAAAAGCGGGAGTGCGGTAGGGACGACTTGGGCCCCGAATGGCAGGCGGTGCCCTCCCTTGAGGCGATCTCCTTTGAGGGATTTGCTCGAGTTTTTTGGGCCCCGAAGGGAAGGAACGACACCACCTCCATTGAGGCGATTTGCTCGACGAGTCCGCCAGAATACAAAACGGAAAAAGCGGGAGTGCGGTAGGGACGACTTGGGCCCCGAATGGCAGGCGGTGCCCTCCCTTGAGGCGATCTCCTTTGAGGGATTTGCTCGAGTTTTTTGGGCCCCGAAGGGAAGGAACAACGCCACCTCCATTGAGGCGATTTGCTCGACGAGTCCGCCGACTTGCCAAGGACTAAAAGGTCAGAAGTAAACTAAGCACAAAAAGAGATAGCAGGGGTCTATCCAGAGTCAATAATGATGCCAGGGAAACAAAAAAGAGGCCACCGGTGGTTAGAGAAAAGCAGGAAAGGAAACCGCAATAAGAAAGCCGTACGCACACATAGAACATGGTCCTAACGAAGAAAAAAAACGAATAATAGTCAGGGACGTCAGAAACGTTGAGACACTAGATGAAAATATTAAAGGGAAACACATAGATATTACGATTGTGCGATCAAAGAGTAGAGCCAAGAGAGACAGATTGACCTAAGTAGGGATATTACATACAAAAGGAGAAGTTAAACACATTAGGCAGTACATAAAAGGATATCTCAGGAATTTAGAGGTTAAACATATAAGGATAGTACATGAAAATTAGAAGTTAAACACATAAGAAATACAAGGAAGTAGGAAGAGAGGTTAAACACATAAATAATACAAGAAAGTAGAAAGAGAGGTTAAAAACATAAGTAATACAAGAAAGTAGGAAGAGAGGTTAAAAACAGAAGTAATACAAGAAAGTAGGATGAGAGGTTAAAAACATTAGTAATACAAGAAAGTAGGAAGAGAGGTTAAACACATAAGTAATACAAGAAAGTAGAAAGAGAGGTTAAACACATAAGTAATACAAGAAAGTAGGAAGAGAGGTTAAACACATAAGTAAATCAAGAAAGTGGGATTATTACAGGGACTACAGGAAATTAGGGATTGAACACATAGGGTAATACCGGAAAAATAGAAGTTAAACACATTGGGTAGACATGGAAATAGAAGATAAACACGTAAAGGATAATACACGGAATTATAGGTTAAACACCTAAGGTAGTACATAGAAAGGAGATCACAGGAAATTAGAGGTTAAACACATAAGGATAGTACACGAAAAAAGGGGTTAAACTCATAAGGGACTACAGGAAATTAGGGATTAAACTCACAGGGTAATACAAGAAATTAAAAGATAAACACTTAAGAAAGTGCATGAAATTAGAAGTTAAACACATAGGGTTGGACATGAACTTAGTGGTTAAAACCATATGTAAGATAGGGAATAAGTCTACACGTATGAGATCAGGAACTAACTCAAAAACGTAAAATGGAAATTAACAGGAAACCAAAGGATAAGAAATAAAAGGGAGAGGTTAAATCCATAGGTAACATGGGGACCCAAGACACGGAATAAGGTCCACGCATAATCGGGAGTTATGAAAAGAAAAGTAAATACAGAAATTCAAGAAACCAGATGAGATATTGCCGAACGAATCAGGAAGGCTTAAGGAAATATTGCCGAAGGGATTAAGGAAATATTGCCGAACGAATCAGGAAGGGCTTAAGGAAATTTTGCCGAACGAATTCGGAAGGACTTAAGGAAACAACACCATTCAGACGCATTTTTTTTTATTAAGTTAACTCTGTGGGTTGTAACATGGGATATCGACAGAGGTATTAGAAGCGAGAAGTTAAGCTGCAAGACGCATCCCGGATTAAAGAAAGGAAATGCTCTCACAATCAGGACCTCACGAGGGAAATGATGATTCGGAATTCAGGTTACATAATCGTACAAAGTAGTAATTACACCTTAAAGCCCTAGCGAATTATGTGTGTAGGCGAGCCACACTCGGTCGAACCCAGGGCTCTAGAGTAGGAAAGGCAAAATTGAAATTTTATCCAAGCAATGGAAAGTGAAAACCAGTGGTAAAATACAGGGAGATACTGACAATTTTTGAACCTAGTAAAACCTGAATTGCAATAAGGGCGTAAATGATTCATGAGAAATCATAAGACCAAAAACATAAGAGCATTTCCTTTGCAACTTGAGGCTAGCTAATAGGGATAAATAGGAACATGGGTGCACCAAACTACACGATACATGTTGATAACAAATAAATCTAAAGCCAGAACGTCTAATACAATATAGTATCAAGATATGATGGCTGAAAATGAAGCCTCTAAGCAATGAAGTTAAATTAAAATGACCAGGAGTGATGGGAGGGATACGGACCCATGTGGTACGAGATAGCACCAAACCCATAATCAATGTTAATGTTATCCTCCCAAGTTTTAATGCCATATGCATGAGATTGCAGCTTCACGCTTGGACTGCGGCCACCGCCACGACACACCACATGATGGGAGGCAGATTAAGATGGCCAGACTCACGGAGCACCCTATACATCTGAGGACGAGGGCAGCATAACGCTGCACGGACCAACCACACCCTGTACATCTAAGGACGCAGGGTAGCTGCCAGGATCAACACACATCTCGAGGCGGAGCGTGAGATGGATGAATATCCAGACTCGCAACCAGCTGAGACAAAAACACCTCATTAGTAGTAAAAACCAAACCCAGGCATTATAAAATAATAACGACCTTCTCCAACGCCAACCTTGGCCTAACTTCCTCCAGCCCAATTTTGTCCTATAGAAGAGTTAGGAAAACAAACTCCACGACAAGATTAGATTCCTATCAACCCTTTCACAAGTTCTCCTTGGACCTAACTGGGTTCTGGTTAAAGAAACTAGGCATGACAAAAAAGGCCTACCTGGACCAACGGCAGCTGAAACCGAACAACGACCTCGAGCATTAGGACATTGCCTCCTCCATCGCGGTAAGCAGACACGAAACCTGACCTCCAAGCTGGCCACAGCAGACACCACAGGTTTATAATTTTTTTATCAATGATCCGCTTCACGGAATAGAACTGTCAGAGTGAATAACAAAAAAGGGGGAAAACGTCGGCGTACATAACAAAAGTAATGAAATGTGATAAAGTGCGTCGGATATTGGATAACAGTGTAAGTGCGTCGGTTCCAAAAGAAACCACCGAAGGTTTAAATAAGGCAGAAGAATGAAGACAAGAAGAATTTTTTTTGGTCAATATTTTTGTGTTTTATTTTTTTCAGCAAATAAACATTATTTTTTTCTCTTCCTTCTGAAACAATGCTCAGGCATATTGTATTAAAGCCGCAAAGGCTTGCTATATTGTGATTTTTGTTTTTTTTGAAGTATGGTGTTCTCACTAAGTAAACGGATCTTGCGATATTTCGACGCAATTAAAGGTATTCGGGGCAAATTACAAGACGATCTAACTTCTTAGGATGAGAACAAAATACTTCCAGGACAGATGGAATCGCCAATTGACGACGTCAGTTCCACTCCCACGTAAAGCTAAGTTGAAAGATAAATGTCAGGACCAACCCCCGAGAGGTGAGAGATATCCTGTAAGGAAAAAAGACTGTCGGTTTTTCAACCCTACAGTCTTATTTAGGGGGGGGGAATATTACAAATACAAAAGCCTAATTACAGATATCATAAAAAATAAAGGCATTTGTTAATAATTCTATTAATATAGTTAATAATTCTTGGTAAGAGAGACTTGTAGTTTAGAAATTTGTAATCAATTGTTAAAACATCTCATGATGAACAAACATTGTTATCATGGGTCAAAGTGTGGATGGTGATGCCTTGTCAAACCCAAGTTGCATCATCCTGACCTTAGATGTGGAATTGTTACTAAAGATGACATCATGATAGCTGGGACTGGTAGGATAGATTATCTGATTTTTCGAGATGTATAAAGAAGAGTGTCTGGAATAGACAAGGGACAGCAGCGGGACTGAGTGCGGTCCCCTCAGGAGGGCCCAGCGGGCCGGTGGCGTCTACATGGGTGACGTATTTTCATTCTCTCATTTCTTTGGGTCATTTTAAGACTTAGAATTAAATAAGGACCAAATGGTCCAAGGAACTTCATTCAAATATTGAACAAACTTGAATATTTTAATACTTAGAATCAAATACGGGACCAAATGGTCCGAGTAACTTAGCATATGAAACAAACTTGAATATTTTAAAATAAGGGATATCTCTCTAACTATTAGCATTTTAGTAACAGAATATTTTTGACGTTTTACAATGTGGCGATTTCAGCTGAATTAAATAACAGTGTTTTTTTGAGTTGATTTCATTCTGTTTGGTATTTATTTTAATAAATAATGTTATTTTTCGTTTACTATGGTTTATTATGTTTAGTTGTAGAACTCCTACTCCAAAATCAAGGCCAACCGCTCGGGCCAAAGACAACTTAAACAATAGGGAACTACGCTACCATTACGCAGGGGCTTAACAGACGCGCCGCGTAATACTCTATCCACAGCGTATGATCTGAAGCGCGAAAAGTGCAGTGGGTGGCATTATAACACACACATATCTGTTTTCCTTTTAATTAATTGTATTATCATTATTATTATTATTATGGTTTTTGTATAAAATTTTGTATGTACATGAAATTTAAATTGCAATTTTTAATTTTTTAAACCATTTTAATAATTGGTATTCTGTATATATATATATATATATGTTATAATTAAATATTTAACATTGAGCAATGCGCGTTTCATAGGACGGCCCAGAGATTGTCCTCTTGGTATATAATTATAAACAGATTTGGGGATCCGATTTGAACTCATTCTTTCAAGATGGTGTTTCCAATTTAGTTGGTACTGTTTAATATTTTCCAAAATTGGTGTAATCTTCAATTCTTTTAAGATATTGGTGTTCCTTTTTCGATCCCATCTGGTGTAACCTGCTGTTCTGTGCATGAATCTCATTTCACAAGCCGTTATTCTGCTTATATATATATATATATATATATATATATATATATATATTGTAAATATGTATTTATATATTTGTGCTGATTGAGTGGAGAGTAGGCCTTATGGCCTTAACTCTGCCAGAATAAAAAAACATTATTATTATTATTATTATTATTATTATTATTATTATTATGTTAGCTGCAATGGAAGTTATTAGAGAAACTTTCGAATTATATGTTGGTTGCACTGTAAGGCAATGTGGCTCCTGCTTATATTATTAAGAATTAAAAAAAAATAATTGAAAATGTTTTAAATAGAAGTAAATATTATTAAAAAGAAACTTTAACTTACAGTCTCACATAACTTGTGTGGAGTATTTCAAAACTTGTGTGGCTTAATGGAAATTTGAGCCTGTAAGATTTTCACTCACCATAATCTGTAGTTGGATCACCAAAAACACTGCTATAACTGTTTGTACCTCGGTAGTCAAATTCAAAATAGTAAACTGGAGCCTTTCTTCTAGCATGAAGTTTAACAGCAGTGTTTATTCCAGAAAGAAAGAAGGCATCTGTGTACATCTGTAAATGTCAGGAATATCATCAGAAGTTGAAGACCAAGCAGACAAACTCTCCATACATCCTTATCCTGAGATAATATTTTTCAATTATCCCAAAATAGTTTAATAGACATATAATGCAGGGTGTCCCATTCAAACCTCCCACATTTTAATTAATCATAACTAACAAAGTATGTGGAATTATGAAATGAGGCCGGTATTAAACGAAACACAAACTCAAAGAATTTTCATTGCCACACACTAAAACACCTCTATATGTGCATCATTAGTAGCACAAACAATATCAAGTCTGTATTCGATCTTGTGCCACGTTCTGTCCAACATGTCGATTGGTAACTGTTGCAATTGTGTCAAGGATATGGGTTTGTAAATAATTAAGATCTTGTACTGGAGTTGCAAACACAGTCTTTACATACCCACAGAGAAAGAGGTCCAATGGAGTGATGTCTGGCGAACGTGGTGGCCAGCAAATTGGTCTGCTGGGTTCAATCCACCCATCTGGGAAGGATTCTTTGAGTGAATTCCAAACATCCAGGCTCCAGTGTGGTGGGGCTCCATCTTGCTGAAAGATTACTTGGGTTTGCAGATCAGCTACTTGGGAATACAAGAACTATTCCAATATGTCTTGGTATACCGGGCCAGTTATTGACTTCTCATGGAAGAAAAAAGGACCTATAATCCTGTTCTTCATTAAGCCGCACCAAACATTTTCTTTTGGGCTATCCCGGACGTGTTCATGGTAGATGTGTGGATTTTGCGTGTCCCAGATCCTTACATTGTGCCGATTAACAGATCCTGATACGTGGAACGTTGCCTTGTCAGAAAACAAGACGTTTCCAAGAAATTGAGGGTCCTTGTCAATACGATCCAGCATTTCAATAGTGAATGCCTGTTGTCATGGCCAGTCATCTGGCTTTATTTGTTGAACAATTTGCACCTTGTAGGGGTACAAATGAAGCCGCTTATGAAGGACTCAATACACAGTTTATCTCGGCACATTGAACTGCCGGGAAGCTTGGCGAATTGATTTTTGTGGACATCTCTGAAATCCTACTCTAATTTCTTCAATCATTTTTTCTGAAACACGTGTACGAGCACTTCCTGATTCTTTTTTTAACGCTTCCAGTCGCCAGAAACTTCTCAAGCCATACCTTAATGATCTTCCCATCAGGTACATTTCCTCCATATTCTCTCCGGTAATTTCTTTGCACTGTAATTATTGACTTCGTCTCTGTATATTGGTAAATAGTTTGTGCTCGTTGCTGAGGAGTCGCCATTTTGTTTCATGTCATTATTGTCCAATATGCGACAGATGAATTAACTGCAACAATGAAAACAACAATTCTTTGAGTTTCTCTTTCTTTTAATACCAACCCCATTTCATAATTACACATACTTTGAGAGATATGATTAATTAAAATGTGGGAGGTTTGATTGGGACACGGTGTACATTCAACAGAAATGCACTTCAGGTGATGACTAGCAAGAATTTCAAAAAGAGAAAAAATTAGAAATAACGTTATAAGAGAAAAGATGAAAATACAAGGATGCCTAGTAAAAAATACCAAATCAATACAATTAAGATGTTTTGGGCAATTGAAGACAGATTGCCAAAGAAGATTTATGAATGCAATCTGACAGTAAGAATTATGACAGGAAGATTAAAACTAATGTGGACACAATGGAAAAAAGTGTCTTGTAGGAAGGAGCATGGAAAAACAGAGAGGAACAGAGACTGGCTATAAAATCTTGAAATGGACACAGGAAGATGTCAAAGGCATTGAGATATGTGAGAATAAAGTAACAAAGTTTGAAACTAGATCTTTTATGAAGCTCAACAAGCCAGTTGAATGTTACTTTAGTGGTGTTCTTTTGTATGAGTTATTGATTAGGTATATACAATAAATAAGGTGATGAGGTAAGATGATTCCAGATTCACCTTATTTATTAACCCATCAGCGTAGGTATTTAAACATGGCGTTCCCTTCCCAGATGCAGAAGGACGTGTTAGAACACCAGGAGTTTTAAATATCCAAATGCCGATTGCCATGTGAACACGTGTAGTACATCTATGATTTCCAAAGCCTATAACTAGATTGTTTTACATGTTGGAGAACTTATTTTTTGTCACCATGTTAAGGAAAGATTCCCCTTCATGTTATGACATAGTTTATGACAGAGCAAGTGGAGTGAAGTGGCTACTTGTTAGTGAAAGGAAATACTTTTCTTTTTCAGCCAGACCCTCTTCTGAACATATCCTGTGCCTTATTTTTGCCGAAAAGGAATAAATATCTGTAAAGTGTCTTATTGTGTAGTCTCAAACTTTTCTTTTGAAACAATTATCGCAGTCTTTGTGTATCCATAGCTCGTGCATGTGTAGGAAACCAAGTGTTGTCAGAAGAGGAAACTTTTAAGTTTGTGAATAAAATTTTAGATGAGATTGATGAACATAGTGATTTAGTGTCCATATCAGATAGTGAGGATAATTTCTTTGCACCTGATTATACACAACCTCCTCACGATATAAGTGATAGTGACGTCAGCTGTGTTGACTAGGGAGATATTCAGACACTGACACGTGTTTTGATTGCTACAGGGCTAGGGAGAGAATCCACAGATTTTGTTTGGCAAAATATTGACACGTTTAATTCAATACGAGAGGCTTTCTGTGACATCAGTGGTCCACAGTTCGATGTTTCTGGGGACATTGTTGCTATATTCGAGGAAATATTCGACCACACATTGTTAAGTAATATTGTTAAAGAAACAAATAAATACGCTCAACAATCAATGTCAAAAACGATGGGACCGTTCGCTTTCCATTCTAGACTCATACAATGGAAGGACACAACAATAAGTGAAAAGTAAGTTGTTCTGGCTATTTTCATGCTAATGGGAATTGTACTGAAATCCACAATAAGATCATACTATTCTAAAAATCATTTGATTTTTACACCATTTTTTAGTGAAACAATTCCTTTGGAAAGGCTTGAATTGATAATGAAATTTATTCATTTCAATGACAACACAAAACAAGGGGATTTGCAAGGCCCTTCAAAATGATTAAAAAATTTTCCTATCATTGAATACTTAAATAATAAATTCCAATCTCTCTACTTTCCAAATCAAGATATTGTAATTGCTGAATCACTATGTGCTTGGAAGGGTCATTTATCTTTCAAACAATTCCTTCCACTTAAATCTGCCAAATTTGGCATTAAAATATATGAATTGTGTGAGTCTAGAACTGGATGTGTATGGTCATTCATTGTTTACACTAGCCGGGGAATGGAACTTGACACTTTGTATGTGAATAAAAATACAAACAAAACAGCTGCAATAGTAATAAAATTGGCGGAGAACCTTCTGGGCTGTGGACATACTATTTGGATGGACAATTTTTATAATTCCCCTGAACTTGCCAGATTTATAAAATAAAAAACTAACACTGACTGTGTCGGCACTCTCAGAGACAATAGAAAATTCATTCCAACATTAGTAAGGGGGAAAAATTAAAAAAGGGAGAACATTTTGCCCAACATTCCGGTGACGTTACCATATTGGCGTGGAAAGATAAGAAACGGGTGATAATGATCTTAACATACCACAGCCAAGAAATTCGTCAGACAACAAACAAGAAGAAATCCGTGGAAATGAAGCCAGCTGTAGTGTGTGATTATAATATAAATATGGGTGGGGTTGACCTCAAGCATCAATTTTTAGAAAGAAAAAGAGGTACAAAATGGAATGTAAAATTTTCAAAAGACTTTTAAATGTAGCAATTCACAATGCATTTATCATCTATAAATCAAAAAAAGAAAATATGAAATTGGATTCCCTTCAATTTAGACTGCTGCTTATTCAAGGACTTGTGGAAAAATATGGACCCACAACCTGTATATGGCCGCCCATCAACACAGCCACCCCCAAAAGACTGATAGGGCGTAATTTTCCCGAGAGGATTCCTGCAATGGGAAAGAAGGCAAAACCGCAGAAACAGTGTATTGTTTGTGCCAAAAAAGGTAAAAGAAAAGAATCGATATATTGGTGCAGTGAATGTGAGGCTTGACTGTATGTGGATAATTGTCTCAAGACGATTTGTAGGACGATATGAGACTTTCCGTGAACAAAGGATATTATAACTAAGATAAGATTCGAAATATAGTGTAACTAAATATAATTTATTCATAATTTAATATATATCTAAAATAAGCTCTTATTGCGATCACGGTAGGGCCTAACCACAATGATAATAAAATATTATAAAAAACCGATAAAACTTATACAATATATACTTGTTTATTATACCAGAAGATAGGGAATAAATAATCACCTTTAATAGGCTGATTGGAGTCACACTCAGAGCTCATACAAGGGTTATAATAAAATAGAAAATCTTGGACCAAAAGTGATTTCATATCAATATGTTTTTCAAACTATGAGGACACATTTACAAGATTACAAGATTATATAATCCAATAAACAACTTTGCTTTTGACTAACACAAGTTTTAAACCATGGGGGACACTCTTACGAAAGCGTATATAACCCAGTACACATTTATGCCTTTTAACTAACACATTAGATAAGTGGAAAAACATCTTATACAACTTGGCCCTGACAGAACTAGGAATATTACGAAAGATTGGGTAATGAAAATAGGGTTTCCACGAATTTTGAGAATAGAGAAAGGTAAACATTATGATATATAAACTCTAAGATTTGGAAAAAAAAAGTCAGAATGGTTTGGAGGACCGAAGCTTTCGCTTCAGGTCCTCCTGGGGACGAGTGCAGCCTCTCCATGGGTAAGATGCATTTTTATTATCAATCATGTTTTTTTTAAATGGTCAGTTACTGTAGAAACATAACTTAGAATAATTTGGATAATTATTAAGAATATGCTTTATCATGAGAAGACCAAATGGTAAAACAAAATGATTAATGACCTAAATTTGTTTTAATGGTTCTCTCTCTGAGTTTTATCAAGTTTTAATCTATTCGGCGCAATTCAACATGGGGATTTTTAACTGCCTTTAACAATTTGATTTTTTAATGTTTTTGTTTTAATATTTCTCTTTATGTTTTGTTTTATTTAAATAAATAATGTTATGTTTGGTTCCAAGTGTTTCTATGTGATGTATTCCCACCAAAACCCAGGCCAACCGCTCGGGCCTAAGATCACTTAAAATATAAACATATTTTTTTACGCTACGTTATGACTGGGATTAATCTCACTTATAACATTCTGGTGGCAGCGGTGGGATTCGTGAACATAATATTCTATTATACTCACGGATAAGGAAACGAACCCTAGACCCCAAAAATTGACTTTCAATTCGTATTACAGTAATGATCTACATGTTGTTTTTAACACGCTTTATATTAGCTTGACCTGTATCTATCTATCTATCTATTTATCTATCTATCTATCTATCTATCTATCTATCGATCTATCTATCTATCTATCTATCTATCTATCTATCTATCTATCTATCTATCTATCTATCTATCTACTATCTATCTATCTATCTATCTATCTATCTATCTATCTATCTATCTATCTATCTATCTATCATCTATCTATCTATCTATCTATCTATCTATCTATCTATCTATCTATCTATCTATCTATCTATCTATCTATCTATCTATCTATCTATCTATCTATCTATCTATCTATCTATCTATCTATCTATCTATCTATCTTCTATCTATCTATCTATCTATCTATCTATCTATCTATCTATCTATCTATCTATCTATCTATCTATCTATCTATCTATCTATCTATCTATCTATCTATCTATCTATCTATCTATCTATCTATCTATCTATCTATCTATCTATCTATCTATCTATCTATCTATCTATCTATCTATCTATCTATCTATCTATCTATCTATATATCTATCTATCTATCTATCATCTATCTATCTATCTATCTATCTATCTATCTATCTATCTATCTATCTATCTATCTATCTATCTATCTATCTATCTATCTATCTATCTATCTATCTATCTATCTATCTATCTATCTATCTATCTATCTATCTATCTATCTATCTATCTATCTATCTATCTATCTATCTATCTATCTATCTATCTATCTATCTATCTATCTATCTATCTATCTATCTATCTATCTATCTATCTATCTATCTATCTATCTATCTATCTATCTATCTATCTATCTATCTATCTATCTATCTATCTATCTATCTATCTATCTATCTATCTATCTATCTATCTATCTATCTATCTATCTATCTATCTATCTATCTATCTATCTATCTATCTATCTATCTATCTATCTATCTATCTATCTATCTATCTATCTATCTATCTATCTATCTATCTATCTATCTATCTATTCTATCTATCTATCTATACTATCTATCTATGTAACGGAATCTTTCAACGCGATTTTCACCCACTTAAAATCATCGGATCGACTTGAAACTTTGTATACTTGTAGAGGACCCGTGACAATACAATAATTTCATATTTATTTTCTAAAATTCCTGGCCATAATCATCAGAAAATAAAAAAAAAGTGTTTTTGTATAAATGTAGCGGAATCTTTCAACGCGATTTTCACCCACTTAGAAACATTGGATCAACTTGAAACTTTGTATACGTGTAGAGGATCCGTGACAATAAAATAATTTCATATTTTGTTTCAAAAATCGTGGCCAGAATCATCCGAAAATAAAACAAATGAAAACTGGTATAATAGGTTGCGGACTTGTCGAGTTTTTAGTCAATCGTTGTAAGAGCTCAGTTGGTAGAGTAGTGAACTGTTAGTGGTATATAATTTCAGTAATCCATACGTCGCTGGTTCAAATCCGGCTTGGGAAGGTTTTTTTATAGAAGAGTATTACTTTTAGCTCATACTACAATAGTATCGAGTAAAATATTAAAAATAAAAAATAAATAATAGTTTTAAAAAACTAAAAGAACACGCTTTATTAGAAAACTAAAAATTGAAACATAATTTTAATTTCCAATACGCTTGGGATAAAATTGAAGTGGTCAACAAAAAAATCATCTCCAACACATATAGAATAAAATTAGGGTTGTCAACAAAAAGAAAATAATTTTACCATCAAAAGCGTGGGGTGATTTTTATGATTTTTACATTTTCTTCTTAGAGAGCTTACTTTTACCAATATCTGTTTATTATCAAATATATTAATTGATATAGAGCACCCCACGCTTTTGACGGTAAAATTATTTTCTTTTTGTTGATAACTCTAATTTTATTCTATATGTGTTGGAGATGATTTTTTTGTTGACCACTATATTTTATCCCAAGCGTATTGGAAATTAAAATTATGTTTCATTTTTTAGTTTTCTAATAAAGCGTGTTCTTTTAGTTTTTTAAAACTATTACTTATTTACATGATAGAGATCGGGGAAACATCACATTGGTACTAACCATAAAAAGAATAAACTATATCTTTGTGCGCTTTTATTTAATTTAATTAAACAGGGGAGAGTACAGAAAATTCAACATTAGGATATTAATATGATTGGCTTTAGGAAACTTTCTTCACTGTCATGTATTTATTTTGGGTCTTGACGATGGTTTTATATAACTTATACAGATTTTTTTTAGGTTATATTCAGATGTTTTCTTTTGGTGTTGTCGATGTTTTTTGGGTATATATAATTCATACAGGTTCCTTTTTTTTAAGTTACATTCAGATGCTATATTTTTTCTAGGTTATGTTATATGTTTAATTTTTTTTTCAGAACTTGAATATTTGTAGAGTTATACTGTTTAAGTAACAGGAAGTTTATTTTTAATGTAGTAATGGAATTGATTTAATTTTTTGTGTTAATTAAGGCAATATCTCATGGTTTTTTGTTAATAATTCAACCTTCATTAGGATGTCTTTCACCCGTTGGATATTGGTCATGACATACATTTTCTTTTATCAGGAAGGCGTGGTATTTACAAAATGAATAGAGAATAAATAATTTCTGTAACGCGTCCATACGAGAAATAACCCCAGGGATTATATGTTGTCTTACACGCCACTAATCGAATTAGATTGCAATTTTTTTAAAAACTTAATCTTGTATTTTTCTGAATTACGAACAGGAACAGGGGAAATTAATTTGAAGCAAACAAGATGGCGGACAGGAATTGATAAAAACATGGGGGATCCATTGTGGGAATTAATAATTAAGTTTAATCACGATACGGGTATGGTGGGTTATATGCCGGCCACATTCTACACTTATACCACTGATGCACTAAACACTTGTAAACACGTTTTGTACTGTCTTAAACAATTTGCAACGATCTTCAAGCCTTCTTTTATTTTTATATCTGTATATTTACGTAAAGCATGATCGTGGATACATTACTTACCAAACCATATTTAGTGGAGGGGTACGAAAAATCAGTTTATAGTACGCATGTAAATTGTTTTGTTAACGTAGGAAATGGGAAGTTGGTTTTATGCCAATTTTCTTTTTGTGCCAAAGTTGGTAACGGCGACTACAGAACATCTATCGGAGGCTATATTAACCATTACAGCCACTCCCGCAACTCGCGCATACGCACTGCGACTTTTCCGCTAATACCAGTAAGTTAGGTATTTGATCTTGGCTCACGTATGGTTCAGGGAACCACATGATGACTTGCAAAGTAATGAATAATTCAGAAGACTAGTGGGAAAATTAACAAATAAAAATAAATCTAATAAAAAAAGTATGAATAATTTAATAATAAAATAGTAGCTGAATTAAATAAAACACCTTTTAGATTTAAACAAACAACAGTGCCTCAAATGGCAGGACAGGACATGAGGTAATTAACTGAGGAACGACACGGAATTATTTTTTCTGAAATTGTATCCTAATATATTGTATGGTAGGCGAGCACCTTACAGTATGTTAGAACATTTTTTTTTTCAGAGTTAGGGATAAAAACTAATGCCGACAAGGATAACTAATTGGTTAGGCCAAAAGGAGATTATCCATACATAAGATACACGAAAAAGGAAAATTACTTCCAAAAACTTAATAAATAAACCTGTAATAATAACACAGATCAAAACCAATTGCTGCTAGTGAAGATAATATTACCAAATCAAAATAAATAGGAAACTACGAGGAATGAAAACATCAGTTCCAGTAATTCTGATATTGATAATAAATGAGAGAATTAAAAAAAAGGTTCAATAATAATAATAAACACTACGGAGTTCGGGTCAAAATCATAATAATAATAATAATAATAATAATAATAATAATAGTAAAGATAGTAATAATAATAATAGTAAAGATACTACTACTACTACTACTACTACTACTAATAATAATAATAATAATAATAAACGCGATGAAACTTAGGTAAAAATCATGTAGTGACTTAATGACAAATAATAATAATAATAATAATAATAATAATAATAATAATAATAATAATAATAATAATAATAATAATAATAATAATAATAATAATAATAATAATAATAATAATAATAATAATAATAATAATCACAATAATAATAATAAACATAGGAAATGATGGGGCAAGCGAGGTGGTGGGCCCATCCTAGGCATACACGGGCGGTACAGGAAATAGTAATTTTTACAGAATAATAAAATGTGAACTCACCCACGCGAAGGCATGATACAACGCTATCTTGAAAACATTTTTTTGGGAAGTTAAAACACCTTCAAGGAGTAAGTCCTTCACTCAACATGGAGGAAAACTAAATGTCTAAAGTAATGCACTGTAATCAGGATGTCAGATAACGGTAAAATCGGCCATGACACAGGAATGTGTTTATTTCTGGAAGACAAAGTGATCTCTACCTAGATAAGACACTTGGTGAGCCATGAAGTAAACACATTTGCATGCAATTAAAATGAACACTTTTACATGCAATTAAATTACATTTGTCCATATATGTATTTTTTGCCATAAGGAAGCGTAATTTAAAAAAAATTGACAGAAATTATTAAGGACCCAAGGAATAACGACATTTACGAAAATAAAAGTGGCGTGTATTAGCAAATAGAGAAATGAAAAGGCATTATAGTAAAGGAAAGAACGGAAAAGGGACATGGGAACTTAGAATAAATCAGAGAGAACTCGAACGAAAGAGGGAAATTAAGACTTAGCGCAATCAAAGGGGAACTGCACCAGTAAGAAATGCAGATTACAGGTTTGGAAACAAGATGTATGCAGAAATGATCAGAAAGTTAGACTTATTCCCTTAAATTTTTTTTATTTAAAAGTTAAATTTAGGATACTTGACTATCAGTGGAGTCTTTTTTTTCGATCCAGTAGAGGGAAGAAATTCAAAATGGGAACCCATGGGTTACAAAAAATACTATTACTGAGTATTACACAACAAAAAATAATACACTCCACACGCAGTGGTTTTTGCTTGAATGGACGAGCTTGGGAAAGGATTTGGAGGATCTAAAGGCGCCTAGGCTCTCTTAAACTGCAGGCCTCGTTCCATGTCAGTAAGGGCTAGTGACCAGTCGAGAAGTAGACACACACACGCACGGACGCACGCACGCGCACACGCACACACACACACATGTGGAAATTGGAATATTAAGATAAATGATGAAACTAAATTGCTTAAGACTCTCCGTATTTAGGCATACAATTATAAAAATAAGAGGATAGACTGCAAATTAGGTCAATCTTGGCTAGGTGACGTTAGACAGACAAACACACAGAAATAAACATTGACGCAATCGCACAAAGAGATACAAGTTAGGAAGGACTAAGGATCCTTTTGGGGAGGGTTTCTGCCCTCATCAATTTGGCGAGTTGCCTGAACACTTCGCCAACCTGCTAGGAAGAAAGCTAGGGATGTGCAAGTCGGAAGGTGGGACACGCCTTTATTACATGATCTAGAGACAGAGAACTCCACAATGATCCTGGGACACTGGCCATAAAACCTTGCCGGTTTGGCACTGACGTTAAGGACCATGCAGAACAACATCGTTTAAAGAGAGATAGGCATCCGAGAAATAAGAGACAAACGAAATCACAAGAAATGACTGGCAGAGAGACCCACAGGAATCACAAGAAATGACTGGCAGAGAGACCCACAGGAAACACAAGGAAATGACGGGCAGAGAGATCCACAGGAAACACAGAAGCAATAACGGGTAGAGAGACCCAGAGTGATAACCGGGATTAGGAAGTGAGGTTAGCAAGAAACGAACCCCGTCTAGGAGAATAGGATTTAATTCACTTCTCGGCGCAGTAGTTGTTCGTTGAGGAACCAACAGAGTTTCAAATGGACCCGAGGTTAGGAAGTGAGATGAGCAAGAAACGAACCCCGTCTAGGAGAATAGGATCTAATTCACTTCTCGACGCAGTAGTTGTTCGTTGATGCACCAACAGGCTTTCTAATAGTGATACAAAAGAGAGAAAATCGGAAGCAGCAGAACAAAGTGAGGCAGACAGGAATCGAGTCACTGTTGACAAGGATGGGGCAAGGTTGTTCTCCCACCTTGTGGTCGTTGTGCGGAGGAATCCGAGTCACCAAGTTCGGAAACAACCTCCATCCCTTGTCTTCATGGTCGTTGCGCGATGAGAGTCTGGGGCCTCCCTAGTAGATAATGATGCCAGAGAAAGAGACCCACCGGTGGTTAGAGCAAAGCGGGAAGGGAAACCGCGAAGAGAAAGACGTACGCACAGGTACAATATGACCATAACAAAGAGACAACGGATACTAGCTAGGAACATCAGAAACACTAGGGCACTAGAGGAACAATAGTGAGGGAAACACACATACACACGATTGTGTGATCAACGAGTAGAGTCAAGAGAGACAGATTGACCTAGGTAGGGAGATTACATACAATGAGAGGTTAAACATATAAGATAGTACATAAAATGAGAGGTTAAATCCATAAGGTGGTATAGATAAGTTGAAGTAACGTAAGCAGTCTAAAATTTAAACCAGGAACTGACCCAAAACATAAACGGAAGTTAAGAGGGAAGTAAAGGAGTAGGAGATGACAAGAAGGGAGAGGTTAAAGCCACAGGTAAGATAGAGAAACAAAACAAGGAATAAGTATACACGTAACGAGAAGTAATGTAAAATGTTGTTTAAAGAAATTCAAGAGAACAGTTATGAGGTATTGCCAAACGAATTAGGAAGGACTTAAGGTAACAACACCATTGTTAGGAATGAGATATATTTTTTTTAACGTTAGCTATTGTAGGCTGTAGCAAGGGAAATTTATCAGATAGTTTAGAATCTAGAGAATCCAAGATGCAAAGAAGCATCAAGGATAGAAAATGATAGTAGGAAAAGAATGCTCCCAAAATCAGGACCTCACGAGGGAATGACATCAGGAATTCAGATTGCATGATATTAAGGTACACTTGTACCAAGTAGTATTTACGTCTTAAAGTCCTTATGATTTATGTGTAGACGAGCGCACTCGATCGAACTCGAGACTTTATAGAAGGAGAAGCAAAATTGTAATTTTATCCAATCAATTCAAAACAAACGGTAAGATACTGAACAGAGTAATTTTTTTAAATCCAGTGAAACCTGAATTGCAATAAGGGCATGGATGATCCTAGATAATCATAATGCCAGAGACGTAACAGCTTTTCTTTTACTTACAACATGAGGTTAGCAATAATAAGAGAAGAGACAGAAAGCTGCACGTGTGCACATAATATAACTAAATAATACAAAATTAATAGAATATAGAATAACAGTAATGAGGCCTAAAGCCAGGATGTCTAGAAGGCAGGGTTCAGAAGAATACACTATAAGTCCAGTCAGAAACAAAATAGCTAGGCGAGGTTCCTCGAAGCATTTTAGCGAGGTCGATATAACTATATGGTAAGATAATAACGCCATTTTTGACAAGGATTGATGATATATATGATGCAAACCCATGTAGAGCAATACACCCACCAACCCGGAATCGATGTTTGAAGTAATCCTCCCAGTTTTACCAGTTAAATAAGAATTCCAGAAGCACCTGTACATATGATGACGAGAACAACAACATAAGAGCTGGCAGGATCAGCTACACCACCATGTACATCTCGTGATGGAAGCTTAATATGGATGAGTGTCCAAATTCTCAACCAGCCTGAGGCAACCGCCTCACAAACAGTAAATAACAAACCCAGGCAACTATAAAAACACTATCTCCAACGTCAACCTTGATCTAACTTCCCTCATACCGCAATTCACACCTATCGGATAAGTCAAGCCGAACAAAACCCCACTTCAAGAATTATTCCTATCAAACCTTTCAAAAAGCTCTCCTTGGACCTAACTGGGTGTTGTTTAATTAACCTAGACATAAACAAATACGAAGGCGGCTGGACACGATCCACGACCCCGAGCATCAGAACAGCGCATCATCGATGGAGCCATGCGGACACGAACCCTGTCCTTCAAGCAGGGAATACAACCAACAGCAGACACAGCAGTCCCTAATAAAAATATTCAAGTGGTACGGGTCACGAAATGAAACTTTAGAAGTGGAAATATAAAGGGTCTACAGTAGGAAAAAAACAAAATTGGTGTTAAGTGCGACGGATGTGAATAATGTGAATAGTGCATAGTTTAAGAAGAAACCACAAGAGATTTTAAAAAGAAAAAGGACGGAGATTAATAAACATTTTTTTAGTGGAAAATTAATGTTTTTACTTGATAGTTCATAAGGCAATATTGAACAATTTTCTTTTTAGAAAGCCCTGGAGGATATACTGTTTCACTTTAATAACAAGTAAAGTGTTCTCACTAAGTAACCAGATCTCACCGATATTTCTACGCAATTAAGATTATCCGGTGCAACTAACAATTTAAAAGACGATCTAACCTCTTGGGATGAGAACAAAATACTTCCAGGTTACAGATGAAATCGCCATGTTGATGACGTCGGTTCCACATAACGCTACCCACTAAAAGTTGAGTCAGTAAGGTAATTGTCGGGACAAAACCCCCGGGAGGCGAGAGATATCCTCTAAGGAGAAATGACATTCGGTTTTTCAAACATAATCTCATGTCTGAGGGGGTGATATATTACGATCACGGTAGGGCCTAACCGCAATGATAATAAAATATTATAAAAAACCGATAAAACTTATACAATATATATTTGTTTATTATACCAGAAGATAGGGAATAAATAATCACCTTTAATAGGCTGATTGGAGTCACACTCAGAGCTCATACAAGGGTTATAATAAAATAGAAAATCTTGGACCAAAAGTGATTTCATATCAATATGTTTTTCAAACTATGAGGACACACTTAAGAAAGCTTATATAATCCAATAAACAACTTTGCTTTTGACTAACACAAGTGTTAAACTATGGGGACACTCTTATGAAAGCGTTTATAACCCAGTACATATTTATGCCTTTTAACTAACACGTTAGATAAGTGGAAAAACATCTTATACAACTTGGCCCTGACAGAACTAGGAATATTACGAAAGATTGGGTAATGAAAATAGGGTTTCCACGAATTTTGAGAACAGAGAAAGGTAAACATTATGATATATAAACTCTAAGATTTGGAAAAAAAAAGTCAGAATGGTGTGGAGGACCGAAGCTTTCGCTTCAGGTCCTCCTGGGGACGAGTGCAGCCTCTCCATGGGTAAGATGCATTTTTATTATCAATCATGTTTTTTTTTAAATGGTCAGTTACTGTAGAAACATAACTTAGAATAAATTGGATAATTATTAAGAATATGCTTTATCATGAGAAGACCAAATGGTAAAACAAAATGATTAATAACCTAAATTTGTTTTAATGGTTCTCTCTCTGAGTTTTATCAAGTTTTAATCTATTCGGCGCAATTCAACATGGGGATTTTTAACTGCCTTTAACAATTTGATTTTTTTAATGTTTTTGTTTTAATATTTCTCTTTATGTTTTGTTTTATTTAAATAAATAATGTTATGTTTGGTTCCAAGTGTTTCTATGTGATGTATTCCCACCTAAACCCAGGCCAACCGCTCGGGCCTAAGATCACTTAAAATATAAACATCTTTTTTACGCTACGTTATGACTGGGATTAATCTCACTTATAACTGCTCTTCATAATAGTGAACTACATGGTCTTTATAGGAAGCCAGATATAATGAGAACAATTAAATCTCATCGACTGCGATGGGCAGGACATGTGGCACAAATGGGGAATGAAAGACATGCATGGAAGGTTCTTGTAGGAAAACGAGAGGGAAAACACCCAGTTGGTAGACCAAGAATAAATGGGAGAATAACATTAAATATGAATTGAGGGAAGTAGATTATACAGGGGATGACTGGAAAATATTAGCTCAGGATGGGGATGTATGGAGAGCTTTTGTCCGCGTGGCCATGAACTACGGGTTTGATAGTGCCAGTGAGTTAATTAGTTATCTAAAATAAGTTACTGGGTGAGTAGAGTTTAAAAATACTACCGCACGGGGGGGCTGCATGAACTTTTAAATGACCGCACAGAAGGGAAGAAACAGGTCACATTTAAGTACGTCTAACCACGCTCAGGGGTTAAGAAGAAACTTATAAGTTATAACTTTATTCCCCTTTTTAATTTATTAAGGTATGTACAAGTAAATATATAAAACTCCATGGAGCAATGGACCTAGGAGTCTTGGCCTTATATCCATAAGCATATTTTTCTGAGATAAATGATCATCTAGCCAGTATAGGGATGACATGTGAACAATATGTTGGGTTCCTCAGCCATAATAGTTTGTTTTCTCAACTTGTAGCTGCTAGTTATTGTAGCTATGCAAATAAAATATAAATATCCTCAACTCGTGTCCAACTCAGGGTTGGGTCAAGGAATGAGATGAGATGAAGTCCCTAAATTTATAGAGGTCTGTGAATGACAAGGGTACTGGCCGACCACTCCTGACGCACCATCACAGGGGCAGATGAATGAAATGAAATGGATGAGATGAGTATGGAGAAATGGTAGAATGAAATTTGTGGCAGGGGAAAATGGGAGAAGCCCCAAGAAAAACCTACCCAAGCTCTGTTTCGTCCACCACAAAACCCACTTGGAGTGAAAGAGACTCAGTCTCGGGATCTCAGTGGTGAAAGGCGAGCATCTAACCACTTGAGCCATGGAATTGCCTGTAGCTTTGCAAATGACTTATAAATATTTATTTATTAAAATCTCATTAATCAATTCATGCATGACACTAATTAGATGAAGAGGCTTTTCACTATCTTAAAGCAGTCTGGGGATATACTGTAGTATAGTTGAATTAGAATATTGATACAAGCCAAAAGGTTACAGGATTGATTCTTAATGGGGCTAGAATTTCTAAGAATTAAAACTGCAGCCCTTATTGGATAAAATCACGAATTATAGACAAAAGTGGATAGATCACAGGAATGGAATGAGTAAGGAAAGATATCCACTTCTACAACAAATTATCAAGCAAGAGGAAGATGTGAGGTCGGAAGACCTAGAAAACGTTGGGCTGATGCATTATGAAGTCAGAATGGGCAGTTGCCTAATCCTTGGAATGACAATGATGATGAATTTCTAAACCTGTATCATCTGGCAGACTCAGTCATTAATGGAAATGACTACCAAGTGCATGATCAGGGGGTAAAGAGAGCTTTCAAATTATGCTGACAACATGTTTCATCATCCGTTTGTTGGCAAAGTGCTAGGAGTAAAAGATCCATCCATCCATAATAATTCTGCCCAAAGACAGGTCCTTCACTTCAATCATAGCATTTTCATACCATGCTTGCAGCTTTACTAGGGAATTGTAGGTGTGGTAGCTTCCCGTTGCTTTTCACACCGGTGAAGGATGATGATTATGATGATAATGATAAGATTGATGATGATGGCCATATGATTTCGGGGACCATTTGGGCCTTAAAGTTTTCCTGACATTTGTCTTACAGGTGAGGAAAATCCCCAATAAAAACCTCACTCAGAAAATCTGCCCTGACCGGGGATTGAACCCGCTGCATTGCAAGGCAGCACGCTACCTCGAGACCACAGCGGTGGACGAGTAAAAGATATCAATGCCAAAATCTAAACATGACATAATTACATTTTGCCAGGTTTTCAGGACAGCACAAAAAAAAAAAACATTACTATAAACATTATGTGGTATGTTATAGGATTTCAACTCTAAAATCCTAACATAACAATTGCCATAACATACCAGATAACATTTATATTAATGAAATGATAGAGTTTTTTTTCTCTCCTAAAAATCTGGCAAAATGTAATTATGCCATGTTCGGATTTTAGTATTGTTATGCTGCTCTTACAAAATAAGGTCATATCTCAGAATGTATTAAGTTTAGGAACCATGTAACTTATGGTCTGAGTAATATTTAAACATCTCACCTCACAAATTTTGCGTTTTTCATATGTTAAATGAATATTACCTCATAATTATATTAGAAGAGAAAAATTATACACTCAGATAGGGGTTTGAACCCAGGACCTTTGGCTTTCTAGGCCAATGCTCTACTGCTGAGCTATCTGAGCACTTCAATCTAAACATAAATTTTTCTCTTATACATTGTTTATTCCCGATCGCCGAATGCTCCAAGCCTTTGCTTCGATTATGCAAATAGCGGCTTCTATTTGAGAAGACATTTTATTGGGAATTTAAACATTACTTTATGAAGTCAGCAGGCCTTTTTTTGAAAGAAGCCCTGCTAGCTTTATAAAGTAATGTTTAAATTTCCAATAAAGCCCTGCTGGCTTTATAAAGTAATGTTTAAATTCCCAATAAAATGTCTTCTTAAATAGAAACTGCCATTTGAATAATCGAAGCAAGGGCTCAGAGCATTCGGCAATCGAGAATTAACAATGTATAAGAGAAAAATTTGCATTTAGATTGGAGTGCCCAGATAGCTCAGTGGTAGAGCATTGGCCTAGAAAGCCAAAAGTCCTGGGTTCAAACCTCAGTCTGAGCACATAATTTTTCTCTTCAAATATAATTTATCCATCAATGAGAAGTGTTAAATTAATAATAAAAACATTACCTCATAATATTTACTTCCCAACATTAATTTTAAATATAAATTAAGAACCATTGTTATATAAACCTTTCTTTTTGTTTTGTCGAATACTACCTTCTCTAAAAATATTGAAACCGTTTTTTTTAAACACCTGTATGTGAAATTTGTATTTAATTAAATTTATCAAGCTTTATGAGTGCTGGACTATGTAGTTTTACAAACTTACATTTGTTAATGCTCGAGCATTTTCTTTTGAAATAGGTTGATTTCCAAAATAAAAGCTTCGTATTTGCTGAGCAATGTTCTTCAGTTCACTCTTTGGTGCCGTCTCTCGGAAATACATAGCCATTGGAATAATCTCATCAAATCTGGCATTTAGCTCTTCGACTAATGTTTCCTTTTCATACACAACTAAAAAATAAATATTAGACACGAAGTGAAATTATAAAACATATTTAAATATGAACAGATAAATATTTTATAATTAATTTTGAAATAACATACATATATGAATCGGAGAGTTTACACCTCACCTCATAAAATATGATTCTCTCACTGGACAGAGTGAGAAACTAGTGAGAGATACCAACCTATAAACAAGCAAACAAGAAAAACAGTTTAAGTAATATATCTATCAATATTTAATTTTAGGAAGTGATATTTTGAGGTTATTTTAATTATATTATTTTAAGTCTGATCATCTTACCTCAATATAATGTTGATTTGTTCTTGGACATGTTTCAAAACAATTCTATTTTATCGTCAGCTTGTCCAGACTGGTTTGATTTATATTGCATTATGTTGCACACCCTGGATGTCAATGTCACCTCCATCCTGTGGTTGGTCAAAGAACCCTCCAAACAAGGTCACACTCCGTCAGTATTTAAAAATTCATAACTCTGTTTTTGAATATGGATTTTTTCCAAATAGTCAGATCTTTTGTATTCTCTAACTGTTTTAATAATTTAGTGTCTGAATTTATATTATGTTTTTCAGACCAAACATGAGCAGCAACTGCAGATTTTTCTATTTCCCCATTTTTAATATTTCTTATGTGTTCTTTGGTTCTAATTTTTAGGTTTCTTTTTTGTTTTTCCTATATATATATTTTCACAACCCATGCATTCAGTTTGATATATTCCTGACTTTTTATTTTTATTAAAAATGGGGAAATAGAAAAATCTGCAGTTGCTGCTCATGTTTGGTCTGAAAAACATAGTATAAATTCAGACACTAAATTATTAAAACAGTTAGAAAATACAAAAGAGCTGACTATTTGGGAAAAAAATCTATATTCAGAAGAACAAAAACAGAGTTATGAATTTAGAAATACCGACGGAGTGTGACCTTGTTTGGAGGTTCTTTGGCCAACCACAGGATGGAGGTGACATCGACATCCAAGGTGTGCAACATAATGCAACACAAATCAAACCAGTCTGGACAAGCTGACGATAAATATGTGATGCATAACCTGTTGAGAACATAGACTTCAAATTTATTAATAACTTGACTTGTATTCTGTAGTAAAATATGTGGGAACTATTGCTTATCAATTTTAATAATTATTTAAAGTAGTTATTTGTTTCTCCTGTAAAATTTATCAAAATGGAGTTACGAGTTTTTCATTGCCCACCATCGTTATATAGTAGTAACAAAATAAAATTAGAATACTCTTACTAAAGAACATTTTACGAATATTAAAAATGGGGAAATAAAGAAAGTCAGCAATAGCTGGTCATTGTTTGATACAGCTTCACAAAATTGAAAAAATAAACCATATTATTAAAGCATTTGAAAATACCAAAAGAACTCATAATATGAGAAAAGATATTTAGAAGACCATGAACAGGACCAAGAATTTTGTTGTTCCTGGTGAGCAAGATTTGATCTCGAATTATTTTTTGAAGAGACAAATTTTTTTATTATTCATTTCATACATCTCAATGATGGATAAATCATATTTGAAGAGAAAAATTATACGCCCAGACTAAGATTCGAACCTAGGACCATTGGCTTTCTGGGCCAATGCTCTACAAACTGAGGTACCAGGGTGAGTTACAATCTAAACACAAAATTTTCTCTTATATACATTGTAAATTCCCACGCACCAAATGCTATGAAACCTTTGTTCCTATATTTGCAAATGGCGGCTTCTTTTTATTAAAAAGTGTTATGCCTACACTAGGGCCTAACTGCCATAATAGCCATAATAATAAAATTCTATAAAAACAGATGAAGCATATACACAAGATACTTTCTATTATACCAAAAAATAGGGCATAAATAATCACCCTTTAAATGCGGATTGAAGTCTTAATTTATTCAACTCTATTAAAGTGAATTATTTAAATTATATATTGTTAAAGTCTTAATTTATTCAACTCTATTAAAATGAATTATTCGAATTATATATTGTTAAAGTCTTAATTTATTCAACTCTATTAAAGTGAATTATTCAACCTGGAACTTTACTAAAAATTGCATTTATACTTACACACTCCGAGATTCGAAATCATGTCCGTCCTAGATCGTTCCCAAAGCTGCCTTCTGTCTGACCTTTCGTCTACAAATCGCGAGTATTTATTTTACCGATCTGCCTTTGATTTGCGGGGGAAAATCTCGGGTGGAAAGTTAACTTTCCATGTGGAATTTTCATCAGTCGCCCTTCACTCCTAACCCACATATAACTTTCACCTGATGTAGTTCAAGACTTTCGTCAGGTCAAAATGGAAATCTCGGTTTTTTCCATCAAAATATGTTGATATTTTGGCCCACATCCTGTTGTTGTTGTGACCGATTCCAACAATAAGTCCCGGATATCACGCATTTTTACTCGTTTTTTACTTCCTAACAGCCCTTGTATGAACTTGAGTCTAAAATAATTAGTATTTTTAAAGGTGATTATTTTCTCCCTATCTTCCGGTATAAAACATCAGTAAATATCACCTCTGCTTCTATCTATTTTTTATCCGTTTTTTATTATACCTGCAATTAGGCCCTGTTGTATTTATAATAAAAATACATTTATTTGGGAATTTTTATTATAAAGCCAGACAGCTTCTTTACATGTTTTTATTATTCATTTCATTCATCTCAATGATGGATAAATCATATTTGAAGAGAAAAATTATACACCCAGATTGAGACTTGGACACAGGACCCATAATAATATAGAAATAATGACATTTGTCAACATAAGGGGCATGCCATAGAGTAATTTGTTAAGGCAATATGCTACAAGCTGGAGCAACATCTGGAGAGTTTGGTGACTGTGGAAGGAGAGGTAGTATGTGTTTTGATAGAAATTCACTAATCAAGAGTAACCGATGTGCTAGAGCATTATTATGAACACCTGAGAAGTAGGCAACACACCAGATGAAAATGCTGCCAGAGCATGGAGTTACTACCCAAAGTTTGGATTCTTTTTGACTCTTAGTAATAAACTTTTAAAAAGATATCCCACACATACAGTGCTAGTTGCTACTCTTCAAACAATAATACCAATAAAAATATTTGTCATATTTCAGAGAATCTGATTGGAATGAGGTTTTATTATTTCTAAACCCGATTTAAACTTGGTACAAGATATATGATTTCAATGTGGTGACTTGTAATGAAAACATTCCAACTTAGCCCATACAGGTTGTAAAAGCAAGACCAAAATGGATACCCAGTGCCTTAAAGGTATTGCTGGGCCATCCTGCCTCGAGAGGTTATAAATATGGAGGCCTGGTTCTCCAGGTTGGTTTGGGTACAGGGCTAACAATGCTACCCCTTAAAAAATCACCAAATAGAGAAGCCCAAGAGTATGATCTCTACTGATCTGGTATAAAGAAACAGACTATGAAATGAAAACGAGACTGATTCCTAGCAACATGGAATGTACGAAGCCTATTTACATAGACACAGATTTTAAACAAATAAGTGTAAGGAATTTGAAAGCAAGAGTTACTAGCCAAAGTGAATGGATGATTGTCATAAGGGAGGCTTTGTAAGGTCAAATTAAAATAACTGTCTTTTCTATAATTGTTACGCCTACACTAGGGCCTAACTGCCATAATAATAAAATTCTATAAAAACAGATGAAGCATATACACAAGATACTTCTGTATTATACCAAAAGATAGGGAATAAATAATCACCCTTAAAATACGGATTGAAGTCTCAATCAAAATATACACAAGTGTTTTATAGATAAAAAACTAGGGTAAAAATCATAATAAAATTACTATTTCACATCAATATATTTTTCAATCTATGAGGACACACTTACGAAATCTTATATAATATCAAAAACAACTTTGTTAGTTTCAACCTAATGGGGCACTCTTACGAAAACGTATATAACCCAAACACATTAGGATAAGTAGTTAAAAACATCTTATATAACATGGCCCTGATAGAACTAGGAATATTACAAAAGATTGGGCAAGAAAATAGGGTTTCCATTAGTTTTAGGGAATGGTGAAAGGTAGAGATGATAATATAAAAAGCAGGGTTTTTGGTAGGAAAGGCAGAACGGTGTAGGGGACCGAAGGCGGTCCCCCTGGGGGACGAGAGCAGCTCTACATGGGTAATATGAATCTTTTTACTATCACTCTAAAAAAAAAGTTTAGTTTTTAAATGGTCATTTTTTTCATACATAAATTTAATTAAAGGACCAAATGGTCCAAAGAACTAAGAATATTTCTAATTGGTGAAAATGCATGAAATTAAGAAGACCTAAGGGTCCAATAACTTAGAATAATGACCAAAGTTGATTCTTTAAATAATTGTTTTCTCTCTCTGAATTTTATGAGTTTTAGTATTTTGACACTTTTCAATATGGCGATTTTAGCTGGTTTTAATGAGTGATTTATATGTTTTGGTTATAATATTTCTTTATGTTTTATTTAATTTAAATAAATTATAGTAATTTTTGTTTTAAAGAGTTTAAATGTGGAATTCATCCTCCAAAACCAAGACCAACCGCTCGGGCCAAAGACCACTTAAACTATAGAGATATTTTATGCTATGTTACGGCTGGGTTTAACTGTCCACGTGTAACAATAATGTTGATGGTGAAGTAAAAGAAAATAAATATTCATTTAAAACAAATTAATGAAAAATTTATAATATCCTAATACACAAAAAATGTATTACTTGCTGAAAGAAATCCCCCATCAGATGATAAAAAGCCAGTCATCCATGGTAATAAACCATCATAATTTGATAAAAGTGTTTGAAGTGGCTCTTCAATCAGAAATGGCTCATCATTTTCTCCTGGTTGAGTTTCGACAACTGGTTTAAATGGTATCATAGGGTCAGTACTCCATTCCTGTAATAATATATTTAATTAATACAAATTATGAGCTCTGAAATAATAAACAAATAAGATCTATCAAAATGCTATCTATGTTGAATTCAGTGGCAGCTATTCTCATTTTGCTTGGAAATACAAGCAACCTGAATTCTAAGACATGATTTTCTTTGAAATGATCTCAAGGTTGATCAAATCAACACCAGATGGTAACAGTTGTGATGTTGGCTGAGGATGAGAGGGATACCTTTTGAAATCTGCAGTTTCTGTGTTAGAAAAACATGAAGTATGAGGTAAGATAAGATACGACTCATTTTATTACTTGTCTTCCACTTCTGAGTCCCATGTCTCAGTACTCCATGTGGAATTTGTGATGAAAAATTCTGAAGTTTGGAACTACCTTTTCATTAACATGCCTACTTTGACATCTATTTTTATACTTTCTATCCCATCACAACTTTGGTTTCGAGGTAGCAGCCAAGCTTAAGTGTAAAAGCTGATGCAACATCAGATCGATTAAATCAAACTAGATTCCTCATTAATCAACTTGGCAGGACAATGATTTTCTCCTGTCAAAAACTTAATTATACCACTTCTCCACATTTATGTCATTCATTTCATTTGCATATAATCTACCTCTGTGATGACACTATATACTGGTCAGCTGGCATCCTCATATCACAGACTTTCAATAACAGGGGCTTCATTTCATCTCATCTCTCAACCTGACATTACACTAATCACAACTAATGTCCAACCATAAATTCTGATAGTTAAAAAAAATAATAATACTTAACCATAAATGCTGATGATTTTTCAAAAAGTGAAGCAGCATCTTTTTCTTTCAGACATGCTATAATTTCTTCGCTTGATTCAGAGGAGCAGTCAAGTAGTTTAGCAAGTGTTTCAGTTTGATATAGGGTTGTGCTATTTGGACTAAATGCCCATAGACTTAGTGAACAGCCACTTTCAGAGATTCCACGATGGAATAATCCTAAAACACATATGTAGATGGAAACAAGTAAATTATTATACATATATAAGCTAGTAAAATTAATTGTAAGGAGAAAAAAATATGTGGTTCAAATCTGAGTTCAGGCATAAATTTCTCTGTTTACCATTACAAATATAGATGTTTACATAATGTTTTAAACAAATCACTGCTTTGATCATACACAAATTGCAGCCACTGGATCATTAATGATATATATATATTTTAAACTGACCCAAACCCTCTGGCGGCACTATGGCCCTGGGGTCGACTCAGCCTCTAACGGAAATGAGTACCAGACGCTTGTTCTGGGGGTAAAGGCGGCCGTCACGCAGGGCTGACAACCCAGCTGACATAAAGTGCCGATTGTCTAGAAAAAGTGGGAGCCTTAACCTCCTACTACCCCAAGGACCTCCGGGTCTGTTGTGGGATCACTTTACTTACTATTGGTCTTGGTCATTTTTTTATGTATTCTAGATAAGATTGGTAAAGATCTGTACAAATTTTTCAAACATTTTTTTATGAGAACAACCTCAATAGCTTCATGCCTTTGTAATTTGTTAAAGTGAAAGAATTAGTAGTACATACCTTTGCTAAGAGGTGATAACATATGGTATTCAACACTTGCACCTCCAGCACTTTCACCAAATATTGTTACACTGTTTGGATCTCCACCAAATGCCTCAATGTTCTCTTGTACCCAGCGCAGTGCAAATACTTGATCCTTGAATCCATTGTTACCAGGACACACTGAATCTCCAGTGCTTAAAAATCCTTTAAAATGTTAACAAATTATGTTAACAATAAATATAAACAACTTAAATTAATAATTTTTTTGAAGAGAAATAATTTTTCCTGAAGAGGGCATTGAATCCAAGACCTCTGATTTAATGCACCGACACACTAACCATTGTGCTACTCAGGTTTCCTTGTTTAAACATTAAGTAGCCTGAGTATCACCACAATGGTTAATGCCCTGGTGCATAAATCCAGAGGTCTTGGGTTCAATTCCTTGATCAGGAAAAAATGTTTTTCTTAAAAAAATTATTTAACATTGAATCTGAGTATATAAATTTGCATATAACATCATAATATATATTAATTTATGGAGTTAAAACATGGATAGTAACAAGAAGGGTTTAAATATAACTCAAGCATGCTTGAAAAAACCAAAAGAGATAGAATATAGATCACTAAAATAAGAAATTGTTTTTTAATTGGGGGGGGGGAAAGATGAAATGGACATTAGTATAATAAGATGGTATTGCCATGTTAAAAGAATGAATATTAAAAGGATACTAAGACAAGCACTGAAATTTAGATTAGGAGGGAAAACATCAAAATGTCAGTGTTAGAATGAAGAGATATGGAATGATCAAGGTAGATGGATGCTTTTGTTCAAAACTCAACCCCCAAATTGGGAACATGAGACTAAATGAAGAAGAAGAAATATAAAAGCAATACACTAGTAATTATGGTTACAAGGAAATATGAATGGTGGGAACAAAATCATGATGATGAAATTGATCATGTCATCCTTATAAGTCAATGAGATACGTAATTGTATTTTTTGAAAAAAATAATTGTAATTCACAATCTACTGATATAAATAATGATTTTATAACAATATGACATTACATATATTAAATAAATGTCGGAAAGTAAACATTATGAGGTATAATCATTGAAATTCGTCAGAGAACATCTTTTGAAAACTCACCTCGTGAAAAACACAACATTTATGAGGTGAGTTTAAAAAAAAAAATGTTCTCTGAATTTCAATGACATTACATGTTAAACATCTACTATTAAAGATCTGCTTGGATGGGAATGAAGCCTGAATTAGCTCAGTGGACAGAGCATTAGCACGGAAAGCTAAAGGTTCGGGGTTCAATTCCCGGTTCAGGCAAAAATTTTTCTCTTTACCATTGATTTACAATAATTTAATTGTGTTCATTAATTTACTTATTTCTATCATAGTAATAGCTTTAGCTTCTCAATATTAATTTAATTAAATAAGTCCTTTATTTTTTATATTTGAAGTCCTTTACTATTGACTTTTTATAGTACAATTAATAAATCATCAAATTCTATCAAGGAATAGGCTTTCTGGCCTGTTTAACCTCTGGTCTCTCAATTGCTTCTTCAGCCTTCCAAGATCTCTCTTCCTGTCAGTCTGCACGCAAACTGTCTTTGAGGTAGCCTGTCACTAGACATCTGTGATTGGTGCCCATACCAATCTTCTTAGTAAATTTTATTGTTTCAATGATGGCTGTGATGTTTAATTTTTCTTGGATGTCAGCACTCCATTTATAATAAAAAAGAGAATAACAGTTAGGGGTTTCAGCAATCTTATCTCAGCCACTTCTATCCTTTTTAATATGCTATGCTTATAGTATGCTATAAGTTTTTATAGCATAACTTAAATATTATAAATTAAGAAACGTTATTTCGAAAAATTGTATTACTGAGGAATTGGCACTTCCCAAATCAGCCAATTATGTTTCTTCATCAAATAACGTTTCATGAATCGATAGGTCGAAATGTCATTCGACCTTCTGTATACTTATTCGAGTGGTTTGGTATTCACTAAAAAGTCAATGGAATAAGACACAAGCTTCATCTAGTGGAATATTGCTGGACATAGCATGCAGTGATGTAATACGCTGTGCGGATTCATCTGCAGTGCAATAGCTGGTGTTGGTGGGGATAACATTGAGGAAGCGCTGTATGTGTTTCTCTATGGAGATAATGTAAATACGCAGAAGGCTCCATCAAACCAAATGCGATACATGTCTGCTGGCACGGCGGGAAATTTGAATTTTTATGTTCACGTGTAATTGATTTGACTGGAATTTGGCAAATATATATTTACTTTCATTAAAAATTATTAATATACTAATTACCCCAGCAGTGCTGGGTAGCTGGGGTTGAATGCATGTCACTGCCAATGGTGATATGATTGGTAACTTATAATCATGGTCAATCAGAGGAATATTTTTCCTTTAAGGAAAAATTTGTGTTCTGACTGAGAAATCAAACTGAGTACCTCATGCATTGTAGTCAGTTCTGTCCACAAGACCATGAGACTGATCACATCACATTCAATGTTGTTACTTATAAATTTTAGCATAAAATAACTCGGTTTTTAAACTTACCAAGTGGTCCTAGACGGTAATTGATAGTAACAAGGATGATATCTTTATCCAATAAATACTGAGGTCCATAAGTATTAGAACTTCCTGTACCTGACTGCCAGCCTCCACCATGGATCCAGAACATTACATCCAGAGGTTCTAATTTCCCCATCTGACAACATACATTATTTTAATAAATCAGTGGGAAGTGATACTATGAACTACTAAATTATCAATAGAATATAAATACAAATCAGGAACTTCATATCTCACCTCATGAAATATGCTTTTTCTCACCTGGCATATTTAAAAAACCTTTATTTTCATCATCTCAAGTCTTGGAAGATTTAATTCACTATGATTGATATTGAGGAGTCGGGGTTTAGGTGCTGATAAAACTCAAGATTTTCAAACATGCCAGATGAGAAATGTATATTTTTTGAGGTGAGGTGTGAAGTTTCTGATTTATGTTTATATTCTATTACATATGGGTGAGTTTTAATTACACCGACAAACTGCAGGGACTGATTTCGGACTGTAAATGGAGGAAAAAATGTCCTATGAATAAGTATCCATAAATGCATCATTTCCACGGTAGATTGGTACTGATGAAATACACAATTCTCTCAGCCCTGTTGCATGGTCTGCTAGATCACCGGACTTAAACCCCCTGGATTTTTGCTTCTGGGGGCATCTAAAAAGCATTGTGTATGCTGAACTAGTTCCTGATGTGCATATCCTTCAATAGTGTGTCCACATTGCCTGTGACACTATTCGGAGAGAGGCTGGAACATGCGAAAAAGTGAGGCAATCCATAATACGACGTGTGAACGCATGCATTGCATCCCATGGAGGCCACTTTGAACATCCGTTGTGACGTGGATGAGATTATGCTATGTACTGTGTACGGGGATGATTTGTTGTCATTGGACGCACATCATTCATTTCCAGACACATGTTTATAGGACCTTTTTCCCCTCACTTCCAGTCAGGAATCAGTACCTGAAGTTTGTCGGTGTAATTACCGTTCACCCTGTATACATTATATTTCTTACTTGTAATTAATTAGTTTAATGTAAATTACAGAAATGTGCACAATGAATGTTATTACTATGTAATTGTGCAAATTTCTGTAATTTGCACAATGTTATTACTATAACTCCGAAATAAAATGGGGCAGGCTTAGCTCTGAAGTTGGGTGAAGGCAATCGGCCTAGGGAGGAAACCCCAAATAATAAACCTGCCATGAAAACGGGGTAGCAACGCACTTCAAGGTGTATCTTACACATTGCTCACAGTCTCAAGGATCAAGCTTTGGATAAAAGACGGACAGTAGCTGCACATCCAATACATCTACCTCCGAGGAGTGATTTGGGAAATAAACAGAAACAAAAATCCTATAAATAAAGATTAAGAAGAAGTTATTACTGTAAAAATAATAATAACAATAAAAAGGTTGCATTAGGAGAGGAAATTAAGGAAAGATTAGTAAATGGGAATAAAGCTTATTTTGCAAATAGAACCTTATTTAAAAGCAAATTAATATAAAAAACTGCAAAAATAAGAAAATACAAAACACTCATTAGACCAGTAGTTACATATGCTTGTGAAACTTGGATCCTAAAAGAAACAATAAAACAGAAATTATTAATTTTTGAAAGAAAAATTTTAAGAAGAATATTTGGGCCAAATAGAGGAACTGATAATTGTTGGAGAATCAAAACAAATAACAAATTAAACAAATTAATCAAAAATCAGAAAATAATGAATCATGTAAGATCTCTCAGAATTGATTGGCTTGGACATTTGATAAGAATGGATGATCAGAGACTGGTCAGGAAACTCTACAAATGGAAACCTATAGGAGGCAGAGCTGTTGGAAGACTGAAGATGAGATGGGAGGATGACACAATGAATGATCTAAAGAAAATGTAAGTGACTAATTTGAATATGGCAAGAGACAGATTACCATGGAGGAGGATTGTTGAGAAGGCAAAACTTTCACTTTTAAAGTTGTCATGCCTTAAGATGATGAATAAAAAGGTGAAGGATTTAAAGTTGGTTAATAATTTAAGTATGTTAAAATTTTACTTTATGGAATGTGAATTTTTTTTACTATAATATTTTAATTAATATAAGATCTCAATACAGACCTTAGGAGGCCCTTGGGGTAGTAGGAAATCTAAGCTACCATATTTCTAGACAATCAACACAAGATATGCCACAAGTGTTTGGTACTCATTTCCATTAGATGATGAGTCAACCCAAGGTCATGTTGCCACGAGAAAATTAGGTCATATTTCTCATCCATACTTTGGACCCGACTAACTGGTCTGACCCTTGCACCTCCCATGCATGCAAGGGTAGGAACATTCTGGAAACCAGTTTTGAATTCTCTCATACACAAAATACAAGAGATTATTATTCCAAATTTGATCTGACTGACTGGTCTGACCCTTGCACCTCCCATACATGCAAGGGTACGAACATTGTGGAAACCAGTCTTGAATTATCTCGTACATCACATCTCTAAGAGATTATTATTCCAGTGTTTTTATTATTTATTTTCATACATTTGAATGATGGGTATATTATGTTTGAAGAGAAAAATATATATTATTCCAGTATTGATGTATCTGAAAAATTATTTCTCTAGAAAGTATGTCTAGAGAGTTCATTTGCTGGTTGCACATGACCCGAAATAAAGTCCTATTTGGTTCTTTTCACGGCCTTTTAATGCTAGAAAATTAATGGTATATTGAAAAGCAGTTACTAAAGTACAGTATTTTATATGTGCAATATGGTATTTTAATTGTACATTACCTTAAAGAAAGCTTTATACATATTTTATGTTATGTTTATAATTATATACCAAGAGGACGAAGATCACTGGGCCGTCCTATGAAACGCTGGAGGGAAAATTTTCTATAGGATCATAACAGGCCTTGGCCTAATACTTGGAAGGAAGAAGAAGAAGAAGATGTCTGCCATTTTTATGTCTCCAAATAATTGAACAATTAGTTCAGATAGTTGATGCCCCACTATATTCATATAGCACAAAAACAAAATTATAACTCTTCAAAACAATTTTGAATAATAAATACTGTCTTAATATTTAATTTTAGGAAGTTATATTTTGAGGTTATTTTAATTATATTATTTTTTGGTCTGGACATCTTACCTCAATATTAATGTTGATTTGTTCTTGGACATGTTTCAAAACAATTCTGTTTTATCGTCAGCTTTCCCTGTAACGAAGCTTTCCCAGAGTCTGGGAAAGCTGACGATAAAACAGAATTGTTTTGAAACATGTCCAAGAACAAATCAACATTAATATTGAGGTAAGATGTCCAGACCAAAAAATATAAATACTGTCTTATTTTAATATAATTGAATTTAATTATTAAGTAAAAAGCTTAAATGATTCTTCACATAGAAACTCCAAATTTGGCTAAATTCTCATGGTGTAGCTGTTATCATATTGTTTATATAATATGGAATGTGTTACCCAACAAATATTGCTGGTCAGCTTTATGAGATATTGACCGAGACTGATTAACTTCTTTTCATTATCAGCATGCCCTTTTTTAAATCTTTTCTATTTATCCTCTCTTGGATAGCTCTTATTTATTTCGACTCTGATTGTATTATAACAATTGAGGACTAGGAGATATTTCCTACTTTCATATATCTGTATATTTTTTTAGAAAACTATTCTTTACAACCTTGTGGGCTCTCACCTTGATGAGGTTAGAGTGATTAACCTGTTACTAACATTTTAACCATACAAGAAAATAAGAGATGTCACATAAGCTGCATGTACATCAATACAGCCCCATTGCAATTTATATACTTATGGAAAAATTAACAGTCAGTTCTTCTAGAATTATGACTATGCAATGAATTCAATATCATTGGGTACAGTTGATATGAGGGTCAGTAAAAAAGTAATGCCTTCTATTTTTTTCTCTTTTAAGAAGTTAGTTAGGTGAAAAATTTCAATTCGGTACAATTCCTCAAGCACTCTTCTCCAATCCTTTGCAATAATAACTTCCTAAGTCAATGGGTGGAAGCACTGCATCCTCATGCAAAATGGCTGACATTGACGTGCATATTAGACAGCATCCGGTGATTGAATTCTTGAATGCAGAAGGTGAAACATCTTTACACATTCATGAAAGGTTGAAAAAAAATTATAGAGATTCAACAGTGGATGTCAGTACTGTTAGACAATGGGTTCATTGCTGTAACGAAGCTGAAGGACAAACACAATTAGCTGATACAAACAGAGCAGAAGGCCGGTGACGTCAGTGACTCCATGCAACATTCAGAGAGTTGATGAGATCATTTGTGAAGACTGCCGAGTAACAACAGATGAATTATGTCTCATTCTTGCCAGCGGTAAAGGTAGTGTAATGATAATCATTCAACAACTGAGGCACTCAAAAGTTTGTTCATGGTGGGTACCAGTCATCACACAGCTGAAGAGGTTGTGAAACTTGGTTGGGAAGTCTTGCTTATCCACCTTACAGCCCTGACCTAGCACCATCAGACTTCCATCTGTTTGGGCAACTAAAGGAAGTTCATTGTGAGATTCATTTTGAAGATGGGGTGGTCGTAAAAACATGTGTGTCAATGGCTTAGCAAGCAAGACCATAAGAATTCACAATTCATTTGATTCTTATTAAGAAAACCTCATAATGTTAAAATTCCCAAATTGATTATATTAAAAAAAAAGCAAGACCATGTTTTCACCACATGCCCTTGTCGAAAGGTGGACAAAAACAGTAGAAATGGATGCAGATTTTATTGAAAAGTGACAAATTAATCATCCATCTTGTGGGTTTCATGGTATGTAAAGTGCATTTAAAAATCTTCATAATTAAAAGAAAAAATAGGAGGCATTACTATTTGACTGACCATTGTACATGTAATGGATAATTAATGATAGATAAAATCCATAGCCTGAGTGAAGAAAATTTGTAAAAATTAGTTTTTGTGCATTGTTTTAGGAGAAAATAAATAGTAACATAAGGCAACATTCAAATGTTACAGTGCTCATTTTTACCTTTTTTTTTTTTTTTTTTTTTTTTTTTTTTTATTATATATTAATGAATATATGCATGTTTAAAGATTTGATAGTGGGTTCTAGTGATAACACATGTTATTGGAGTGAGGCATTATGTTCTGTGTGAAAGTAATGTAAAGCTGTTTTCCATACCGGTACCTTTGGAGTGTACACATTTAGATATAAACAATCCTCTTGTCCTGTGACAGGCTCTGTAAGCAGAATTCCACTCTGAGTGCAATCTGGACCATTTGTTCTTGTATCTAGTATTCCTTCCCATGGTTCAACTGGTTGAGGTGGCTATATGTAAAAGAAATTGATATAATTAATATAAAATATTTACTAATTAATATTTATTTATTTATTTAATGCAGGGCACTAGAAATCAAATTTGTTTGCCCAAATGAGTCCTATCTACATATACAATAAATACAATAACAGAATACAGAACACTAAATAAAATAAACTAAATGATCATACATAGACGGTGTATTTTGCTTGACCAAATAATTGAAAAACACAGCCCAATCAGTTAGCTATCATCATTTGTAAAAAAGCTTTTGATGCAGTTGAATTAGACAAATTATGGAAAATATTAATAGAGAGAGGAATCAAAAACATATAATAATAATGATGATGATGATGGTGACGATGGCAATGATGGTGATGGTGATGATGGTGACAATGACGATGATTGTGGCAGTGATGGTGACGATGACAATGATGATGACGACAATGGAAATGATGATGATGATGATAATAATAATAATAATAATAATAATAAAAAATAAATAATAATAATAATAATAATACAAAGCTTATATACAATACTACAATTAAAATATAACTAATCAAAAGTATAAGTAATAAAACTAGAGAAATAATTAGAGTTATAAGACAAGGATGTACTTTATTTAACTTTTATACACTTGAAGTCACAAGATAGTGACAGATGACTTAAATATCCAATTTTATTATAATCTAGCTAATACCCGGTTTCCGCTGCTACGTCTAAATAAAATAGAAATTAATGTGCTTTTATGTTTAGTTTAGTAAGTGAAAGGAAAAATAATTATAAATTTATATTTTTTAGATGCCTCATGCTGATTACTCGGCGTTGCCCAGGAATCTACTTATCCCAATCTTCTTGACATAAATGAGCTGAAATATGAAAATTAATGTGTTTTATGTTCAGTTAAACAGGTAAGGGGAAAAATTTATATTGTAATTATTTTTAGATACCCCGTGCAGTTTACTCGGCATTGTCCAGGAATCTACTCATCCTGATCTTCTTGGCATAAATGAGCTAAAAGACAAAAATCCATAAAAGAATACCTGCCATATGCTGCTATGCTTACACAGGAATCTACATACTTGTCTTGATCTTCTTTGCATCAATGAAAGACAAAAATGGTTATTGTGAGTTATCCATAAGAGGTAAACACATGCAGTCATGGACTTTTTTTTATAGAGCTTTTTGAGATATTCAATTCTGTGTACATTAATTTTGTGTATTTGTTATGGTTTAGGCAGTGTAAGCCATTTGAGCATCCAAAGAGCTACTTTTTTCACGTTTTCCACTACAAAGGGTAATTTTTCAAGGGTGTAGGAGTTGAGTATCACAACTGTTCTTATAGCCTATGTTCATCCTGGGAATCTATAGAGTTCGAACAAACAAACATTCATTTATATATATTAGATAAGAGAACTTTGAACATTTTCCTTTTTGCAAATGTCTCCCATGCTGGCTCAAGCAGGGTTGAAAATTTTAATTGTTAAATTAATTTAATTGTAAAATTTTCAATCTCAGAGCCAGGAACAGTGGTGGTGTACATTTTTTTAATCACTATAATATACATCAGGAAAATCCTTCTGCAATATATATGTTGAGAAGGCATGTGGTATTACTGATAGTGATTCGTCTGTTGGATGGGGATGTTAAGCCTGGTGACACTCTTGGTGCTTTTTGACAGGAGTAGGCTACATGTCAGCATCAGCATCAGGTATCATCTTCTCCCTTCTCTTTATCATCATATCAAATACACCACACTTTACACTATACACATATAAACACACACTCATCCTATGCTCCTCTCTGTAAACAATACAAGAATACATATTCTACATAAAGTGGTGTGCTGAAGTTGTGCATAAATTGAAAATAGGCAACATTAACACCATCTATCTGCCCAGTGCAGAATCTGAAGCACCATAAAGTATAGTGGGTGACATTAAAAACACATGTTTTGCAGATGATCAAATATTTGTAAACTCAGAATATAACCATTTCAGAGGTCCTTACAGTTCTTCTATGACTAACGCATGGAAGGATGATGATAAAATGATGATTAATGATGCAATGGATTGAGACAGTGATTCAAACACAGCATTTACCTTAACAGCTGAAGGAAACCACAAAAAAAAACTTCAAGTTGGTTGACCCTAGAATCTTCCAAAATGAGTCTCAAATGCTACTTTTTAATCAAAATTAAAGCGAGAAGTAACACTATGAAATATTTTCAATTTTTAATGAGTTGGAGTATTACTGAAGATAAAGGTGAAATGACCTTTGAAATCGGTATCATCAAAACATTGAACTTTATGAGATGTGATATTAAAACATTTTCTCATTTATAAAGTCAAATGCTACTGACTAAATCAACCTGTCCGATTAAAAAAATATATATATAATTTATCCTTCAATGAGAAGTGTTAAATTAAATAAAAATCGTCAATAGAAGCCCTACTGGCTTTATAAAGTAGTGTGAAATTCCCAATAAATGTCTTAACTAAGAAGCCGCCATTTGCAAAGATAGAAGCTATGGTTTCAAGCATTTGGCACGAGGGAATTACAACGTATATAAGAGAAAAATTTGCGTCTAGATCGCAACTTGCCTCGGTAGCTCAGTTGGTAGAGCACTTGGCCTGGAAAGCCAAAGGGTCCCGGGTTCAAGTCTCGGTCTAGACGAACATTTTTCTCTTCAAATATAATTTATCCTTCAATGAGAAGTGTTAAATTAATAATAAAAATCGTCGATAATGGTATTAATTTTTATTCTTAAAATATCAATATCATCATGATCATCATAAATGACATCACTTCCCTTTAAATTTTCATCCAAGCATATCTATCCCTGGCCACATTCTCAATCTCTAAATAATTCTCCAGAACTTCAATCCAGAGATAATTTGGTCTTCCAACTCATTTTTTATCTTCAGTTTTACTGACTGTAATTTCTTTAAGAATATTAGTGTTACTCATCCTTTGTATATGTCATACCTATTTTAATCCATTTAAGTCCAATTTTAATTATGGTAATTAAAACCGATGATTTATCGACCTTTGTGGTCTTGGGATGTTATGCAAACACTAGGGCCTAACTGCAATAATAATAAAATACTATAAAAAGCCGATAAAGGATAGACACATATACATGTGTATTATACCAAAAAATAGTGCATAAATATTCACCCTTTAAATGCGGATTAAAAGTCTCAATCAAAATATACATAAGAGTTTTATAGATAAAAAACTAGGGAAAAAATTATTATAAAATGACTATTTCACATCAATATATTTTTCAATCAATGAAGACACACTTACGAAATCTTATATAATATCAAAAACAACTTATTAGTTTCAACCAAATAGGAAATTCTTACGAAAACTTATATAACCCAAACACATTAGGATAAGAAGTTAAAAACACCTTATATAACATGCCCATGACATACTAGGAATATTACTAGAGATGGGGCAAGAAAATAGGGTTTCCATTAGTTTTAAGGGATGGTGAAAGGTAAAGATAAGAATATAAAAGCCCGGATTTTGAGTGGAAAAAAGGCAGAACGGCGGCGGGACCGAACGCGGTCCCCCGGCTGGGGAGGCAGCTACATTGGTAATATGAATCTTTTTATCATTCTTTAATGGTCATTTTCAGACATAGAATTAATTAAAGGACCAAATGGTCCAAAGAACTTAGAATAATGAACAAAGTTGAATATTTTAAATGTTTGTTTTCTCTCTCTGAATTTTAACACTTTAGCATTTTGACGTTTAACAATGTGGCGATTTCAGCTGAGTTAAACAAATTGTTTTATATGTTGTTGATCTAATATTTCTTTATGTTTGGTTTTATTTTAATAAATTATGTTATTTTTTCGTTTACTGTGTTTTTAAAATGTTTAAATGTGGAATTCATCCTCCAAAACCAAGGCCAACCGCTCGGGCCAAAGACCACTTAAACAATAGTGATCTTAACGCTATTGCTACGGCGGGGCTTAACTGACCCCGAGCGTAATAACCGGTGAGCAGACGATGGTATATTCGTGAAAATATTGTTCTATTATATTCACGGATAAAGAAACGAACCTTAGACCACAAAATTAACCTTCAAATCGTATACAGTAAAAATCTATATATACTTTTTTTCAATCGGGAAGAGAAGAATCACATTGGTACTAATGAATAAACTATGTCCTTTAAAACAGAGAGAAACCAGAAAATTTTCAACTTTGGGACATTATTATTATCTGGATTTAGGTTATTTTATTTTTAGGATCTAATTTTTGGGTTTTTATGGACAATGGGTAAATTTTGGATATATCGCTGTTTTTTTTTGGTTATATTTTTGGTATTGATGTTTTTCAAAAATGTTTTATCTTTCTGGGCTATGTTATATGTTATGTTCATTTCAGAACGTGAATTTTGGATACATATAAGTTTTATGAATTATTTTGGTGTTGTTTCAGTCAGATGATATTTTTTGTTTGTTAACCTAGGTTATGATAATTTTTTTTCAGAATCTTTGTAGAGTGTAGTAATGAAATTGATTTAATTTTTTTTGTGTTAATTAAGGCAATATCTCATTCACTGATTATAATTGTACGTTGATAATAACATTTTTTTTTCGTTTATCGGGAAGGCGTGACAGGATCAAATGTATACCTAAATCATTTCTGAAAGCATCACCACGAGAGATAAGCCCAAGGGATCATAGGTTGCTTTTACACGCCACTAGATTGAAATTTGTTATCATAATGAAATTTTTTTATCATATTTTACGAAAAGGGTAATGAATTTGAGCAAACAAGATGGCGGACACATCTTACACTTACGCCACTAATGCACTAAATACTTTTGTACTATTCATTTTTTTATTTATTCATGTAAAACACGATCTTGGATATCTTACTGAATCATGGATAGAGGTAGGATACAAAAAGTAATTTATGGTTTATTAACTAGGTAATTTGTTCTGTTAGGATTAAGAAAATGGGAAGTTGGCTGGCGTCTATTATTACGTTTTTGCAAAATGGCAATTATCACTACAGAGCCATCTAACGGATTCTATATTAACCATTACAGCACTCCGTATGAAACTAACCCTAATCCATCTCAACCAATTAAAATTCTAATTATATTCAGGCTAATAATCAAAAATATGATTGACATTACAAATAAAAGGACAAGAAAAATAAATCGATTAATATTTAAGCCCCATGTAGCAACTCGTGCATCCACACTGGTAATGAATCTTTGCCCACGTAAGGCTCAAGGAATCGCATTATAGCTTGCAAAGAAATTAGTGATTTATATTGGGAAAACAAATAAGTTAAAATAAATCTAATAATAGGACTATAAATAATTTAAGTACAAATATGATAACCGAAGACTAGCAGGAAAATAATTAGGGAGTTGGAATACATAAGAGTCAGAGGATTTGGAATTAGAGTAATAACAGTGATAAAATAAAGTAACATATTCCCCCTACAGGAGGTCTTGAGGTAATGGGACGTTAGGGCTCCCAATATTTCTAGACAATCGGCACTTAATGTCAGCGGGTTATCAGCCCTGCGTGACGGCCGCCCTTTCCCCAGAACAAGAGTCTGGTACTCATTTCAGTTAGAGGCTGAAGCGACCCCAGGGTCATAGTGCCGCCAGAAGGTTTGGATCAGGTTAAAAAAACTAAACACACCGGGACTTGAACCCCCGACTTTTCGGCTTGTAGCGCAGTGCTTTAACCACTATGCTAGTAGAAATAAATAATCATACGAAGTATATCAAAGTAATTTAAAACACTATTAGAGTTAAACCGCCTACCGTGCGACAATGACAAGGCAGGGCATGAGGCAGATAATACCGATTTCGTCGCTGGAATTGTTATTCTAGGATATTTTAGGGTAAAGACGAGCACCTTATAATATGTAGGGACAGTTCTCAGTTAAAAATCGAGAGTTAGACAAAAAGGAGAGAACTAATAACTGAGTGGTTTAAAATTAATAATAATAAAACACACAATAAAATAATAATCAACTCACGAAGTTCGGGTACAAATCATACGTTCATAATAAAAGATAATGATAATATGGAAGAGATGGATGACAAATAATAATAACAATAACCATAATACTAATATTAGGGACGTTCAAGAATATAGAAGTTTTCAGAATAAAAATGTGTGAACTCACCATCGTGGAGGAATGGAAAAAAAAAACCGCCATCTTGAGAACTATAATTTTTTTTTTGACACGTCCTTCCTTTACATGCATGAAGACTGAGTGTCTATTAGAAGGTCAGGTAGCTGTAAATTTCAGCAAGGCTCTGGAATGTGTTTATTTTGGTGAAAGTTAGATTATCCACATAGATAAGAACTCCAAACAGACTGCATTAGGAATATGAACAAATGTATACTATTTGCATTGACAGGGAAATAAATATTATTTTTTCTTGACATCAGAAAGCGTACTTTAAATAAAAGGAGTTAGTAACCACTTAAAGGCCCATGACATTAACAGGAAATAAAAGTGGCATATATATATTATCAATCAGAGGGATTCTAGATTTGAAAACCGAGAGAATGAAAAAGGGCATGGAGACTTAGGAGAAATAAACGAGAACTCGAGCAAAGAGGGGAATAGAGAAGTAGCGCAATCAAAAATGGGAACGCAACTAATGAGGAATGTAGATTCTAGTTTCGAAAACAAAGAGTAGGGAAAAGGGGCATGGAAAATTTAGGATGAATTAGGGAGAAATCGATCAAAGCGGGGAATGGAGATTTAGCGCAATAAAGCAAAGCAGGCACCACACATCTCCCTAAAGGAAATAACATTAGACTCATGATAGGGAAGGCGACCGAACTTCAGGTTAAATAATAGCTTAAAATAAATTTTTGATTAACCTCTCATGCGGTGTTGAGGGATTTACAACAATGCCGGCGGCCGCATTCTGTGAAGGGCTCGACTACAGTATGAGACGTTTCTAAATCATAAGTCAAGTTAAATCTTGAGTAAAGTCATAGAGGCTAGCGCAATTAAGGGAGGACTCGCTTGATCCGTAATTCAGTTTAAGGTTTCGGAAACGGAAAGAATGGACATTCTGTATAAATAAGAGAGAGCTCGAACAGAAGAGGGGAATGCAGACTTGGCACAATGGTAGAACTCCGCTAGTGAGAAATACGGAGTAGAGGCAGAAACAAGATGTTTTCAGAAGTGATAAAAAGGATAGACTTATTCCCATAATTTTTTTTTTGGCTTTATCATTATTTTTTGGTGGAAATTAGGATACTTGACAAACAGTGAGATGTTTTATCCGATCTAGTAGAAAAGTGAAAGTTCAAATGGGAACCCAGGGGTTACACAAATACTATTACTGAGTATGACACAACAGATAATACACTCTACAGGAAATGGTTCCTGCTGAGATGGACTGGCTTGGAAAAGATTGGAGTGTCTAAAAGGCGCCTAGACTCTCTTATACTGCTAGCCTTGTTCCATGTCAGTTAGGACTAGTGACCAGTCGAGTAGTAGACACACACACATATGGGATATGACGTATTACGATAATAGATGAAAACTAGATCGCTTAAGACTCTTCATATTTAGGCCTACGAGGGATAATAAGAGGATAGGCTACAACTTAGGTCAATCTTGACTAGGTAACGTTAGACATACACACACAGAGATAAAAAATTTACATAGTCGCACACAGAGATATAAGTTGGGAGGGACTAAGGACCCTTTTGGAGAGGCTTTTGCCCTCGAAAATTTGGCGAGTTGCCTGAACACTTCACCAACGTGCTAGGAAGAAAGCTAAGGGACGTTAGGGACCATGCGGAACAAACATCGTTAAAGAGATACGAGTTGGGAAGGACTAAGGACCCTTTTGGAGAGGGGTTCTGCCCCCGACAATTTGGCGAGTTGCCTGAACACTTCGCCAACGTGCTAGAGAGATAGGCATCAGAGAAACTAGAGACAAACGAAATAACAGTGCAATTACGGGCAGAGAGACCCACAGAAACAGTAATGATACCCGGGTTTAGGGAGTGATGAGGGCAACAGGGGAACCCCATCAAAGATATTAGGATAAAATCCACTTTTCCCATGAGGCGGCGTCCATGAGCTCAAGAAGGCTCTCCCTAAGATTAACAGCGAGATTGGAAAATTCTGAGACAGCAGAATTAGAGGATCAGGATGGAAGCGGTACAGGGGAATAAGGACCCTGTTGATAAGAGTGGGATTTCTCCTGCTCTCATATTGGGGCAGATGCTCGTCGAAAGACGGGACCCGAGGATGAGATTAGGAACCCAATCTCTGTCAATTTTGGCAGATGCCTGCCCCTCCCGCTTGCCAACGAGGATTAACGAAGTCTGGGAGACAAGGAGAGAGGTAGACGGAACTAGGGACCCTGTTGATAAAGTTTGGATTTCTCCTACCTTCGTCTTAAGGCAGATGCCCCTCGGAAGTCGGGACCCGAAGACGAGGATGGGGACCGAACACTATCAATTTTGGCGAATGCCCGAACGCTGATCTAAAAAGTCAGGGATACAAGAAGTGATGGTCAGGGACCATCCAGAGTCAATAATGATGCCAGGGAAACAAAAGAGGCCACCGGTGGTTATAGCAAAGCGGAAAGGGAAACAGCGACGATGAGAAAGCCGTACGCACACATAGAATATGGCCATAACGAAGGGACAACGAATACTAGTCAGGGACATCAGAAACGTTGAGACACTAGAGGAAGAATACTAAGGGAAACACACATACATACGATTGTGCGATCGACGAGTAGAGCCAAGAGAGACAGATTGACCTAAGTAGGGATATTACATACCAAGAGAAGTTAAACACATTAGGTAGTACATAAAGGGAGATCACAGAGATTAGAGGTTAAACACTTAGGGAAGTGCATGAAATTAGAGGTTAAACTCATAAGGAGTACACGAAATTAGAGGTTAAACACATAGGGTTGTACACGAAATTAGAAGTTAAACACATAGGTTGTACGTGAAATTAGAGGTTAAACTCATAAGGAGTACACGAAATTAGAGGTTAAACACATAGGGAAGTATATGGAAATAGAAGGTAAACACATAAGGATAGTACAAAAAATTAGAGGTTAAACACATGGGGTTGTACACGAACTTAGAGGTTAAACCCATAGGTAAGATAGGGAATAAGTCTACACGTATGAGACCAGGAACTAACTCAAAAACGTATATGGAAATTAAGAGGAAATAAAAGAGTAGGAGATGACAAAAGGGAGAGGTTAAACCCATAGGTAAGATGGGGACCCAAGACACAGAATAAAGTCCACGCATAATCAGGAGTAATGTAAAAAATTAAATACAGAAAGTCAAGAGAACAGATGAGATATTGCCGAACGAATTAGGAAGGGCTTAAGGAAACATTGCCGAAAGGATTAGGGAGGACTTAAGGAGACAACACCATTTAGATTTTTTTAAGTTAACTCTGTAGGCTGTAGCACGGGAATTCGACAGATAGGTTAGAAACGAGAGAATTTAAGATGCAAAGACGCATCCCGGATAGAAGAAAGGGAATGCTCTCAGAATCAGGACCTCACGAGGGAATGATATACGGAATTCAGGTTACATAATCGTACTAAGTAGTATTTACATCTTAAAGCCCTAGCGATTTATGTGTAGGCGAGCACACTCGATCGAACCCAGGACTCTAGAGAAGGAAAAGCAAAATTGAAATTTTAACCAAGCAATGGAAAGTTTTGAAAACAAGCGGTAAAATACGGTAAGATACTGAAAATTTTTGAATCCAGTGAAACCTGAATTGCAATAAGGGCGTAAATGATTCATGGGAATCAAAATATCAGAAACATAAGAGCATTTCTTTTTGCAACTTGAGGCTAGCTATAAGGGACAGATAGGAACATGGGTGCACAAAACTAAACGAAATGCAATGTAGATAACAATGAGATCTAAAGCCAGGACGTCTAGTAAACAAGATTCGGAATATAGTATCGGAGATAAGATGGCTGAAAATGAAGCATCTAAGCGATGAGGTTAAATTAAACAGAAAGTGACCATTCTATGACAAGGAGTGATAAAAAAGATGCGGACCCATGTAGAACGGGATACCCACCAAACCCAATAATCGATGTTTAAAGTTATCCTCCCAGGTTTTAACAAATGCCATAAGATTGCAGCTTCTCGCCTGGACCTGCGGCCACCACCACGACACTTCATGATGGGAGCAAGATTAAGAGGCACAGACCAACCACACCCTATACATCTGAGGACGAGAACCGCAGCATCGAGCTGCCAGGACCAACCACACCCTGTACACCCGAGGACGAGAGCCGCAGCTGCCAGGACCAACTACACATCTCGTGACGGAGCATAAGATGGGTGAATGTCCAGACTCGCAACCAGCTAAGACAAACACCTCACTAGCAGTAAAGAACAAACCCAGGCAATTATAAAAAATAATAAATATCTCCAACGTCAACCTTGGCCTAACATCCTTCGTTCCAAATTTTTCCTATAGATGAATCAAGAAAACAACTCCACGTCAAGACTGATTCCTATCAAACCCTTCACAAGTTCTCCTTGGACCTAACTGGGTTTTGTTTAAAGAAACTAGGCATAACCAAATCAAAGGCCTACCTGGACCAACGGCAGCTGAAAATGAACCACGAACTCGAGCATTAGAACATCGCATCCTCCGTCGAGGCAAGCAGACACGAACCCTGACCTCCAAGCTGGACACAGCAGTTCTGATAATTTTTTTAACAGTGATCAGGTTCACGAAATGAACCTTCGAAGTGAAAAACAAAAAGGAAACGAAATATTGTTAAGTGCGTCGGATATGAATAAAAGTGATAGTGCATCGTTTCAAAGTAGCACAAGAAAGTTTAAAAAAAGAAAGAAAAAAGAAGACAAAGGACGACAAGCAATAAACATTTTTAGTGGAAAATTAAACTTATGACCGTGCGTAAACATATTGTGTTAGAGCCGCGAAGGCATGCTATATTGTGATTTTTGTTTTTTTTTAAGAAGTATAGTGTTGTCACTAAGTAAACAGATCTTACCGATATTACGACACAATTAAGGGTATCCGGGGCAATTTACAAGTAAAAGACGATCTAACCTCTTAGAATGAGAACAAAATACTTCCAGGACAGATGAAATCGCCAATTGATGACGTCAGTTCCACTCCCACTTAAAGTCAAGTTAATAAGATACATGTCAGGAGGTGAGAGATATCCTATAAGGAAAAAAAGACTTTCGGTTTTTCAACCCTACAGTCTTAGTTAGGTGGGGAATGTTATGCCTACACTAGGGCCTAACTGCCATAATAATAAAATACTATAAAAAGCCGATAAAGGATAGACACATATACATGTGTATTATACCAAAAAATAGGACATAAATATTCACCCTTTAAATGCGGATTGAAGTCTCAATCAAAATATACATAAGTGTTTTATAGATAAAAAATTAGGGAGATAATTATTATAAAATCACTATTTTACATCAATATATTTTTCAATCAATGAAGATACACTTACGAAATCTAATATAATATCAAAAACAACTTATTAGTTTCAACCAAATAGGAAATTCTTACGAAAACTTATATAACCCAAACACATTAGAATAAGAAGTTAAAAACACCTTATATAACATGGACATGACATACTAGGAATATTACTACAGATGGGGCAAGAAAATAGGGTTTCCATTAGTTTGAGGGGATAGTGAAAGGGAAAGATAATAATATAAAAGCCCGGATTTTGAGTGAAAAAAGGCAGAACAGCGGCGGGACCGAACGCGGTCCCCAGGCAGGGGAGGCAGCTTTACATTGGTAATATGAATATTTTTTATCATTCTTTAATGGTCATTTTCAGACATAGAATAAATAAAGGACCAAATGGTCCAAAGAACTTAGAATAATGAACAAAGTTGAATATTTTAAATGTTTGCTTTCCCTCTCTGAATTTTAACACTTTAGCATTTTGACGTTTAACAATGTGGCGATTTCAGCTGATTTAAACAAATTGTTTTATATGTTGTTGATCTAATATTTCTTTATGTTTGGTTTTATTTTAATAAATTATGTTATTTTTTCGTTTACTGTGTTTTTAAAATGTTTAAATGTGGAATTCATCCTCCAAAACCAAGGCCAACCGCTCGGGCCAAAGACCACTTAAACAATAGTGATCTTAACGCTATCGCTACGGCGGGGCTTAACTGACCCCGAGCGTAATATGGGATTAAGTTCCTTTTCTCTGTTCCTGAGGGTCACAGATTCAAACCCGGTCAGGGTTGATGTATTTTTTTAGATGGAAAAATCCAAGAGACAAGTTCTCTGGATGAGACTTCAAGCCATGGGTCTAGAGTTTGAAGATTTTCTGGCTCATAAAAGTATAAATTAGTGCCTCTGACAAAGTTTAATTGGCGTTCCCCATTTAAGTAATACCTTAGTTGCCTATTAGGTGTCTCTTTGAGGCAATAAGCTCCCCATTTATTTCTTGCTGATATCTGTTGGGAAATAAGTGTAACTAAATAAGCTTTGTTATGTAACTCTCGCAATGGAGCACCCTTTCCCTACATGGAGATGTACATGTATAGAGAGGCATATCAGGTAATTTATATATATATATATATATATATATATATATATATATTATGAAGTCCTTTTGTTAAATCTTATTTCCAGATCTATTCTTAAGAAATATACAAATAAAAGTAAAACAAAAGGCTGTTATATGCACAAAAAATTATGTAGCCTACTTTAAAAAAGTAGGAATGATATTGAGGAATTCAAGTAAACCAAGTCTCTCAAAATATAAAAAGAAATGTTAAATGTGTGAGCTAGAACTTGTTGTCAAGTCAAAGGACTCAATTATAAATTTCCATTCAATTAATAGATTATTACAAAAAGGGAAATGTGTATTTTTGTCCATCAATCTCAGATAATGACTGGAAATGTGAGCAAGTATATTCAGTCTATGGAAATAAACGAGAATAACAGCTACAGATCAAGTATCATAATACAAAAAAAAATGACAATATGTAGAAGTATCCATTAACAATAATCATACATATATCTTGGTGTCCTATATGAATGACATATTGATATAAGTCATTTTTCTTCATTAAAAAAAAGTGTTACATTATATTTGAACAGAAAAATGTACTCTCAGACTGGGGTTTGAACCCAGGACCAGTGTTTTATTAGTCACTGTACAAAGAATCAAGTTAGATTAATATTGATAATAATCATGGAGATATTTGAAAGTTGTTTTCCGCGCGCACCTGTAGGTTTCATTTTATGAGTTATTATGGAGTGGTCAGAAGGAGACATGTCAACCTTTAAATTCGCAATGTATCCTGTAGGATACATCAATTAGTTTATTTTATTTAATACTTTTAATAAAACATAAGAGAACGAAAGAGTAGAAATTACTTAAATGAAATTAGTGCTTTGCAAATTTAATTTATGAGTTATTATGGAGTGGTCAGAAGGAGACATGTTAACCCTTAAATTCGCAATGTATCCTGTAGGATACATCAATTAGTTTATTTTATTTAATACTTTTAATAAAACATAAGAGAACGAAAGAGTAGAAATTACTTAAATGAAATTAGTGCTTTGCAAATTTAATTTAATTTACCACAACTACAGGGGCATCTCATTACTTTCAACTTCATACAGAATTCTAACAAATATATTAGTAAGCAGACTTACTCCCTATATTGATAACATTCTAGGAGATCATCAATGTGGATTTAGAAGAAACAGGTCTACAACAGATCAGATTTTTAGTATAAGGCAGATTTTAGAAAAGAAATGGGAATATAATGGTACTGTATATCAACTATATGTAGACTTCAAAAAAATCATGCGATTCAATTAATAGGGAGAAGTATATAGTACCCTGCTGGAGTTCGGAATTCCTAAAAAGTTAGTTAGACTTATACGAATGTCTCTAAATGGCACAAAGAGTAGGGTGCGTATATGCAAACAGTTTTCGGATACTTTTGAAATCCAGAACGGGTTGAAGTAAGGATTATTTGATTTTGTACTAGAGCATGCCATCAATCTTTAGAGGATGAAGAAGGCCTACAACTCAATGGTATTAATAAGCTGTTAGTTTATGCTGATGATGTAGTACTATTGGCCGATAGCGAGGAGATACTAAAGGTCAACACACACACGCTATTGAGTAACACTAAGAAATTAGTACTGGAAGTAAATATCAATAAAACTAAATATATGGTCACACGTAGAAATACATTATGTAATGGAAATGGACAGCTAATGACAAATGAGGTGAAATTTTGAGGAAGTGGCTGAATTCAAATACCTAGGAACAATAATCACAAATAGGAATGAGATGCACAAATAAATTAAACAGGCTCAATTCTGGAAATGTGTGCTATTATACATTACAGAGACTTTTGATGTCCAACTCCTTTCAAAAACGTTAAACTGAAAATATATAAAACTATTATTCTACCAGTTATATTATATGGATGCGAAATATGGATTCTTACTTTAAGGGAGGAAATGAGATTATGAGTATTTGAGAAAAAAGTACTTAGGAAAATTTTTGAACCAAAAAGAGATGAACAGACAGGTGAATAGAGAATACTACATAACAATGAACTACATGATCTTTATAGGAAGCCAGATGTAATAAGAACAGTTAAGTCTCGTAGACTGCTTTTTTGTAGGAAAACCAGAGGGAAAATGCCCAGTTGGTAGACCAAGAATGAGGTGGGAGAATAACATTAACTATGATTTGAGGGAAGTAGATTATACAGGGAATGATTGGAAAGCATTAGATCAGGATAGGGATGTATAGAGAGCTTATGTCTGCGCGGTCATGAACCTACGGGTTCGATGGTGTCAGTGAATAAGTAAGTAAGTAGAAGGATCATTTAAAAAAACCTTGAAAGGAGATGCCTGGAGGGCAATAGGAGATCAGATAGATATATTTCCGGATACATGCTAGAAGATGGTGAGTTCTTTACTTTCTTCCTACCGGCGTGAAAAAAGTTAACTAAAAAGCAGCAAAGGTACAGGAAAAGGTAAGTTGTAATATATAATAGTTTTTCAATGTTTCATTATTGCAATTCGTAAATAAAATTGGACGGCGTTATGCATCAACCGACTAAGCGCCATTAAAAAGTTATTGATGTCATCTATTACACTGGCTCATGATGTACACACCTTTAGCGCCAAATCTTTAAATATAGCATTATTATTAAATAAAAATGTAAACGCCATCAGTCATATCAGATATTCTGTGTTTTGCAACAAACGCGATAGAGACATGGTTGATTACACTTGCTCTACAAAATGTCTATTGAAGGTTTGTAGGTTTCCTATGGATCGTAGGAGGTTCGTTGAAATTAATAATTTCGACGAACACAAGACGAGAGCCGCGCGCACCGCGCGTGTTTGTGGCGCGCAAGTGTATACGCAGCTTAATGTTTTCCAATCATCTCCTGTATAATCTACTTCCTTCAAATCATAGTTAATGTTGTTCTCCCACCTCATTCTTGGTCTACCAACTGGGCATTTTTCCCTCCGGTTTCCTACAAGAAGCTTCCATGTACGTCTTTCATTCTTCATTCGTGCCACATGTCCTGCCCATCGTAGTCTACGAGACTTAACTGTTCTTATTATATCTGGCTTCCTATAAAGACCATATAGTTATAGGAAGCCAGATATAATAAGAACAGTTAAGTCTCACAATTTTTAATCATTAGATTATGCACCAGATTACTGCATTAAATTGCAAGCCCTTCCACAGTACATATGTTGAGAAGGCATGTGATACTCTTGATAGCAATTCATCCGTCAGATCGGGATGTTAAGCCTGGCTGCCCCCTTGGTGCTTTTTTTTTGACAGGAGTAGGCTATATGTCAGCACCAGGTTTCATCTACTTCCTTCTCTTCATCATCTTACCAAATACACCACACTTTACACTTTACACACACACACTCATCCTATGCTCCTTTCTGTACACAATACAAGAATACATCATCTACACAAAGTGGTCTGCTGAAGTGGTGCATAAATTGAATATAGACCACATTAACATCATCTATCTGCCCAGCGCAGAATCTGAAGCACATAAAGTGCAGTGGGTGAGAACACACACTTTTTGCATATGATCAAGCAACATTTAAGATACCTGCAGAGGTCCATACAGTTCTTCTACAACTAACACATGGAAGGATGATGAAGTAATGATTAATGATTCAATGGACTGTGACAATGATTCAAACTCAGCACTTGCCTTAACAGCTGAGGAAACCAAAAAAAAAAAAAAAAAAAAAAACTTCAGTTGGTTGATCCTAGAATTTGAACTTACAATCTTCAAAAATGAATCTGAAATACTACTGTCTGAATCAACTTATCCAGTACAAGAAAATACAACGGTCTTAATTTTTATTTTTAAGAAATGGCATTACAGCCATTTAGATTTTCCTCCAAGCTTATCTATCCCTGGCCGCATTCTCAATCTCTTAAAAATTCTCCAGAACTTCATCAATCCAGAGATAATTTGGTCTTCCAACTCATTTTTTATCTTCAGTTTTACTGGCTGTAATTTCTTTAAGAATATTAGTGTTACTCGTCCTTTGTATATGCCATACCTATTTTAATCCATTTAAGTCCTATTTTAATTATGGTAATTATATCCGATGATTTATCGACCTTTGTGGTCTTGGGATTAAGTTCCTTGTCTCTGTTCCTGAGGGTCACAGATTCAAACCCGGTTAGGGTTGATGTATTTTTTAGATGGAAAAATCCAAGAGACAAGTTCTCTGGGTGAGACTTCAAGCCGTGGGTCTAGAGTTTGAAGATTTTCAGGCACATAAAATAATCTGAAGTCTAAATTAGTGCCTTTGGCAAAATTTAATCGGCGTTTCCCATTCAAGTAATACCTTAGTTGCCTATTAGGTGTCTCTTTGAGGCAATAAGCTAACCAGTTGTTTCTTGCTGATATCTATATAGAAATAAGTGTAACTAAATAAGCTTTGTTAAGTAGCTCTCGCAATGGAGCACCCTTTCCCTACATGGAGATGTACATGTATAGAGAGGCATATCAGGTAATTTATATATATATATTTTATGACGTTATTTTGTTAAATCTTATTTCCAGATCAATTCGTAAGAACTGTACAAATGAAAGTAAAAAAAAAAGAGGCTGTATACGAACAAAAAAAAAATATAGGCCTATTTTAAAAAAGTAGGAATGGTATTGAGGAATTCAAGTAAACGAGATCTCTCAATATATAGCATTAAAATGTGTGAGCTAGAACTTACTATGAAGCCAAAGGATTCAAGTGTAAATTTCCATTCAAGGAACAGATTATTACAAAAAGGGAAATGCATATTTTTGTCCATCAATCTCAGATAATGACTGGAAATGTGAGCAAGTGTATTCAGTCCATGGAAATAAACCAGAATAACAGCTACAGATCAAGTACCGGTACCAGTAATACAAAAAAAAAGTGACTATAAGTAGAAGCATCCATTAATTAACAATTATCATATATGAAGGTATATATGGCATATTGGTGTAAGTTATTTTTCTTCATTTTGAAAAAAAAAAGTGTTTTATTATCAATAGACAGAGAATCAAGTTAGATTAAATTGATAACCATGGATATATTTATTTTCCTAAACGATGTTATTAATATCAGCCACGGTGGACTCTTGGTTATGCTCCTTGCCTCTGGTCCCGAGGGTCGCAGGTTCAAACCCGGCCGGGGTCGATGGCTTTTTTAGGATGGAAAAATCCAAGGAGCAAGTCCTCCGGGAGGGACTTTAAGCCGTGGGTCCCGAGTCTAAAGATTTTCAGGCTCGTAAAAGATCCCTAAGCTTGAATGAAAGGCCTCTAAGTAAAATTTACCGAATTTTCCCGCCCTAGTACTACCTTTGTTTCCTAGATATCAGTATGAGGCGGAACGCTGACCACGGACCACTCCTATGACATCTATACGAAAACAAGTGTAAGTAAATTAGTATGGTTCAAATTCTTCCCTGTAAGGAAAACATGAGCTTATAAGAAGATGTTATTAATTGTTGATGTATTTGAAATACAGTAACCAGTTTCTTCTTTACAACTGTGTATTACTCATTTTTGTAAAAAAAAAAACTGACTTACCTTACCATACCATGTGCCCCTTCATATATTGAATATACCTAGAGAACTGCCAAATGAGTTGACTGGTGTTTTTCCTCAATCCTTAATTAAATATGTTGGGTAAGTATTTCATTAACATAATCCATTTAACCATTCATTACATTTCATAACATAATTTAACATCAATATGGGCTATTCTATGTCACATACCACCTGTGAATATTCAATCGGAAAATAAGTGACTGCTAATGCCATATTGGCCAATGTGATGACACACATTCCCGCAAGCGGCAATTGCCAACATGTTTACTCACATATAAGGTAATTCTATCCCAGGAGACCACCTACATTACTGGGTAAGTAAGGGAGACAAAATGAGCAAGTTAGTGTTAGTTTGGGCAAGTTAGGGTGAAAAAATAGGCAAATTAGTTTACACTAGATAAGTTAAATGTTGATATTAGAGGGTTTTTGTAAAAAGTTGGCAATACTGTCTGAGCTATTACTAATGCATATTTTACATTGTAAACATGATAATTTTAGATTACTTTGAGCTCAATTTCTCACTTCATTTTAAGGCATTTCTCATATTTTATGGGGGAAAAATCAACATATATATTTTTTTCTCATATTTTGCACATACTGCAACAATAGATTGTGTTTTTCCATTTTTTATTTGAGTTTTATGTAGGTGGCACAGAATTCCCAAATTTTGTAATGTAAGAAAGGTTTATTTTTTTTATTTAAACACGACTTTAACATCCACGTGATATACTGTAGCTTCTATTTATTTCTTTATCATTATTAATAATATCACATTTAATGATACTAATGAAATGGGTCCAAGGAACGAAATTTCAACCCAGCATTTGCCTTGACGACTTGGAAAAACCAGGAAAAACATCAGTCAGGTTGGTCGGCATGGGATTTGAACTCGGGACTTTCTGAATACGAGCCTCAAACAGTACCGTTTGAGCCAACTCGCTCAATCTATAGCATACAGAACGAATAGCTTGTTAATTGATCAAATATGCTCTTAAAAGTCACGCTAATGATTATTTACCTTGATTTATAAAAATACAATGATTTTACTACGTGGTATACACACACACATAAATATATGCGCTTTTGGATAAAGTTTCTTCTGTGAGACACGAACATTTCTAAGTCCGAAGCAGACACCACGCGCATGCGCCAGTATATGAAAATGGATACGATTTATAATCATGCAATTCTGCCAACATACACAAAGCTCGTTGTGAATATTGAAGTTCTAAAACTAGGAAACTAACAAAAATATAAATACTAATATATACTTAGTATAGAAAATGAAGCTTATAAAATGACTCTCTGTGGCACGAAGACTGCAAAAATAGATCGGTAGACCCTTTCCAAGAACCAATGGAAGATATTTGGGAATTTGGGTAGTATATCCCGCGCTGTAGCCGATTGGTAAGGCAAGATGCCTTAACGGCTAATGGACTTATGCTGATTCGGGTCTCGATGGGGGAAGAAATTTTCTCATAGAATTTCGGCGAGTATGGGACCGGTGCCCACCCAGCAATCGTAAGGCATTTAGGTAGCTACCAATTAGTAGCGACTCCATGGTTGAGAAAACCAGCTATAACCACTGGGGGACCTGACATGCTGACTAAATGTTACCCCTACACTGGCTGGATAATCGTATACCTCTGTGATTAACACATATGATGTGAAGTCAGCAGCCGACTGGTAGACCAAGGACCTTCTAGACTTGGCATAACATTTAATAAACCCTTATTGATCTTCGTCTTCCCAACCGCTCGTATTGCGCCGTGGAGTAGTATCCTGTAGTTTAGTTTCTTTTGTGTGTTTTTAGTTAGTTATTAGTGTGGTAGTGCATATAGTATTGAGATATGCAAGAATTGAAATTAGTAAGTATATGATATTATATTGGCTGCATTGGAACAAAGAACATGGCTGGAAAAACAATATGGCTGTCCCTCAAACTGTAACATATTCTTGAATATAATCCGAAATATAATGTTAAAATATTAAGTATATAATATTAAATATTTAGAAGTAATGATAATCAAAAAACCATTAGAAAACATTTAAATTGAATTTGAATGGTAGTTAGTGTTACATAAAATTAAACCGTGAATGTAGGCCTAATAGGTTATAAGATACAATCTGTGTAACGTTTTTTTTTTAATCTGCGTCCCAATATGGAACTTACGCTAACGCTTTTAGAACTTTTAGAGGGAGCGTACCAGTAGGAGTGTACCAACTAACTTACTGGGACTATCGAACCCGTAGCTTCATGGCTGCGTGGACATAAGCTCTCCTTATATCCCTATCCTTAGCTAATGTTTTCCAAACATCCTCTGTTTAATCTACTTCCTCAAACCATGGTTTTCCCACCTCATTATTAATCTACCTAATCTCGCTTTCCTTCTGGCTTTCCTACATGGGGATTCCATGCCCCTCTTTCATTCCCCATTCGTGTCACATGTCCTGTCCATCGTTATCTATGAGACTTAAGTGTTCTTATTATATCTGTTTTCCCATAACGATCATGTAACTCACTAGTAAGTAGTCTTTTCCATTCGCCTGTCTGTTCATTTCTCTTTGGTCCAAACATTTTCCTAAGAACTTTTTCTCAAATACTGGTAATATTTTAGTGTGCCCACTATTATATAATGTCCTAATATTCCATGTTCCTAGGAACATGTCCTTGTATATGAGCCTTTGCCATGGATTCCCTGAAGTAGTCCGCGCTCGGAGAACCGAATGGGGGACTACTTTACCACCGGAAAATTCTACCCCAGTGGAACCCATGCCCGCGTTTCTTGACTTTTATGAAAGAACGTCACTCTTACGGCCAAGATACTTTTTTTGTTTGGCTTGTCGCCTTCGACACGTCCGGCATTATGCTACCGCCGGGTTAGTTCTCGGGTATTTTAAACACGCACTCCGCCAATTGATAAATATATCAACATAAAGAACAAAGTTCTTGACAAAATCCAGAATTGTAAATCATGATGGATGCAACAATATATAAAGTATGAACAGAATGCCATGCAATAGATTGTGCAGCTTACTTAAAAATTACACCATATCGGGTATAAGAAATCCAAGAAGATCAATGAAGAGACTCCTCGTCCTCGACACCCGATTTGAGATTGTAATAGTCCAACCGTGACCTAACTCCCTGAGAGCTACATGAAATTGGTGATGGTACAGTGAAGTTAAAGCAGTGGAAAGCAAAATTCCATCGCTCAGGAACTGCGTAAACTAAGGGAAATATTCAGCAAGTCGAATTTATGTTGGTTTACGGAATGTATCATTAGTTTGTTAATTAAATAATATGTATTCAGTTATATTCAGCTAGAGCGATTTTGACATTATGGCTTTCTGATAAACCTCCCCTTCTAATGGTGGGATTTCGCTTTTTTTGGGGAACACTTTTCTCGTTTAATTTGAATGATATATACTGAGTTCCTTGCGAAAAGTTGAAAATTGCGACTGATAGGAAATATGATTTTAAAATTTTGGCTTCAGCTAAACCCTCACTCCTAATAGTGTGAACGAACTCGGCTTTATCTTTCTTGATTTATTTGGTTACGAAGAAAAAACAAAGCAGACAGACGCTATTCTATAGTTTTCTGCCCGAGGTCAGGTCTTTCACTGCTATGCTATGCTTTACAGCTTTACCAGGGACTTAATAGGTGTGGTAGCTTCCCGTAGCTTTGCACACCGGTGATAATAATGATGATGATGATAAGGACGATGATGGTGGCCGGAAAACTTTCGGGGACCGTTGGGCCCTAGGCTTCCTGACATTTGTCCTACACGTGAGGAAAAACCCGGGAAAAATCTCATCCTTCTGTCTCAACCATTTCATGAGAACAATCTTAATAACTATATTCCTTTAGAATTCGCTAAAAAACCGTGATATGACTTCATATTTTAAAGTGGGAACAGTATGGGCATGGTGGAAAGCGATAAGAGAACTAAAAGTAAAGAACATAAATCGGACAAGAAAATCGCCCGGGGAATGGAAAAACTACTTTGATAGGGTGCGAGGTGAGGGGTTAAGATATAATCAAGGAAATATAGTGGAGATCCCCGACGCAATATATATACCATTACTAGATCAGGATATCTCGAAAAATGAAGTGATTTCTTCCATTAAAAGTTTAAAAAACGGTAAAGTACCTGGAATTGACGGATTATCAGGGGAATTCTTGAAAAATATGATATCAAATAATTTATTAGAGGTTTTGAAAACTGCGTTCAACAAACTATTTAATGGAGGAAATTATCCGGAAGTCTGGGCGACAGGTGTAATCCAACCGCTACACAAAGGGAAAGGTGGGTCTCATAAACCAGAAAGTTAGAGGGGAATTTGCCTCTTGTCAGTGTTTGGAAAAATATATTGTAAAGTACTTTACGAACGAATGAGACAATGGGCTAAAGTGAATAATAGGATTTCAGAATATCAGGCAGCTTTTAGAGAAGGGTACTCCACAGTGGACAACGTATTCGTTCTGAGAACATTAATTGATGATAATCTGAAAAAACAATAGGGGTAAATTATTTTGTGTATTCGTTGATTTTAAGATGACATTCGATACTGAGGACCGAAGTGCACTGTGGGAAAAATTAAATCGGAAAGGATTGTCACATAAAATGATACATGCCTATATGTCAATTTATAAACATGTTAAATTTTGACAAGGGCACATCACAGAGAGCAGTCAAGCCAATCGGGGAATGAGACAAGGCTGAATTTTGTCACCAATGCTATTTAATCTATTCTTTGATGGTATAGCAGCCATAATGTTAGAAGGAGACATTGAGGCTCCGGAGATAAGAAATCCTGTTGTATGCAGATGATTTAATTATCTGTTCCAAGACAATCAAGGGATTGCAAAGAGGTCTTGACCTACTGGAAATATAGGCCTACTGTAGGAATTCGGGATTGACTGTAAGACAAAAACAATGACGTTCAAAAATGGGACGGTTTATGGTAGAGCAGAGAAATGGAAATACAGAGATCAAATACTTCAAAACGTGAAACATTTTGAATATCTCGGTACGACGTTGAAAATGAACGGAAAGTGGAAGAAACATATTGATATAGCATTATTCAAAGGGAGGGGACAACTTAATAGTATTCTCAGTATTCTGGGTAGAGTGCCCGATATTCCAGTTAGTACGTTAGAAAAAAAGTATGGAGCGATGGTGAGGCCAGTAATGCACTATGGTAGTGAGATTTGGGGTTTTCAAAGAACGGAAATATTAAATAAGGTATATACGCATTTTCTAAAATATATTACAGGACCTAGTAAGGCCTTTTCTAACTGTGGAATTTTATATGAATTTGGGTCATTTCAGGACGACATAAACTGCAAAATTCGTGTACTCAAGTACTGGTTGCGGCTAATCCAAGGTGAACAAACAATGCTCAGAGCAATTTGTTACGACCACCAAATTAGGAATGCAAATGGGAAATTCTGGGCAGACGAGGTTAGGAGAGAACTCCAAAAGATTGGGATGGGTTGGGTATGGGAAAAAGGGACTGAAAATCGGAAGAATGTGTGGAGAAAAATAAGAAGGAGGTACTTAGATATAAACCGACAAAATATTTTGGCCGAATGTGCGGGAAAACGATCACTATTTTTACAAAGAGGCCTAAAACAAGTTTGGGGAAAATAATCTTATATACTCAATCTAGGATTTGAAGAGAGATCACGGCTTGCTTGGTTCAGGTTAGGGGCATGGAAATTTTTAAAAATTGGCGACGATCACGATATGCGAATATGTCCATTGTGCGGGAGCTTTGAAGACGAGGTACATATGTTAGGAAAATGTAACGATTTAGAATATTGGAGGCATCAGTTATTACCGGAAAGATTTCTAAATTCAAATCGTGAAATATTGGCATGCTACGAGTTACTGGTAAACCCAGAAAATTGGATAAACTTGGGCAGATTTCTGGACAAAACGCGGAAAATAAGAACATCACTTATTCAGGAATAAATAAATATGTTAACAAATTGCAATACCATTAATTCTTAATAATTCTACATAACTAATAATTCTACATAACTAAGTTAATATATAATCTAATTGTATTGATATCTAATTGTAATATTATTGTGTTTTTTTGTTGTTTTTGTTTTAAGTACAAACCTCAATTTATATTAACGGACTGTCAACAGAACGTACGGCTTACTGCACGTGCGATCCATATTTGTAAATAACATTGTATGTATCTTACTTTCAGTTTAATAAAGTCCTTATGTATGTATGCATATTTTAAAGCGTTTAGGGAAAATGGAGTGGTCGATTTTTGAAACAGTAGAAAATAGATTAATATAGGCTTAATTGATTTTTATATGTAGATTCTAGAGTCTCAAAATGAATGGTAACCTATACGGAATTATGTATATTAGAGGCCTATAGCGAAATGAATATCTTATCATTGTATAAGTAAAGAAAAAAAAACATTTTTTTTAATCCGGCTTGCTCTACTCTCACGCATTTTTAGTTAAAAATTATGTAAGTGTGGGAAATGAGTTGATATAAAAACCGTTTATAGTATGCTATCAATAATATAATATTTGAACTGTAAACAGGAAGTGGAAGAACATTTTCTTACGCTTATTTCAAAACACATTTTAAACTTTCTCACGTCAGTATTGATATCTATTGATACTTGCTCCATTCAAGGTGGCGTGGTGTTGTCACATCTGTTATATAATCGTATCAAATCTCTTATAAGAAAATCAGTATATTAGCGAATTCCGAAGGAATGCTGCTATTGAGATTGTTCTCATGAAAATATTTTTTAAACATCTTCATCGATCCTACTTAGCAGACAACGAAAATGACTATGACAAAAATTATATATATATATGTCCACCGCTGTGGCCTCGAGTAGCGTGCTGCCTTGTCACGCAGCGGGCCCGGGTTCGATCCCCGGTCGGGACAGTTTTTTTGGGTGATGTTTTTATCGAGGTTTTTCCTCACCTGTAAGACAAATGTCAGGAAAACTCCCCGAAATCATATGGCCATCATCATCATCATCCTCATCCTCACCCTTATCATTATCATCATCATCATCGGTGTGGAAAACAACAGGAAGCTACCACACCTACAATTCCCTAGTAAAGCTGCAAAGCATAGCAAAGCATGCTATGATTGCAGTGAAAGACCTGTCCTCGGGCAGAATTACTATGGATGAATAAATATATATATAATATGTGTGTGTGCGTGTGTGTGTTTTAACGATCTAGCGGCCGGAATTATTGCTTGTTTAGGAACCACATTATTGGTAAAGGCCTTTTACGATCCTATAGAAAATTTTCCCTCCAGCGTTTCATAGGACGGCCCAGTGATCTTTCGTCCTCTTGGTATATAATTATAAACAGCTTTGGGGATCCAATATATATTTATAACCGCCGCCACTGTTCTCGAGGTCATGCACGTAAGTCACCTTCACCATATACCGGGAGTTTACCAGGAGTATACCGGTTATATATATATATATATATATATATATATATATATATATATATATGTGTGTGTGTGTCTGTGTGTGTGTGTGTTATATAATGATATACATATCAAAAAACTCCAAGCGCGACAGGCCTAGAAGGCCCTTGACCTACAAGCCGACTGCTGATCTCACATCCACATGTGTTAATCACAGAGGTGCAAGTGTGACATGTGGTCAGCATGTCGGGTCCCCCAGCCATTATAGCTGGTCTTCTCAACCTGGAGTCGCTACTTATTGTAGCTACCCTAATGTGTCACGATGCTGGGTGGGCACCAGTCCCATACTGGCCGAAATTCCATGAGAAAATTCCTTCCCCCTGGGGACTCGAACCAACGCAAATCCCGTAGGTCTACGCCAAAGTATATTGCCTTAACCACTCGACTACAGTGCGGGACGATATATATATATATATATATATATATATATATATATTTTATTTATTTATTTATTAAAACTTGTTCAAAGCGGAATCGCATGGGACCAATTATTTTTTCCACATTAGACAACATTCCGCATTATAAAAAAACAAACAAAATATTAACCAGTCTTAGATTATAGAGCACCTATATGTCTTTTCATGTATCTTGGATTAACTGTAGTTCAGCTGCCGTTGGAAAGTGAAGTATAGTATGTATGAGCGACTTCGACGGTAACGCGCGAAAAAAAAAAGTCCCGTTTCATCAGCGTTAAAAATGTCTCTTAGGCGCGTATCCTGAAATTAAAATATGCAGTTTCGGTTTCCACTCACTAGCTATACTTTTGTCCACATCCTTTGATTCCACGCAAATTTTATTCCACACTACATTGTGTCGTCTTTTAAAACTGTCCACAATTAGCCTGAAGATGCCTTGAAATCGTTATTCCTAGGGATATACAACAGCTAGACCTTGGCTTTGGAGCATCGGTCCGGAAATTTGGAAATGTTTTGATCGTGGACTTGTAAAAAACACCTAGTTGATTTCTTCTTCCTCTTTTTTTTTTGCTCTCCCTTCATTTCACCTTTCCTTGCTTCCATTCATTCATTATTTTTTTATTTGTGCCTTAAAATCTCGCAAACTTGGGATTTTCCACATTTAAATTTAGTCATTATTTCGCGTAATGAGAGTTTGTTTTTCTTTATCTTCAATCACTTTCACTTTTTCATTTAATGACAATTATACATACGATTTAGCCATCTTTATTCCGTAAATTCAGAACGCTACCTGTGAAAGATACGTACAAACAATGAGTCTCAGATCTTAAACTAATTTAAGATTTTACAGTGCACTGGTTATTTGTAAGACAGATGTCACACGCCAAATATTTGTTAAACGAACATGTATTTCACAAAATGGGTATGCAGTGAAGCCGAAAGAAAATTCCAGATACAGGTAGAAACTCTACTTCACCCTTGCGCAGGCGGCAGGAATCATCACTTATTGTTAATTCGCCAAACGGTAATTCAGTGAAGTTGAAACTGATTTATTTCTCTCACTTTCCGTCTTTTAAACGTTTTTTTCATGGATTGTGTAGAAATATCCATCCGTTTCCGCGTTGGACAGATTCCGTGTTATACAACATAAATACACGTAAAATTACCATTATTTTGTCGGGACCAATAAATTTGTTCACATTGGACAGATTTTCGCATTATTCACGTTCCGGATTAAACAAGTTTTACCGTATATACTGTCTAATGGGATTAAAGATATCTACAGAAAAGACAAAAATTATGGCATTTCAAGGTGTAGATCCTGTCAGAAGTAAAATTGTACTGGACAATAAAATTTTGAAGCAGATGAATAATTTTACATATCTAGGATGAATACCTCATATGAAGAAGAAAAGGACGTAAATGCAAAAATATCTAAATTTTTAAGAATTTTAGGGTTAATAAATTCTATCTTCAAGCCACAGTTAGTCCAAAAGCATTCAAGACTGAAAGTGTATAAAACACTGGCTCTTCCAACTCTTTTGTATGGTAGCGAAGTATGGACGTTGAAACAGAAGGATATACAGAGACTTAGATCTGCTGAAATGAGATATCTTCGGAGGACTGCAGGATACACACTACTAGATCACAAAAAAATGAAGACATCTTAGAAGAATTACACATGGAACCTTTAGAAAACAAAATTTCTGATTATAAGTCAAGATGGATGCAACATGTTCATCGAATGGAAGATCACAGAATACCCAAACACATGTTAAGATATCAACCTGCAGGAAGAAGAAGACCAGGACGTCCACTCAAAAGACTTCTGGATGGTGTTTCTCTTGAGGCCGAAACAGGTCAACAAATGGCCTAAATTCATGAATGTACTATGATGATGATGATACTGTCTAATGCCCGGCGGGCGCTGCTACGCCTAAATAAATGAAAATTAATGTGCTTTTATGTTCAGTTGAATGAGTGAGGGGAAATATAATTATAAATTTATGTTTTTTTAGACACCCCGTGCTGATTACCGGCGTTGCCCAGGAATCTACTTATCCCGATCTTCTTGACACAAATGAGCTGAAATACGAAAATTAATGTGTTTTATGTTTAGTTAAATAAGTAGGAGGAAAAATTTATATCGTAATTATTTTTAGATACCCCGTGCTGTTTACCCGGCGTTGTCCGGAATTCTACTTATCCCTATCTTCTTGGCATAAATGAGCTGAAAGGCAAAATTTAATGTACTTCTTATGATTAGTTGAATAAGTAAAATGAAAAATAATTATAAATGTATATTATAATTCTTTTAAGATTCCCTGTGCTGATTATCCAGTGTTGCCCGGGAATCTACTTATCTCGATCTTCTTGGCATAAATGAGCTAAAAGACAAAATTCATTATTTTGAGTTATCCGTAAAAGAATGCCCGCCATATGCTGCTATGCTTGCACAGGAATCTACGTAAGCTACTTGTCTCGATCTTCTTGGCATCAACGAAAGATAAAAATGGTTATTGTGAGTCATCCGTAAGAGATAAACATATGCTATCGCGGTTTTTTAGAGCTTTTTGAGATATTCAATTATTCTGTGTACATTAATTTTGTGTATTTGTTATGGTTTAGGCAGCGTAAACCATTTAAGCGTCCAAAGAGCTATTTTTTTCACGTTTTCCACTACAAGGGCGATTTTTAAGGGTGTAGGAGTTAAGTATCCGAACTCTCTTATAGCCTATGTTCATCCCGGGAATCTCCTGAACATTTTGCAAAAATCCCCATCACAATCTGATTAACGGTATGACCGCGCATAAAGTACGAACAAACAAACATTCAATTTTATATTTAAGTGATCCCACAACAGGCCCGGAGGCCCTTGGGGTAGTAGGAGGTTAAGGCTCCCACTTTTTCTAGACAATCGGCACTTTATGTCAGCCGGGTTGTCAGCCCTGCGTGACGGCCGCCTTTACCCCCAAAACAAGCATCTAGTACTCATTTCCGTTAGAGGCTGAGTCGACCCCAGGGCCATAGTGCCGCCAGAGGGTTTGGGTCAGTTTAAAAATCCTGACCCCAATGGGACTTGAACCCTCGACCCTCCGGCTTGTAGCTCAGTGCCTTAACCACTACGCTACGGCGTGCCCCATTCAATTTTATATATTACTAGCTAATACCCGGCGCGCGCTGCTACTCATAAATACATTTACCAACAGCCGTGCACTGTTCGGGAACCTGCTTATTCCGATATTCTTGGCATCAATGAAAGACAAAAATGGTTATTGTGAGTTATCCGTAGAAGATAAACATATGCTTTCGCGGACTTTTTTGTAGAGTTTTTTTGAGATGTTCAATTCTGTGTACATTAATTTGGTGTATTTGTAATGGTTTAGGCAGCGTATGCCATTTAAGCGTCAAAATAGGAACTTTATTTCACGTTTTTCACTACAAAAGGTGACTTTTAGGGGTCAAGAGGTTGAGTATTTCATCTCCCTTATAGCCTATGTACATCCCCGGAATCTCCTGAACATTTTTCAAAAAGCCCCATCTCAATCGGATGAATAGTATGGCAGAGCAAGCTTGTCCGGGAATCGACTTATTCCGATCTTCTTGGCATCGATGAAAAACAAAAATGGTTATTGTGAGTTATCCGTAAGAGATAAACATATGCTGTCGCGGAATTTTTTTTAGTGTTTTTTGAGATATTCAATTGTATGTACATCAATTTGGTGTATTTGTAATGGTTTAGGCAGCGTAAGCCATTTAAGCGTCAAAATAGGAACTTCAATCACGTTTTTCACTACAAAGGGTGATTTTTGGGGGTGAAGGGATTGAATATCACAACTCTCTTATAGCTTATGTTCATCCCGGGAATTATCTGAGCATTTTACAAAAAAACCCATCAAAATCGGATCAACGGTATGGCCGCGCATAAAATACGAACTAACGGACAAACAAACAAACAAACAAACAAGCAAACAAACCAACAAGCATACAAACAAACAAACATTGATTTATATATATATATATATATATATATGTGTGTGTGTGTGTGTGTGTGTGTGTGTGTGTGTGTGTGTGTGTATCTGAGGTCTCGAGCTAGCGTGCTGCCTTGTCACGCAGCGGGTCTGGTTTCGATTCCTGGTCAGGACAGGCTCCTGGGTGAGGTTTTTTTTAGGGTTTTCCCTCACCTGGAAGCTTAGGGTCCAACGGTCCCCGAAAATCATCCGGCCATCATTCTTCACCGGTATGGAAAGCAACGGGAAGCTACCACACCTATAATATATATAATTTATGTGGTTATGCTCTTTGCCTCTGGTCCCGAGGGTCGCGGGTTCAAACCCGGCCGGGGTAGATGGGTTTTTTTAGGATGGAAAAATCCAAGGAGCAAGTCCTCCGGGAAGGACTTCAAGCCGTGGGTCCCGAGTCTGAAGATTTTCAGGCTCGTAAAAGATCCTTAAGCCTGAATGAAAAGGCCTCTAAGCAAAATTTGCTGAATTTTCCCGTCCTAGTACTACCTTGGTTTTCTAGATGTCAGTATGAGGCGGAACGCTGACCACGGACCAATCAAATGACATCTATACGAAAACAAGTGTAACTAAATTAGTATGGTTCAAGTTCTTCCCTGTAGGGGAAGAGCGCCTAAATCTCTGTTAAGGGAAACATGGGCTTACAAGAAGATACATTATAAAGTTACTTTACTACTGTTTTGATTCTTTCCATCCCAGAAGGTCGAAGGTTCGAGTCCCGGTGGATCAGGATTTTTAAACTGACCCAAACCTTCTGGTGGCACCATGGCCCTGGTCGACTCAGCCTCTAACATAAACGAGTACCAGACGCTTGTTTGAGGGTAAAAGCGGCCGTCACACAGGGCTGACAACCCGGCTGACATCAAGTATCGATTGTCTAGAAAAAAATGGGAGCCTTAACCTCCTATTACCCCAAGGGTCTGCTATGACCTGTAGTGGGATCACTTTACCCTTACCTTTACCGTCTATTTCTCATTCCCTTCAGATCCGTTTCAACACCCTGTACCCATCTCTTCCTTATAATCTCTTCTTCTTCATCATTATCCAAGGATTAAGCCTGTTGCCACGGTTCCGGTTTCACGAAAGCTAGAATTGTTAAAAATTGTCAGACCATCTTCTGTGTGGGCGTCCAACATTTCTCCTTCCGTGCGGTTTATAATTCAGCAATAATTTTGGAAATCTTTCTTCTGGCATTCTAACAACACGTTCTTCCTTATAATCTTTTCTTCTGACTTCTATTATTCCACTATTCATCAGGCATCTTGGTGTATTATCATTTTAACCCTTTCTATATGCATCATTCAACTAAATTAAACCTCAAAGGTTCAACGTGCTTCAATAAATCCCCTCCCTTCAGCATCTGATCAATCTCCAAATTAGATCTGATCTTCGAAATTACATTATCTCATAATTTAACATCTAAAGTTTATTAGAATAAAGAAGGAACATGTATTTTATAACTCGTCCTATAATAGACTACATTCACAATTACTTGCTGAAATATAATTGAAAACTTCACAGCGATTTTTATTTTACTCTAACTCTGTAAAACGTGAATGTCATTCTACAGTTACGCCATTTACCGATATAAAACCGTATATTTTAAGTACAATTATTAAATGCAGAAACTCCATATTTTCTGTTAAAATTATGAAAGTGATACATAAATGTTCTAAAGAAAGAAAAAAAAATGTGTTCTATTCTCCGAAGACTAAAAAAATTGAAATATTAAGTTATTATATTTTGTAGCATTTAATACGTAAGTTACAACGGAATTCAGTTTTATATTGTTTACCAATAAATTAAAAAGTAAGGTCAAGTTCATTAATGAGCAAAACCGACCATTAGGAGTAGGATTTTATCTGAAACGACAATTTAATCATGTTTCTAGAGGTCGCAATTTTCGATTTTATGCAACAAACCTCAGTAGGCCTATATACTTTTGAAATAAATCGAGGAAGGTATTCTAAAAAAAATAGCGACTACTGACCATTAAAAGTGAGGATTTACCTGAAACCTGAAATTATAAAAATCGTTTTAGCAATGTTTGCTTTGTCGCAACATCTGATTAAAAGAATTTAATCAATCCTTAAATTGGCAATTTAATGATTTAATTAATATTTTTAATGTCGCCCGCGATGGACTAGTGGTTACTCTCCTTGCTTCTGGTCCTGTGGTCGCGGTTCAAATCCGCCCGGGGTCAATGGTTTTTTTTAGTATGGAAAAATCCAATGAGAAAGTCCTCAGGGAGGGACTTTAAGCCGTGGGTCCGGAGTCTAAAGATTTTCAGACTCGTAAAAATGATCCTTAGGCCTCTAGGCAAAATTTACCGAATTTTCCCATCCTAGTATTACCTTGGTTTCTTAGATGTTAGTATGAGACAGAACGCTGACCCCGGGCCAATCTATCGGAAAACAAGTATAACTAAATTAGTATGGTTGAATTTCTCCTCTGTAGGGGGGATAGTGCCTAAGTCTTGTTGAGAGAAACTAGGGCTTAATAGAAGAAAAAATAATATTTTTAATAAAGCAATGGGAAATTAAACACCAGAAATTATATAATTTTTTTTCAAATTATATAACAATATGCAATAAGACATAATTTACAGTTTTGCACGATTTCTTTTCACAGCAGTCAGACAATTCAAATAAGCTGGCATAAGAAATTGAGTTTCTCAAATTTGAAACCCTTATAAGTAGGTACTATGAAAATAGCTATATGGGTAGGCTATAGGTACTCCAGAATCAGCACACCGGATGGCACACTGTTGTCATCAACTAGACAAGATGTAGTGTATCGAGTTTAAGGTTAACAAAACAAAGATATATTCAGTAAATCAGCAAAATCGGATCATAAATTCAATTTGCCGAGGAATTAGCTTAGTTTACGCAATTCCTGCATGACGGCCTTATTATTTAAACTTTCCGTTAGAACACTTTTTTTTCTGCATATAAAGTGTTTTTATTGAAATTGCAGTTAGTTAATGACGACTGAGATATCATGTTTTTATATTTAACGTTTTACATAACTTAGTAATCTCAACTGTCGTTTAAAATGAACTTTAAATTCATTAAATCTGATTAAGAAGGTATAAAAAAGGCACTTAAAATATGTATTATTGTCAATAAAAACACATTAAATTTTTAAACAGCAACATTATTTTTTTTTATTTCTGTCCCTTGGTTAAATATTTCTCTTTGTATATATTTCTATGTGTTCATACCACATGGGCTTTTGTTACACGACGCGGAGGAAGAGGGTTTTTAACTTTGGATCACATAATTATATACTTTTCGATAATACAAGTACGTACACAGAAGATATTCACGGATAAGTGATACGCTCAATGCAAGACAATATACAACATTTAAGACAAATACTAAACAATACAAATATGGTATTCAAGATTATGTTGGCCAGATAGTGTTCGGAGACTATCTGGGCCTTAAATGTTCTTGAAATTTGTCTTATAAGAAATTAAAACCCCAAAAAAACTTCACCCAGGAAACTTGTCACGATTGGGAAACGAACTCGGGCTCGCAGTGTCTGAGACGACTTTAGCACTAGATCCAGAATTAGACAACAATATCATTTATAAAAATCACTAAATATATGAAATGTATCCTTTTAATGCTGTTCATTATGTTACACAAGGTGTTTCTATGGTCTCATGATCTTGTGGCCAGAGTTTCTGACTATAGTTCATGAGATCCGATTCCCGGTCAGACCAGAGATTTTTCCTTAAAGGATGATCGCCCATTGTTTAGAACTTAGGTTAAGTTAAGTGTAAGGACTCTACTGGTGCCTCGTTATCATATCGTCGGCATAATGTAACTCCCCTTTCAGACTTTCCAAATGTATATATATATATATATATATATACACACACACAGACACACACATGCATACATATATACATACAGAGTGTTCGGAAATTCCCATTAAAATTTTCTAGGACTTGTAGAGAGGACTGAGTAAGATTACGTTTTGAATATGAACATTTGTCCGGAAACGTACCGTTTTATTGCTGCAGCTACTAAAAATCGCATTAAACGTTTAAATCTCTCTCGTCTGCTGGTGATAAATTAATAGCAATTTAATGATTTATGACTCAATTGACCACATTTACACAACCCAACATTTACAAACCCGACCGACGTCGAGAAATTTTTGTCATATATTTACGGCACGTAAAAGAACCGGAAATAAGAAACCACCTAATAAAATTTGAGATTCAAATTGTTAATCTAATGATCTGAGGCGTTAAAGAGAGCTAGTTAAATGCAAAATAATAATAATTAATAATAATAATAATAATAATAATAATAATAATAATATTTAGCAGGTTATATTTGAAGAGAAAAAATATACGTTCAGACCTGGGTTTGAACCCAAGACCTTTGGCTTTCTCTTCATATATAATTTGTCCTTAAGTGAGAAGTATTAAATTAATATTTTTTTATTCAATGCCCCAGGTTGCCATTTCGACATTTCTGATAGTCTCTCCTGGCATTGGCTTAATTGTAACCCACTTCTGAAGTTGGGGCACCGAGAAGGCGGAGTTACGTAGCCCCGATGATATGATGGGTGATAAATGATAATGAAGAATCAGAAGAGTTCTTAACCTAAACTTAACCAGAATTCCAGACCATGGGAAACCACAGGAATGATTCCCTTTAAGAAAAAATTCCTATGGTTTGACCGGAATCGAACCCGAGATTCATGAAATGCTGACCACTAGCCAATGGGGCTAAAAAATATCGAATTTAACAAGTTTCAAAAGTTTCACATTTTCCTCCTTCTAACGAATCATCTTTCATTTTCGTCCACATTTCTCTGATATTCCAGTCTCCTTCGTACAATATTGTTTCATTAATATTGCTGTAAACACCTTCAATCCACATTATTTTTGGTCGTCCTCTTCTTCATCTATCAGACAGCACATATTCTTTTAGTTTTCTTGGATAACTATATTCTGTCAATCTTTTTACATTATCATACCATTTTATTTATTTTTTATGAAATCCGAAACAGATTGAAATTCGGACATTCACCTTTTGTTTATTTACAGTGTTTTTTATTTTATATCTTCTAGAAATTACAGCTGAACGCTTCTCAAAATTCAGAATTTTAGTCCATCGCTGTGGTCTAGATGAAGCGTGCTGCCTTGTCATGCAGCGGGCCCGGGTTCGATCCCCGGTCGGGACAAGTTTCCTGGGTGATGGTTTTTTGTCGGGGTTTTTCCCTACCTGTAAGGCAAATGTCAGGAAACTTTAAGGCCCAAACGGTCTCTGAACATTATCTGGCCATCATTATCATCATTAATATATTCATTAGGATTATAACTTTTTTACAACCTCACTTTCCTGTATGCCCCTCAAAATCCAACCTCAGTGGTCCACGTCCCGAGGGGTGGGCAACGGGAAGTACAGAATAGCCTATTGGGGTGATGTACGGTGGGAACTAGTTTCCCCGTGACCGCTACAGTAGCCGAGAAGGCCCAATAGGAATCCCGAAAACCGGCAAATGAGGCTCTGGTTAGGTCCCCCAAATGCGGGGGTTGGCGAAGGGCTGACAACCCGTTACATAAAAAATAATTGTTACGTTTCCTGCAAAGAGAGATAAAGCCGGACAGATCAACAGGCATAGACTTTGGCTAAGAAAAAGGACAATGATTTTGGCAACTTGGAACATACAAGGTTTGAATACTAAGGACAATGATTTTGGCAACTTGGAACATACAAGGTTTGAATACTAAGAATAACGAAGTACTTAACGAGATTACAAAGAAGGGGTGGATATAGCAGTTCTGACAGAAAAGGAAAGGGAAAGGTCAAGAAATGATTGGTGAATACATGCATGTATGAAGTGGGGTTGAAAAATCGGAGAGAGCTAAAGGAGGAGTATCAATTTTAATTAAGAAGAGATGGAAATCGTCAATAAAACAAATAGAAGAAATAGATGAAAGATTTATAGTTATGGAAATAACAATGTATGGAAAATAATTAGTAATAATAGGTACATATGCCCCAACAAACGATGCATCACAAGTAATAAAGGAACAATACTTTGAAAAATTTACTGGATTGGTAGAAAAGATTTCTCAAAAGAAGGAATTAATAATTATGGGAGAATTTGAATAGCAGAGTTGGAAAGGGAGAAGATATTGAGAATGAAAATGGACAACGTTTAAAAGAAGAATGCAAAGTGAATGACCTGATTATTATGAATTCGATGTTTAAACATCGGGACATCCATAGATATACGTGGGAACAACGCACTAAAGGTCTAAGATCGATAATAGATTATGTAATAGTGAGAAAACGGAGAAATATTATAGTTCAAGATGTTAGAGTGAATAGAGGACCCGAATGTGGAACGGGTCATTATATGCTGTCAACTAGGATAGTATGCCCTATAAATAGGCAAAAGGCAAATAAAAATCAAAATATATAAATAGAAAATGAATTAGTAAATGTAGATATAATCTACATTTACTACAAGATGAGAGTATTAAAAATCTATATGCCCAACGCCTCACCGAAAAATTAAAATTTGATGAAGATTGGAACTCTGTCGTTACTTACGAACATTTGAAAAAATATATAGGTACATGAAGCAGCAAGAGAAGCACTTGGTCTTGAAAATGATAAACACCATAAAAACCATTGGGTGAATAAGGAAATACTTGATATCATAACAGAAAAGAAAAATGCATATCAAAAATATATAAGTTCCAAGAAAGATGAAGATTATCAAAGTTATAACACACTTAAAAGAAAGGTTAAAGCAGAAGTCAGGAAACATAAAAAAGAAATGTGGAGAAATCGAGCATACAGTAGGCTATTCAAAGTCAGCCCAAGCATGGAGGACAATTACAAACATGCGAAATGATAATATGACAAAGAGTTTTAATTTAGTACCAATGAAAACTTTTCAGGAATATTTTAAAATGTTTTTAACAGAAATTAGGAGAGAATTTATAGACTATGCTACACTGGATAATGGAAAGGGTGACTTAATAGAACCTATAACAGAAGACGAGGTAAGAAACGTGTTGAGAACAGCAAAAAATGGAAAAGCGGCAGGTCCAGGAGGAATAACCATGGAACTAATTAAATACGATGGTTCAGGAATTATAAGAATTTTAACTAGACTTTTTAACCAAGTGATAGAAGGAGATCCTATTCCAGATGAGTGGAAGTTATCGTATATTAGTGCAATATACAAAAATAAAGGGAATAAAAGAGATCCAGCAAACTATAGAGAGATCAGTGTTATGGCAGCAATTAGTAGAATGTTAAGTACAATTATTAAAATTAGATTGGAGGAACTAATACAAAATAGAATATCAGAAGAACAAACAGGTTTCACAGCAGGTAAATCGTGCCTTGATAATATATTTGAGATTAGGCAGATTATGGAAAAGATGTTGGCTAAAGGAAAATAAGTGCATATGACATTTATAGACCTGGAAAAGGCATATGACTCTGTACCCATCAACAAGCTGTGGGTGGCAATGGAGAACTTTGGAATATCTAAATCTCTTGTACATTTTATAAAAAGAATGTATGATTGTAAAGCAAGTATTAAGGTTGGAAATAGAGTATCCTCAGAATTTGATATAACAAAAGGATTAAGACAAGGATGCGGGATGTCACCAACATTGCTCAAGATATATTTAGAAGATGTATTAATGAAATGAAAATAAGTTATGTAGGGGAATGGGAATCAACATTAATGGCCATTTACTGCACAATTTATTATTCACTGATGACCAGATTATAATAGGACAAGATAAAGAAGATATAGAATATGTGATCAGAAAGTTGGTCGATGCATTTGAGGTAGGTGGACTGAAGATAAATTATATTAAAACAGAATATATGGTAATCGGAGGAAATTCAGAAGACCTACAAATAAATAACATGATAATTAAATGTGTTGAAGAATTTAAATATCTTGGATCTATAATAGATAAATCTGGTACTTGTGAAAAATATATTATTAACAGAGTAAATTGTGCAAAGAAGGCTATTAGATCCCTGAATGGTCTTTTATGGAATAGAAATATGACCAGAAAAACAAAAAATGAGATTATACAGACAATAATAGAAAGTATACTTACATATGGATCAGAAAGCTGGACAATAAATGAAAGGATGCAGAAAAGAATCTTGGCGACAGAAATGGATGGATTACGGAGAAGTATGAGAAAATCCAGGCTACAACATATTCGAAATACATATAATAGACAGAAAATGGATGCACAAGAAACTGTTATCGATAGGATAACAAAGAGAGCTCTACAGTGGTATGGACATGTACAACGGATGTCGGAAGACCAGTGGCCTAAACAGTTGCTGGATTGGATGGTACCAGGCAGAAGGAAGAGGGGGAGAAGTAGAAGAGCATGGTATGAGGGAATATATGATGCCATGATGAAGAGGGGTATGGAAGATGGTCAATGGGAAGATAGGAGTCTCTGGAAAGCAGGAATCAAGGGCAAACTGCTGAAAAGTGGAAAGCCTGTATTAAGTAAGTACTTTCCTGTATCGTAATCTGATGAACTTTTACCTCTGTACAAAGAATCGACTAATCATTTCAATATTCCTTTTAAAAAATGTCACCCCCAAATCAAAATTCATATTTCACTATTGGCTGATTATTTTGAAGTAAGAAATATATATATTCTGTAATACAAACAACAAAATATATAAAAGTGTTCAACCACATGTACAATCATTGTTGATTGATTGGAAAGAATCGGAGACGCAGTTTGTCTTTTCTACAGGAAGCATATAATTCTTGCATGACTTTAATTGCACGTTCGGCGCACTGATTACTTCTTGATAAACTTTATGCAGATGGCTCCTTCTTTCAATGATTTTCCAATGAGTGCAGTGTTTTTTTTTTAAATGCCTGAATATGTTTGACAAGTTCTTGAAGTCGTTCATGTTGTACATCTGATTACTAAACCAATAGTCTGTCCAGTCAAATAAAGTAAATCTGCACACTTTTTTCAAAGCAACTCTTGTAGTAGGCATAAGTATAAATGCAAGTAGAGCAAGAATAGCTCTTGAATTCCATCTTACATTAATAGTGTTTGGAATTTTATGGAACTTAATGAATGGAAAGCGTCTTTTTTCCTCAAAGAATATAAATGGACATGTTAGATGGTTCAGGCACTCCATGTCATCTCTTCACCCCGATTTATCTAGAATATCTTCTTTTTCGCTCACAAATTGTGATTTTAGTCCCTCATACTCGTTCACCAATTTAGATACAAATGGGTATTCAATGTTTGGAAGCTCGGTATTCTCAGCAAGTGTTTGATACTTCACTAAACGTAATATTCTGTCCAGAATGTGAGGCTGACAACCGATAAATTGAGGTTATAGCAACATCCTTTCTGCTTTTTTTTTCTACTTTACTTGTTGAGTAACCAACCTCTCCCTTGCTTTCCAATTGTAGATGGTACAATCTTTTGTCTTCAGTAGATAACCATTGACCATAGTTTTGTAATATGAAAAAGCTGGTCAAGAGTATCAAACTTTCTCCTCCTTACACATTCATCATAAGTCTTCAGTACTTTATGGAACTTTATATGTATTACTTGATTCGACACATGGGAAGAATTAAGTATTTCGTCACAAATTTGTAACTTCTTCAGACATTTTCGCCACTCTCTCATTTCTTCCTTTGATCTCTGCTCCAAGAAACTGATGCCTTCCAATAATTTGAAGTTGAAAAGACATCTTGCAGTATTCTTCTAGTGAAGAATCTACTGTCTTCTTCTATGTAACTGCTGAAATCTCACTAGATTTTTCGTCCAGGTCCCTTTATTTTACTGAGTGGTGTTATAACTTTTCTTGTGTGACATCATGTTTATGCAGTAAATAAAAACAAGCAATTGTTTCCATTCACTAGTAATAATAGATACTAAATGTAATGAGTATGAGCACTACACATCATTATATACCAATAGTAGACAATATATTGAGTAGATTTAATAGAAATTTTAGAAATATTTTGAAACTAAAGATTGATTTAGAGGTGACCTTTCCTTAAAGCTCAGTGAAATTAAGGCCTTTTTCAATAGTTTAAAGCAAAAGTTCACCCATTTACTACACAGGAAATATTTTATTTCACAAACGTCCAAAAAGTAATAAACCTAATATTCATTCTAAGTTTAGGATTAAGGCCTCTCCTGGCACACCATAACCGTCATCATCATCATCATCATCATCATCATCATCATCATCATCATCATCATCATCATCATCATCAGCATCATCATCATCATCATCATCATATATCAACGGGGCAGCGTAACTCCGCCTTCCAGGCGCCCCAACCTCAGAAGTGGGTTACAATAACGCCATGCCAGGGAGAAAATGCCAGAATGTAGAAATGACAATATGTGCCATTGAATACAAAAATAGTTATTGTTGATTTTAACGTCATTAACAACAATAACAATAATAATAATAATAATAATAATAATAATAATAATAATAATAATAATAATACTCACTGGCACTATCGAACCCGTAAGTTCATGGCCGCGCGGACATAAGCTCTCCATACATCCCAATCCTGAGCTGATGCTTTCCAATCATTCCCTGTATAATCTACTTCCCTCAAATCATAGTTAATGTTATTCTCCCACCTCATCCTTGGTCTACCAACTGGGCGCCTTCCCTGTGGCTTTCCTACAAGAAGCTTCCATGCAAGTCTTTCATTCCCCATACGTGCAACATGTCCTGCCCATCACAGTCTACGAGACTTAACTGTTCTTATTATATCAGGCTTCCTATAAAGACCACGTAGTTCATTGTTATGTAGTCTTCTCCATTCACCTGTCTGTTCATCTCTCTTTGGTTCAAAAATTTTCCTAAGTACTTTATTCTCAAATACTTGTAATCTCCTTTCCTGCCTTAAAGTAAGAGTCCATGTTTCGCGCCCATATAATATAACTGGTAGAATAACAGTTTTATATATTTTCAGTTTAACGTTTTCTGAAAGGAGTTGGGACATCAAGAGTCTCTGCAATGCATAATAGCACGCATTTCCAGAATTGAGCCTATGTTTAATTTCCTTGTGCATCTCATTCCTATTTGTGATTATTGTTCCTAGGTATTTGAATTCAGCCAGTTCCTCAAAATTTCCCTCATTTGTCATTAGCTGTCCATTTCCAGTATATAATGTATTTCTACGTGTGACCATATATTTAGTTTTATTGATATTTACTTCTAGTCCTAATTTCTTAGTGTTACTCAATAGTGTGTGCCTGTTGTCCTTTAGTATCTCCTCGCTATCGGCCAATAGTACTACATCATCAGCATAAACTAACAGCTTATTAATACCATTGAGTTGTAGGCCTTCCTCATTCTTTAAAAATTTAATGACATGCTCTAGTACAAAATTAAATAGTAGAGGAGATAGTGAATCTCCTTGCTTCAACCCATTCTGGATTTCAAAAGTGTCCGAAAACTGTTTGTCTACACGCACCCTACTCTTTGTGCTATTTAGACACATTCGTAAAAGTCTAACTAACTTTTTAGGAATTCCGAACTCCAGCAGGATACTATATAACTTCTCCCTCTTAATTGCATCATATGCTTTTTTGAAGTCTACGTATAGTTGATGTACATTACCATTATATTCCCATTTCTTTTCTAAAAACTGTCTTATACTAAAAATCTGATCTGTTATAGACCTGTTTCTTCTAAATGCACATTGATGATCTCCTAGAATGTCATCAATATAATAATAATAATAATAATAATAATAATAATAATAATAATAATAATAATAATAATAATAATAATAATAATAACAATTACAATAATAATAATTTTATTAAGGATTTTCTCTACATCACAGTAATTATCCTTCAGCCCAAATGTATTTTACTCCTCCACAGCTTTCTATCCTAGCATCATCTTTGAGGTCTCTGCTGATCATGATTCTTCTCACTTCCATCGACTGTTCCCTGGGTTTTCCCCTCCTCCTCCTGCCTTCAGAATTCCAATCCAGCATCATTCTTGGAATTCTATATTCTCCATTCTCTTCAGATGTCCATACCATTTCAATCTTCGTTCTTCTAATACTTCTATAATATTATGTTTAACATGCATTATTTCTCTAATTTTTATGGTTCCGAATGTTCTCCTTTCTTAATTATCTTGATGCCTTTCGCCAAAAACCCATCTCTGTTGTCAATAATTGTTTTGCTTGCTGTCTATCTAAAGTCCAGATTTCAGTACCATACAACATAACACTTTGTACTAATGATTTAAATGTCAATGTCTTGGTTTTATTGGTAATATTTTTGCTCCATATCACTGAATTTAACATTCCAACTACTTTTCTTCCTTCACCAATTCTATCTTCAATTTCACTATAACTTTCCCCAATCTGATTTTAAAATTGATCCAAAATATTTGAATTTTTCAATTTTCAGTAATAATAACAACAACAACAACAACAACAATAATAATAATAATAATAATAATAATAATAATAATAATAATAATAATAATAATAATAATAATAATAATAATAATAATAATAATAATAATAATAATAATAATAATAATAATAATAATAATAATAATAATAATAGTAATGATGATGATAATAAACCCTCAAGCTGTTTAAAATACCATCAATCCACATTATTTTTGCCCGTCATCGTTTTCTTCTACCAGGTGATACCGATTCTTGTAATTTTCATGGAGAATCGTCTTCTGTCATTCTTTTTACATGATCACATCATTTGAATATTTTTACGAAATCCACAATAAATTGAAGTATGGACATTTATTTTTTGTTTAATTACATTATTTCTTATTTTATCTCTTCTAGAACTCACAGCTGAATGCCTCCCATAATGTATTTCTTCAGAATTTAATTTACTTACTGACCTTGATTTTAATAAAAAATATATTAATAATAGTAATTGTAGGTCGCGGTGGACTAGTGGTTATGCTCCTTGCCTCTGGTCACAAGGGTCGCGGGTTCAAACCCGGAGCAGTAGATGGAATTTTTTCTAGGATCGAAAAATCCAAGGAAGGAGTCCTCCGGGAGGGACTTTAAACCGTGGATCCCGAGTCTGAAGATATATATATATATATCTATGTCTCTCTCCCTCCCTCTCTCTCTCTCCCCTTCTCCCTCTCCCGCTCTCTCTATCCCTTCCTCTCTCTGTCCCCTCACCCCTCCAACCCTCACTCCCTGTATCTTTCTCTCTCTCTCTCTCTCTCTCTCTCTCTCTCTCTCTCTCTCTCTCCCCCCTCTCTTCCTCCCTCCCTCCCTCTCTCGCTCTATCTCTCTCTCTGTGTCCATCCCTCTCTCTATCTCCCTCTTTATCCATCTCTATCTCTCTCTCTCTCTCTCTCTCTCTCTCTCTCTCTAGCATTATCGAACCCGTAGGACATAAGCTCTCCATACATCCGTATCCACATCAAATATTTTCCTATTATCCCCTGTATAGTATATTTTCCTCAAATCATAGTTTATGTAATTCATGGAGGGCTGAAGATTTTTAGGCTCGTAAAATATCCATAAGTCTGAACCAAATCCCTGAGTCTGAGCAAAGAGACCTCTAAGCAAAATTTACCGATCTCAAATATCCTAGTAATACCTTAGTTGCCTGTTAGATGTCTCATTTTTAAGTCGGTGTATTGACCTCATACCACTCATGCCATCTTTGGGCAAATAAGGTAACTAAAATTAACTTTGTCTATAAACTCCTGAGAAAGTAGAGACTATGGCTCAACAATAGGCTACGCCATTAATCATAATAATAAGGTATTATTATTATTGTTATTATTATTATTATTATTATTATTATTATTATTATTATTACTATAAAACATGTAGTGAGATCACTTTACTTTTCAGTAAAAAAAATATACGGGCTATGTAGAGTTAATAACTAATATACATTTTTAAAAGTTAAAATTTTGGATCGTGAATTAAAATAGGCTAAACATAACATATTTATTTATCAATTTAGTTTAGACATCACCTTAAGGTATATTAGGGTTATATTTTGAGGCAATATATAATTTGATCGGAAACTAAAGTTCTTTTTTTTTATGAATCTATATATTAATACGTAGTCCACCGCTGTGGTCACGAGGTAGCGTGCTGCCTTGTAACGCGGCGGGCCCGGGTTCGAATTCCGGTCAGTGCAGGTTTCTGGTTGAGGTATTTTCGGGGTTTTCCCTCACCTGTAAGACAGATGTCAGGAAGCTTAGGGCCTAACAGTCCCCGAAAATCATCCGGTCATCATCATCATGCTTATCATCATCATCATGGGAAGATAGGAATCTCTGGAAAGCAGGAATCGATGGCGAACTACTGTAAAGTGGAAAGCCTGCATTATAGGTAGGTATCATTATCATCATCATCCTTCACCGGTGTGGAAAGCAACGAGAAGCTACCAACCTATAATTCCCTAGTAAAGCTGCAAAGCATAGCATGGAAATGCTATGATTCCAGTGAAAGACCTGCCCTCGGGCAGAGTTACTATGGATGGATATTAATACGTGAAGGAAAAACTTTGCACCCCTTTTTAAGCACATTGCGTGAACAGAGGAGTGTGATATTTGGCATAATTAAAGTTCATATAGAGAAGGAGTGCAGAAAAATAATAAAAATATGAATAATATGTGTTACAAATAAATTAAATTCAACAAAATAAAATAAATTGTCTCTAAGGAATTTATGTGTATTACTCATTCGTTTACTCATTCATTTGTTTATTTGTGTACTCATTCATTTGTTTACGTGCATGCTGAAAGTGCATTGTTGTAAAGAAGAAAATTTTGCCGCAGCAATGTGAATTGACTTACTTCCGTGGATTTATTATTAGTGATTAAAAAAAGTGAGCACACATTATTATTTAAATTAGACCCTGTCTAATCTTTGTTTCAGTAATTTAATTACATTTTTGATATTTAGATATTCGTACCTACTTCCATTATGCCTCGACATAGAACATTGACGGGTTGGAGTGAGAGACAAAGAAGAAGGGATATAATATATTACCGTACACATAATAATAGGCCAAATGCAAATTTAAATAGTATAAATAGTATACAAATATCAAATGACGAGTTATTGTTTATCAAATATGACTTAGCCAAGCTATAGCCTATCACATATTTCATATCGTTCGTATTTTTAAAATAAATCGAAAATAAATGCATCATGACGTATTTGTGACATACTTAAGTGTGGTCGAATTTCGACCGCTGGGAGACTACCAGTTTTATTAATTTTATGAAGACGTTGAAAAGTATACTTACATATATTTTTTTTCTGTGAAAGGGGATCATCAATGTGGATTTGGAAGAAACAGGTCTACAACAGATCAGATTTTTAGTATAAGACAGATTTTAGAAAAGAAATGGTAATATAATGGTACTGTACATCAACTATACGTAGACTTCAAAAAAGCATATGATTCAATTAAGAGGGAGAAGTTATATAATATCCTGCTGGAGTTTGGAATTCCTAAAAAGTTAGTTAGACTTTTACGAATGTGTCTAAATGGCACAAAGAGTAGGGTGCGTGTAGACAAACAGTTTTCGGACACTTTTGAAATCCAGAATGGGTTGAAGCAAGGAGATTCACTATCTCCTCTATTATTTAATTTTGTACTAGAGCATGTCATTAAATCTTTAAAATGAGGAAGGCCTACAACTCAATGGTATTAATAAGCTGTTAGTTTATGCTGATGATGTAGTACTATTGGCCGATAGCGAGGAGATACTAAAGGACAACACGCACACACTATTGAGTAACACTAAGAAATTAGGACTAGAAGTAAATATCAATAAAACTAAATATATGGTCACACGTAGAAATACATTATATACTGGAAATGGACAGCTAATGACAAATGAGGGAAATTTTGAGGAACTGGCTGAATTCATATACCTAGGAACAATAATCACAAATAGGAATGAGATGCACAAGGAGATTAAACATAGGCTCAATTCTGGAAATGCATGCTATTATGCATTGCAGAGACTCTTGATGTCCCAACTCCTTTCAGAAAACGTTAAACTGAAAATATATAAAACTGTTATTCTACCAGTTATATTATATGGATGCGAAACATGTACTCTTACTTTAAGGGAGGAAAGAAGATTACAAGTATTTGAGAATAAAGTACTTATGAACATTTTTGGACCGAAGAGAGATGAACAGAGAGGTGAATGGAGAAGACTACATAACAATGAACTACATGGTCTTTATAGGAAGCCAGATATAATAAGAACAGTTAATTCTCGTAGACAGCGATGGGCAGGACATGTTGCAAGTATGGGGAATGAAAGACTTGCATGGAAGTTTCTTGTAGGAAAGCCAGAGTAAAGGCGCCCAGTTGGTAGACCAAGAATGAGGTGGGAGAATAACATTAACTATGATTTGAGGGAAGTAGATTATACAGGGAATGATTGGAAAGCATTAGCTCAGGATAGGGATGTATGGAGATCTTATGTCCGCGCGGCCATTAACCTACGGGTTCGATAGTGCCAGTGAGTAAGTAAGTGAAAGCGTAATGGGTGGATCATTTATAGAGACGGTGTAATTGAGAAAAGTTTTTCGTACCTTTCACTCCAGTACAAAATACATTCAAAGTTAAAATATTCATCACTCTGGCTGCTAATACCATATTTACAACTTTCATTCTCTTTTATGATAAATCTCTAGAGATATTGGGTAAATTTTCCGTGACCAGTGAGGAATTCTGTTATACAAAGCATGAACAAACATGTTTGGATTTTGGTTTGTTATAAAATATTTGAATTCTGCAAAGTCTATAGTGTGTTGAAACTGAAAATTATCAGCCTTTAGAACATTGTAAATCATTAGGCCTGTTAAAAAACAATAATAACAGTGATTTATTCGTACCTCTGAATTATGTTACATAAACGATAACCTTAACCTTTTCTTGGCTAGACGTGGCATACATTTTAACAATTCGGTAATAGATTACACAATTTTTCCGATGTAAGAGATCTTACGTTAACTATAAAACTATGAATGGTTTTGAAATTATGGCGCTTAAGATTGAAAAAGGTGGTACTTAATGTTTTCGACTTTAACAGGAAGATATTTATTTAAAAGAAAGTATAGATATGACCTTCTATAATATGATAACATTTAATCAATTCCGAAGGAATAAATCTTATTAAGTCACTGGCAGTATCGAATCCAGGGGATCATGGCTGTGCGCTTTCAATTTCCATACATTCTATAAATAATTCTATAATTTATATTTTGATTTTTTAAATAAGTCTTCATTTATTCTACTTACCAGACACCGAAAATGGCTATTATATATATATATTATATATATATATATATATATATATATATCCTTTCAAAAAACGTTAAGCTGAAAATATATAAAACCATTGTTCTACCAGTTATATTATATGGATGCGAAACATGGACTCTTACTTTAAGGGAGGAAAGGAGATTACGAGTATTTGAGAATAAAGTTCTTAGGAAAATTTTTGGACCAAAGAGAGATGAACAGACAGGTGAATGGAGAAGACTACATAACAATGAACTACATGGTCTTTATAGGAAGCCAGATATAATAAGAACAGTTAAGTCCCGTAGACTGCGATGGGCAGGACATGTTGCACGTATGGGGAATGAAAGACGTGCATGGAAACTTCTTGTAGGAAAGCCAGAAGGAAAACGCCCAGTTGGTAGACCAAGAATGAGGTGGGAGAACAACATTAACTATGATTTGAGGGAAGTAGATTATACAGGGAATGATTGGAAAACATTAGCTCAGGATAGGGATGTATGGAGAGCTTATGTCCGTGCGGCCATGAACCTACGGGTTCGATAGTGCCAGTGAGTAAGTAAGTAAGTATATATATATATATATATATATATATATATATATATAATCCCACTCAGGAGGCCCTTGGGGTAGTGGGAGGTTAAGGCTCCCACTTTTCTGGACCATCGGCACTTGATGTCAGCCGGGTTGTCAGCCCTGCGTGACGGCCGCTTTTACCCCCAGTATTTAAAAATAATTACAATATACATTTTTGCTTTTACTTATTTAACTAAACATTTATGTCAAGAAGATAAGTAGATTTCCGGGCAACGCCTGGTAATCAGCACGGGGTATCTAAAAAATATAAATTTATAATTATTTTTCCTTTCACTGATACAACTAAGCATAGAAGCACATTAATTGCCATTTATTTAGGCGTAGCAGCGCACATGTATTAGCTAATTATTAATAAATCATATCAAACAAGTTAATAGCCGAATATGGAGCAACGATATTATACGTTTAAACTGAGATATATACACTGCTCAAAACAATTAGAGGAACACTATGAAATATGCAAATATTTTTTCATTGGATAAAGGCACAAACATGAAATTAATAAAGTACATTATTTGTGGTTATTTATTTATTTATTTATTGCTCATGTCAGTAAAAACGAATAAATAACGCTGACAATTAACTTTTTCAAATAATTCCGCTATGTAAGCAATTTAATATTGTGCTTATTTTTCAAAGTTAAACACTCGTTATATAGAGTTAGTATTGTGTATGGCCTCCACGACATTCGATGACAGTTTGGCACCTTCGTGGCATGCTCCCAATAAGATTCTGGATTTCCTCTTGCGGGATATTCTCCCATTCCTCCTTCAGAGCATCTCCAAGTTGCTGCAGAGTTTGTGGAGCTTGATGTCGGTTCCTGACCTTCCTGTCTAGAAGATCCCACAAGTGTTCAATAGGGTTGAGGTCTGGGCTGACCGCTGGCCACTCCATTACCTCAATTTCATTCCTCCTCAGGAAATCCCTGGTGACAGCCGCAGAATGTGCCCTGGCATTATCCTGCATAAACAGAAATCCAGGGCCTACTCCAATGGCAGCAGGTACTACATGCTCTTCCAGAACGTGCTCGATATACCGGACAGCATTCAGTCGCTGGGGAACAAGTACAAGGACCGTACGATTGTTGTACATAACTCCGGCCCACACCATTATGGAACCTCCTCCGAATCTATCAATTTCCTGTACAGCCTCTGCAGAAAATCTTTCTCCTGGCCGTCCCCACACCCTCAATCGACCATCACAACGTGTAAGACGATACCTGGATTCGTCCGAGAAGAGCACAGACTCCCACTGGTTCAGGTTCCAATCACCATGGTTTTCAGCATACGTACGTCTTGCTGCCTTATGCCCATTTGTTAAGCGTGGTTTTTTAACGGGCCTTTTTGGACGAATATTCTCTTTCCTTAATCTGTTCCTTATGGTTTGGTCTGAAACCCGGATTCCGGAAGCCATATGAAGGTCATTCTGCAGGTCTTTTGCAGTTTTTGTACGCTGTCGAAGAGCAGAAAGAACAACGTATCTGTCATCCTGGGGGCTTGTTTTAAATTTACGGCCCTGGCCACGTCTTCTACAATACTGACCTGTCTCTCTGTGCCTGTTGCGTAACCTGGACACCACGGAAGGAGAAACCCCAAGCTCTCTAGCCACTTGTCGCAGAGATTGACCTTGTCGTAAAAGATGTAGAGCATGATACACTTCAAACTCATTTAAATGCCTCATTTTGTCAGAGACTTCAATAAACAAGGCAATAATCAACATTCGTCACTATAGCAACATCAGGAAGCTTACCAATTAGAAGTGGCCAGTGCCTTCCAAAATAAAAAAAATCTCTATATTTGTTATTTGAGGTAATTTCTCTGTATTTAGGCCATGGATCTTTAAAATTTGTATCCAATGATAAAATTAATAATTCAATTTACATATTGTCCAACTTTCAGCATCGCAGCTTTAAAAAACAATTACTTATTCAATTTATTACAAGTGTTCCTCTAATTGTTTTGATCATTGTATATAGATGTGAGAGAGCGAGATAGAGAGGGAGAGAGAGAGGAGAGAGAGGGAGAGAATGAGAAGAGAGGAGAGGGAGAGAGAGAAGAGAGAGAGGAGAGGAGCAGAAAGAGAAGAGAGGGAGGAGAGGGAGAGAGGGAGAGAGAGAGAAAGAGAGAGAAGGAGAGAGAGAGAGGGAGAGAGGGAATGAGAAAGAGGGGAGAGAGAGAGGGAGAGGGAGAGGGAGAGAAAGGGAGAGAGAGAGAGGGAGAGAGGGTGAGAGAGAGTGAGATAGAGGGAGAAGGAGAGGGTGAGAGAGAGAGGGAGAGAAAGAGAAAGGGAGGAGAGAGAGAGGGGGGAGAGGGTGAGAGAGAGGTGAGAAGACGGGAGGAAAGAGAGGGTGAGAAGAGAGGGTGAGAGAGAGTGAGAGAGAGGGGGAGGAGAGGGAGGAAGAGAGAGGGAGGGGGGAGATATATCTTATGTTTGATGACAAAATTTTACTTAATTCCAAGTATACAAAAAATCCCATATGTTTTATAATTTCTTCATTCTGGCAAGTTTATAAAAATATCTGAGAAGTAAGAACTCTACTCACAGGTTAGATTTTTCATTGTTAAGTTGCATCGTCCCCAGCAGGACTTACTCTACCACCCAGAGCAAGACTCCGATCAAAGACACTTTGGGCTTCTAAAACCCCCGTTTTTAAACCTAATGTTTTTCCCATTATTAGGGATTCATCTTGAAATGTTCAACACTATGTAAGTCGTAATTTAAAGAGTTTTTCATTGCCTTCAAAAAGGATTTGGAAATTACTTTATAATGGCTTTAAATTCCAGATGTTATTACCGTTATTTACTCAAACACCTTGTTTTGGAAACTTGTTTGGATATGTTTCATCAATTTTAAATTCGGTATATTAACACTAAGAATGAAATATGTGATTAATAATTCGTTTAAATTAGGCATAAAAATGAAATAATATTCATGGTTGAATTACGTTACTAAAAATTAGGTATGTTCGCTGATATAATCTTTCATTTAAAAATAAATCTGTATAATGTTTGAGTTAAATAAATCTGCCTGTTTTCAATTATAAAATGCAAAAAACTTAGGCCTTGGTTGAGTTCATTAATCAGTAAAATCGGACCATTAGGAGTAAGTTAACCAGAAATTAAAATTAAAATATCGCCGTAGCGGGCACAATTTCAAATTTTTCGCAACTCCGGGGTAAGGATAGGCCTACCATTAATTTAAAATTAAAAGTAAAAGCCATTCTTCCAAAAATTAGAGCAATCTCGAGCATTATAAAGTGGAGGTTTATCTGAAAAATTCGCTCTCACCGCACGCCATGCTTGTTTCTCGGCAATGGCGAGAAATACACTTATTGCAACTCGGGGGTTCATGACCTAATCTCTTCTACTGAACGCTTTTCCTGATATGTATGTTAAACAGGTCACAAACTATTTCGGTTCCTACCAATTCTTCAATTGCGATCTTTACCGACATACTATGGCACTACAACGTTAAGTTACGCATAATCTCAGAGCCGACAGATATGCACAGTACATTGCACCTGATTCTCTTTACTATTAATGTTTTTATAATTTTTTAGATTATCTCTTACACGTTTAATTACATTTTTCGCTATTTTCCTTACTTTCTTCTGACCTATATTTGATAAAATTCTACAACAGTAATTAGTCTTTTTTGTGCTGTTTGCTTTAATTACTTTCGTACTAGATGTTTTTTCAAATTATTATCCGGGAAACTCGTATTTGACATTCATTCAATGCACTGTAGTCATAATGCTGCTTTTGATTGTTCATAAAATTATTTGCCGGTTCCAATATTTGTAGAGGATGTAGCCTAGTATTCTACAACTCCTGAGTTATTGTCTTATTTTTTGTAAGAGGGGCATATCTTGTACTCCGAGATACATACAGTTAGTGCAGAAAGTATTGATACACTTAAAAATAATACAGGCAGAAATAAATAATTCCATTATTTCTTCACTACATACAAAAACAAAAATATACACCTTTAAATTGAACTCTATGAAGTTAAATACACGCAGTTTTCTCTGTTTTAACATAACAATTAACGAGTAAAAAATAATTTGTACATGAACAACAAAAATTAACCAACAAAAAGTATTGATACAGTTCTAAGTTTTGGTCAACAGAATGTTCACATGAAATCGAGTGGGGGTGCGTCTAGAAGTGTTGTTATTCACTCTAGCCTTGAGTATTTTGCCTTGTAATTGTGTATGTTCTGGCTGCAGATTAAGCTGGAATGGGGTGCAAAGTTAGAAAGACTACATACAGTACAGGAAAGGGAATTAATTATTGGTTTGCATAAACAGTGTAAATCGCTAAATCGAATTAGTGAAATAATTGGAAGGCCAAGACCAAACATTCAGCATATAATTGATAGAGTTGGCGAACGAAAATCTTTCGAAATGGCCACAGATCAGGATGTCCTAGAAAACTGTATGTTAATGTTGAAAAAGCATTAATGAAAAAAGTAAAGCAAAAACCTAAAAGTAGTGCCCCTAAATTAGCAGCTATCATCAAGAATTACTTTAATATTAGTATTTCTGCTAGCAATGTTCGTAACAGTCTATGGGCTAACGAACTGCATGGAAAAACAACCCGTAGAATATGCTTGGTAAGTGAAGAAAACTGAAAGAAAAATTTGAACTTCGCTAAAACACACATAAACAACTCCAAAGAATTTTGTAAAAAAAAGTAATTTATACTGACGAGCCTAAAATCAACATTTCTCGTTCAGATGGAAGAAGAAAAGACTGGAGGAATTAAAATATAGAGGTACAAAAGCAACATCTCCAACCCACTGTGAAACATAGTGGTGGTTCTTTATTAGTATGGGGATACATGAATACCTCTGGAGTAGGGGAGTAGGGACCTTGCGTTTTATCGATGGTGTGATGGATCACAAACAGTATATGAACATACTTAAGACCAATCTTCATACCTCTGCAGAGGAAAAGGGGGTTATAAAAGATTTTGTAATTATGCAAGATAATGATCCCAAACACAACGGTTTCAATACGCGTTTATGGATTTTGTATAACACACCAAAATACATGGAAACGCCTCCCTAATCTCCGGACATTTATGAGAACATCTGAAAAGGAGAATTCGTTCAAGGCAAATTTCTAGCAAGCAAGACCTGAGAGAAACGCTTTGGAAGAAGAATAGAGAAATATAGCCTACCTTCTAATAACTTCAAATGTAGTCGGGTCGATGCTACGTCTTCAAGCCATCTTGGAATCAAAGGAGCTCCCAACCAAACATTGAACTCAAAAAGTAAAGACTCAAAACAGTCATAATATATAACTGTACCAACTTTTTTTGGTTAATTTTTGTTGTTCGTGTATAAATTATTTTTTAACTCGTTAATTGTTTTGTTGGAACAAAGGAAACTGCGTTTATTTAACTTTATAGAGTGCAATGTAAAGGTGTATAATTTTGTTTTTGAATATAGTTTAGAAATAATTAAATTATTTATTTCTCCCTTGTGATATTTTTAAGTGTATCAATACTTTCTGCACTAACTGTATGAGGCGAGCATTTTGGTTTAAGATAAGTTTATATATGAGGATTAGCATCTAACAGGAGTCTTTCATGAGTAATTGATTGTCGGGGAAGTACCAGATATGCAACTGTGCGGCGGCTCGCGACCTAATTTATTATTGAGGTTCTTTTAGCAAATTCCGAAGGAATGAAGCTACTGAGTTTGTTCTCACAAAAAATACAAGTCTTCGCCGATCCTAGACACCGAAAATAACAATTTCTAATAGACCGAAAATAACAATGACCAAAATGTGTGTATGTAGGCCTATGTCTCTGTCTCTTAACGCACTAGCGGCCACAATTTATGCTTTATCGAAACCAAACTAGCATTTAGTAATAGGCCTACATTAAAAAAAAAGTGAGGTCGAGTTAGTTAATCTGTAAAATCAGACAATTAGGAGTAGGAATTCACCCGAAAGAAAATTAAAAAATCGCAACTTTCGATTTTTCGCAACGAAACTGAGTATATGCTCCTAAAGTAAAACGAGTAAAGTATTCGCCAAAAATCAACGGAATCCGATTATTAGGAATGATGGTTTATCACAAACCCGAAATTAAAATAATAATAATAATAATAATAATAATAATACTAATAGTAGGGCCTAAGTTTAATAATAATAATTAGCGCAAGGCAATTAATGACTTTGCATCTTTTTCTTATGAAGGTTGAAACATTGCTTTGCATATATGAAAATGTATGACATTAAAAAACGGATTAAATAAAAGCAATTCATTAGGGCTTTTTTTTTACATTTTCTTAACTTTTCTAGGGATAGCTAATTTTTTGGAAATTTTTAGGTCATTTTGAGCATTTTTTACACTTTTCCGGAAGGCTCTGACATTATTTGCATTTGATTTGAGATTTTTGTTATAAATCAGTATTTGTCCTTGTCAATACAATTTCTTGGAATTAAGTAATGTTTTGCTAACTACTACCCCTATTTTTCAAGGTATGTGCTTAAGAACTTGCCCACTTCTAGGAATTTTATTCAATTTCTTAGAGGTTATGCTAACTTCTACCCATATTTTGATTAACTGCAATTCAAAATTGTTGTAAAAGTACATTGTGTAATTGAAAATGATTATCTGCAATAAAAGGTACTCTAAAATGTATTTTTTAATACTTTTCTTTTAATATTTTGATGTTAAGTTTAAATTTTATGTAATTCAGTAATTAAGTGACTACTTAATCTAATAAATAGTATTTTTATTGGTAATTCTTAACTTTTTATTCGTCATTTTTTTATTTTATTGGTCATTTTTTGTATTTTTTTTAAGTCATAAATGCATTTTTTATTTTGCATTTTTTATCAATTTATAGGTCATTAAATGCCTTGCCCTAATAATAATAATAATATAATAATAATAATAATAATAATAATAATAATAATAATAATAATAATAATAATAATAATAAGTAAAGTAGTCCCACTACAGGCCTCAGGAGGCCCTTGGGGTAGTAGGAGGTTAAGGCTCCCACTTTTTCTAGACAATCGGCACTTGATGTCAGCCGGGTTGTCAGCCCTGCGTGACGGCCGCCTTTACCCCCAGAACAAGCGTCTGGTACTCATTTCAGTTAGAGGCTGAGTCGACCCCAGGGCCATGGTGCCGCCAGAAGGTTTGGGTCAGTTTAAAAATCCTGACCCCACCGGGACTTGAACCCTCGACCTTCCGGCTTGTAGCGCAGTGCCTTAGCCACTACGCTACGGCGTGCCCCAATAATAATAATAATAATAATAATGATAATAATAATAATAATAATAATAATAGATAGATAGATGATCGGTTGATTAATGTCTTTGACATCGTCCGATTCCTAATAGCCAATTTTGTCGGTCTATCCAATCTCCTGGTTGTAGATGTTTCTCCTTCATATATAAACATATTCCCTGACTCCAGGAGGTTTTAGGTCTTCCTCTGCTTCGTCTTCCCTCAGGTTTCCATTCCAAAACAGATTTTGGTAGTCGATCCTCTTCCATTCGCTGGACATGTCCGTACCATCTTAATTGCTGAGTTTTAATATAATCTAAAATAGTGTCTTCAATCTTCATTTTCTCCCTTATAAGCGAGTTCCTAATTTTTTCTCTTCTTGAAATTCTTGCGGCCCTTCGTATAAAATCCATTTCCGTTGCCAAAAGGTACTTATTTGTTTTTGTTGTTAATGGCCAAAGTTCTGCTCCATAAGTAATGATGCTTTTAACGATTGTATGATATATATTACTTCTTTCTTCTTCCTTCCAAGTATTAGGCCAAGGCCTGTTACGATCCTATAGAAAATTTTCCCTCCAGCGTTTCATAGGACGGCCCAGTGATCTTCGTCCTCTTGGTATATAATTATAAACAGCTTTGGGGAACCGATTTGAACTCATTCTTTCAAGATGGTGTTTCCAATTTAGTTGGTACTGTTTAATATATTGCAAAATTGGCGTAGTCTTCAATTCTTTTAAGATATCGGTGCTCCTTTTCCGATCCCATCTGGTGTAATCCGCTGTTCTGCGCATGAATCTCATTTCACAAGCCGTTATTCCGCTTTCATGTTGTCTTTTTAGTGTCCATGCTTCACTACTATAGGTCAACACTGGTCTAGCCAAAGTGTTATATAAACGTAATCTGGTGTTTTTTTGCACAAGGGATGGCTTCATAACTTGATTAATAATTCCTAAACTTTTATTATAACTAGTAATTTTTTCAGGGATATCCTTTTCATCCCAGATAGAGAGATAATATCCAAGATATTTAAATTGATTAGATCTCTCTAAAATGTTATTCTGGAGACAGATTTTACTTTGTATGGGGTCTTCCCATGAAATGCCATAATTTTAGTTTTGTTAATTGATATTTCCATATTAAATTTGGCACCTATTTTTTGTAAATTATAAATTGATCGCTGCAAATAATTTTCGGAAAGTGCCAGAAGAGCTAAATCGTCTGCAAAAAGAATAGCATCGAGTTTGAGGTTCCTATTGAGGGTATATATCCTCCATTCGTTTATTAATTTATTCATATATATATATATATATATATATATATATAATGTTACTCCAGTGTTGATCTTTTCCCAAGAAGATAATTTGCCATCTTGTTTAACAGAGATTTCATTATCTTTATAGATGTTGAAGATATTAGTAATATATTGTTGTGGAACGTTATCATCAGCTAAAATTTGTAGTAATATATTTCTGCCAACTTTGTCAAAAGCCTTTATGAAGTCAACGAAGGCGATATGAGTTTCTATATTGAATTCCTTGTGTTTTTCTAATAGTAGTTTTAGAGTAAAGAATCCATCTGTACAAGATCTACCCTTTCTGAATCCATTCTGCTCTTCTCCAATTATATTTTCATAAATTTTTCTCAATTTATTCTTAACTATATTAGCATAAATTTTATATCCAGAGTTCAACAAGCTAATTCCACGATAGTTATCTTTGATTTGGCGACTTCCTTTTTTGAAGATTGGTATTACAATGTATTTGTTCCAGCTTTGTGGTGGTTCTTGTCCTTCCCATATCATATTAAGGAGAATAAGAAATCTGTCTAAGTTTTTTTAGTTGAAAATTTAAACAATTCTTGATTAATGTGGTCTTCTCCGGGAGCTTTGTTACTTTTTAATGATTTAACATCAGTTAATTCATCTATAGAAATTTGTTCCAAAGCAGTGTTATTAGAGATTGGTATTTGTAATAAATCATCCTTGTGTGTCCATAAATGATTAAAGTAGTAGTTAAGCCAAGATTCTTTAGATATACAGTTTAAATGTGCATTTTCTCTTGAATCATCATTTAAAATTTTTAAACTTTATATATTTTTGGTTGAGGCCTAGTGATATCATTTTCCAAAAATGAGACAAATTGTTCCCAGCTTTGTCTATGTTTTTTGCGAACTTCAATTTTAGCTATGGCTCTCTTCCTATGATACTCTACTTTATCTTCATCTTTTTTTGTAGACAGAAATTTTTTGTATGCTTCACGTTTACCATCAATTACTTTTTTGATGTTTTCATCCCACATCCGTAGTCCTTATATTCATTTTATTTTTATTACTTATATTTTTATCCCACAGTATTTCATTGAGGCAAGCAATTGCAAATTTTCCATTATTATTTCTATTTCTTATTTCCTCTTCATAACTCCCATTTTTTATTTATTTTAATTCCTAAATATGTGATCTCACTACAAGATTGTATTGTTTCTCCAGTCTCCAAAATTAAATTTTGTTCTGGTTCACCAATTGATAAATATTTTGTTTTTTTCATGATAATAATAATAATAATAATAATAATAATAATAATAATAATAATAGTAATAATAGTAATAATAATAATAATAATAATAAATAATAATAATAATAATAAATCGCTCTAGCAGCCGCCATGTTTTCTTTGTCTCAATTTATCGGAATATAATACAATTTAATTAACCCTTAAATGGCAGTGCATCCTATAAGATTAGACATTAGTTTAATTTATTTAATAGTTTTAATAAAGTAATTGAAAAATGAATTGGAAATCATTTAAATTTGTGTTAAATTATACACCAATACAGGCCATACAATAAATAATAACCTACATGATTTGTTATTTCTACAGTCCGACACGTTTAAATAAATTTCTCCATTTTAAGAGTTAACAAGATTTACTCCGTAAGGCAGAAAAATCGGACCATAAATTCCGAAGATTAATCCCCACGTTGCACAGCAATTCAGAATGCGAAAAAATCGGCAAAAATCTGGAAGTCACTATTGGGCTCCAAATCATGCCACATGTGTAAGATTAACAAATTTAAGAGTTAAAAAGTATCTGGGTCTGCATACTTGATGCGAGGGCCTTTAATTAGTTGTTACATGCAAAGTATTCGTTATGACTGATTTAACAAACACAATTTATTTGCGGAGATACTTTGATAAATAGATTAATCTAGTCATAAATAGACTTATGCATTTAGAAAATAATGATAATAATGAGTAAATAAATATAAATATCCTCGTGTCCAACTCAGGGTCGGGTCGAGAGACGAGATGAGCCCCTATATGTAGAGGCCTGTGAATGAAAAGGGTACAGGCCGACCATGCCTGACGCACCACTACAGGGAGATTATTATTATTATTATTATTATTATTATTATTATTATTATTATTATTATTATTATTATATGAACTGGATATTTTAATCCAACAAATTTTGTAACTGCACATTTGCAAAATATTCACTAAAAATCCTTACTATAATAACAACGTTCTTTACTTAAGGATATGAAGCGATGTTTTTGATAAACAGGCGAATAAACCTTTGCCTAATTCCTTAAAATAATTCACCAAATAAAGTATAAATTAATGCCTCATATACTAATTTAATCATTACGATTAAATGACTGATCGATATTAGCATGTCTTTCTTTTGCTTGTCCTCTTATAATTTTATATTGACTTTGTCTTAAATTAGCTTCAATATTAATTAACGAAATAACTTCACTTTCATTGTAAGGTTTTACTTGAAGTTGTGATTTTGATGATTTTGAAACTCGAAGGGTTTTTTCCTGCCCTTGTTGGAGTTGTTTAAGACCGCTTCATTTTCTAGTTCCGGTGTCTTTTCCTCTCCATGTTCCTTTAAATGTACCTTAATTGCAAAAGGGAGTTTTTTGAACGGATTTTCACGTCGAAGTTCTACAGTCTTTCGCTTTTTACTTTTATCGCTAATATCTTCAATACTGACACTAGGGCGTCCTCTTTGCTTTTTAGAGCTGTAGGGGTAGATGAACTAGGAATTAAAACACTTCATACTTTTCACTTTTGTTAAGTATTTTGTTGCAGAATAGCGTCACCTCTACACGAATATTTTAAACATAATATTCAGTGATATTGTCAATATTTATAAAATTTAATACAAATTGAAACAAACGTTTGGTTTGATTATTCCGACCTTCACCTAATTTTCACGGAGAACTTCGTACATTTCCCTTCCAGATTTGTATAATTCCGTAAGATACCACCGCAAATCAAACAAACTGGATAATATGTATGAAAGTTGAGGTATTTGCAAGCTTAAAGAACCAACTTGTTTCATGGGCATTGCATTACTGCAATCAGCTGTTAGGTATTGTAGCGACAGAATTCCCGTACTGAATGCAAGCATACACACGCTCACGGGCGGCATGGTCACGCGTTATCTGCACAACACGAGTTCATTAATGTGCTGCGTAAATCTAAAGTAGCAAACTGTAGCTAAAGTTTTCACCCGTGCCAGTTTAGCAACACTTTAAATTACACTTTGATTTAGAAATCGTCGTGGGAAATGGCGGCGAAAGCGTTATAACTCAAGATAACTTTCGTTTTTTCAAGTCCGAAATAAAAGTTATTAATTTTATTATAATACAGATGTGAGCTCTTTATCTGTGCATTAGCAAGAACGTATATGTCTATTTAACAAAATTATAGCGAGAGGCATTAAAATAATTATCACAAAAAGTGTTAATAATATGTCCAAAATGTGGTATAAAAATTCCGATTATATGATGCATAACTTCGCGGCCCGAAAATTAGATCTAATAATTAGTATAGAGAATAATTTATTTGACAGATTGGTACCTCATTTATTTGTTTAGATGACTGTTCAGGTTTTTTTTCCCTCTAATGAAAAGTAAACATTTCGATTTTTACAGTTTTTTTTACATTCTGGATCACTGCGCGTTGTTTTAATTTTGGGGTGGGGGCTTCAACCTGAGCGTTTACAAGCGGGTATTTATTTATTGTTTTATACTTTACTCATGACTTTTCCACGAATAAATAATATAAGTTTCTGGTTTTTCTCTCTTTCTTTAACCCTTCTGTTTGTGAGAAGTATAGTTGAAAGAGGAAAAGGAGGACTTGCTGAGGAAATCACTTAGTTTACGGAATTTCTGGGCGACGGATTTTTACTATTCTTCATTCTCGTAAAACAAATTAAAGTAAAGTAAGCTGCTTTGTCCATTTAATTTCTATTGGATACATAATTTGTTTGCCATTATGAGCTTTTTTACCTATTATTTAAATGGTGTTACCTATAAATTACTAAATATCAACTCACAATATGATGCTATAACTAGTCCACTCACAATTATTTTATATATTGAAGTAAGAATGAAAATAATATTTTTTTAAGAATCGAGGTCTGTAGTTTATTCTACTTTATTTCAAACGTGTCATTGAAGTAACTCAAGAGGCTAAACATAGGATCAAAGTATGGTTGACAATAATACAAAACGCCTGCTTCCGAGAGCTTCTATCCATCCTCGTATAACGTGCATGTTATAACCATGGCTTCCTCTTCGTTGTCATGGCAATTGATGTACACACTGCAGCTTCAATATAGAAAATTACAAGGTAGAAAATTGCAATGTAGAAAATTATAGATTTATTTCATCCTTCGCGTTTTTCCTACTCTCACTTCAACAGTATTGTAACCAATGGTAGATAACGTGCGGGAATACGAATGAACATAAATGTAGACAAAATACCAAAAGACTTTAATGAATTGTACCCTAATTGTAAAGGAAAAAAAGAAATTCCAAATGTAGAAATATAAGGTATATTTCATATACTAATTAGAGGTTAAATTCCTCTTTTAACTTTGTGACTACTTAAATATGTTCACTAAATAATAAGGGAAATAAAAAAAAGTTTAAACCCCATAAGAAATAATAAATAATTTAAAGATAAAGGTAAAAAGCTCTTTCACGAAATAAGACACATCGGTAATTAAAAATAATGTCGCGTCTAGCGGTTACCTAGGATTCAGATGGAATTTCTTTAAATTAACTACACAGATGTTTACACAAAATTTCAGGATCAGGATTTTTAAATTGACCTAATCCTTCCGGCAGCATCATGACCCTGGGATCGACTCAGCCTATAATGGAATTGAGTAACGTACCAGACTATGTTCTGTGGGTAAATGCGGTAGTCACGTGGGCCTGACAACCCGGCTGATATCTCTTGTCGATTGTCTAGGAAGGTGGAGGTCTTAATTTCCTAATATCCCAAGGGGCTCCGAAGGCTTGTAGTGGGATCAAAACAAACATATGTAATGTGTCAGATATGTTCAAAACATCGCAAGTATATTTATTGAATTAATTAGCGAATATGTACTTTGCCAAACATTTTAACTTAACACTTACGGCAAACAAAAAAATTAAATCTACCATCTTTGTGATACTAAGCAATAGTAGACCGATCCACACTTAACAATTTCGTTGTAATTTAACAACTCTTTACATTATCATTTAAACCATCTTGTCAAACAGCATAAAAACTTTTTTAAACAATTTATAAGTAAGATATCGCATGCTTTAACAAACCAAAACAAAATATGGGATTAAAAATAAATTATAAGAAAACAGTGTGCATGATAATAACACGTGAACAAAGTAGCATACATTATTTTAATGTAGATAAGTATACTTTTGAATGGATGAAATAATTTAAATATCTAGATACAATTATGGTACTGAAGAAAATAGGTTTGATATAGAATTTAATGCAATATTATGCTAGCTAATAAAATATATTTCGTACTAAAAAAAACGATTGATTTCATATCACATTCTTCAAACAAAAACAAAAATATGCTTATATAAAAGTACATATCCGCTATAATAATTACGTATGGCAATGAGGTTGACCAAGATGCAAGAAACAAACTTAAAATATTTGCAAGCAAAAATGTTAAGGAGAATTTTTGGAACAGTATGTGAAAAACGCATTTGGCACCTCAGATATAATGATGAACTATTCAGAGTGTATAATGACACTGGTTTAGATTAGGTGATTAAAACTTCAAGAATTAGATGACTGGGTCACCTTTTCAGAGTAAAGAAATCATATCCATCTCGTAAAGTAAATTTAAATAAAATTGATGGCGCATACGGAAAAATTGGAAAACCTCGCATACTGTGGACGGATAATGTGGAACCGAGATCTCAGGGTAATGGGAGTGAATGAAAGGGAGAAAAGGCAGAAGACAGAAGCGAATGGAGGCGTATTGTTGGGGCGGTCAAGGTCTGTAACAGCTTGTAGCGCCTATGATAAAAGGAATAAACTCTTATGTTACTCAGATTAATTTCTTAAAAAATCACATATTGTACAGAAATAATATTTGGATTTTTGGCACAAGTATGTTATTTAATTTGTAAATGATTAAATTTCATTATTAATTTTAAAATTTTAACCAATTGATTTGATGTTTATTTGATGAAAATCCATCATGTATTTAATAAATAAAACTATCAAAGTATTATGTGATGTTCATAAATACTCTATTAATTTTATGTAACATTCGTAACAGCTATTTCAATACATTGTATCTTTTTCAGACTAATCTGAAGAAGATACTGTGTATTAAAACAGGTGTTACGAATGTTAAATAAAATATGTTTTATGAAAATCATATAAACTTTGATAGTTTTATTTAAAATTTTTGTTCACTACTAGCTAATACCCGGCGTGCGCTGCTACGCCTAAATACATGAAAATTAATGTGCTTTTATGTTTAGTTGAATAAGTATAGGTAAAATAATTATACATTCATATTTTTAGATACCCCGTTCTGATTATCCAGTGTTGCCCGGGAATCTACTTATCCCGATCTTCCTGACATAAATGAGCTGAAATATGAAAATTAATGTGTTTTATGTTTAATTAAATAAGTAGAAGCAAAAATGTATATCGTAATTATTTTTAGATACCCCGTGCTGTTTACTCGGCGTTGTCCGGGAATGTACTCATCCCGATTTTCTTGGCATAAATGAGCTGAAAGACGAAAATTAATATTATTCTTATGATTAGTTGATAAGTAAAATGAAAAATAATTATAAATGTATATCGTAATTATTTTAAGATTCCCCGTGCTGATTTCCCGGTGTTGCCCGGGAATCTACTTATCTCGTTCTTCTTGGCATAAATGAGTTAAAAGACAAAACTCGTTATTGTGAGTTATCCATACAAGAATACACGCTATGTGCTGCTATGCTTACACTTGTCTCGATCTTCTTGGCATCAATGAAAGACAAAAATGGTTATTGTGAATTACCCGTAAGAGATAAACATATGCTGTTGGGGACTTTCTTGTAGAGCTTTTTGAGATATTAAATTCTGTGTACATTAATGTTGTGTGTATGTTATGGTTTAGGCAGCGTAAGCCATTTAAGCGTCCAAAGAGCTACTTTTTTCACGTTTTCCACTACAAGGGCGATTTTTAAGGGTGTAGGATTTGAGTATCACAACTCTCTTATAGCCTATGTTTATCCCGGGAAACTTCTGAACATTTTGCAAAAAGCCCCATAACAATCGGATTAACGGTATGGCCGCTCTTTTTTTAAGGGTGTAGGAGTTGAGTATCACAACTCTCTTATAGCCTATGTTTATCCCGGGGAACTTCTGAACATTTTGCAAAAAGCCCCATCACAATCGGATTAACGGTATGGCCGCGCATAAAGTACGAACAAACAAACAAACAAACAAACATTCTTATATATTAGATGAAGTTTAATAAATAATAGTTTTAAAAAACTAAAACAACACGCTTTATTAGAAAACCGAACTAAAAAAATGAAAAATAATTTTAATTTCCAACACGCTTGGGATAAATAATTTTACCATCAAAAGCGTGGGGTGCTCTTTATGAATTAATATATTTGATAATAAACAGATATTGGTAAAAGTAAAGTCTCTAAGAAGAAAATGTAAAAATCATAAAAAGCACCCCACGCCTTTGTTGGTAAAATTATTTATCCCAAGCGTGTTGGAAATTAAAATTATTTTTCATTTTTTTAGTTCGGTTTTCTAATAAAGCGTGTTGTTTTAGTTTTTTAAAACTATTATTTAGGCCTATTTTTTTATTTTTTAGTTTTAATATTTTACAGAATAAGATAAAAATGTAAATATCTTTAAATTCGATACTATTGTAGTATGAGCTAAAAGTAATATTCTTCTAAAAAAACCCTACCAGCCGGATTTGAACCAGCGACCTATGTATTACTGAAATTATATACCACTTTAAATTTATCCCAAGCGTGTTGGAAATTAAAATTAGTTTTCATTTTTGAGTTCGGTTTTCTAATAAAGCGTGCTGTTTTAGTTTTTTAAAACTATTATTTATTGATTATCTGACGATTCTGGCCAGGATTTTAGAAACAAATATGAAAATATAGTATTGTCACGGGTCCGTTACAAGTATACAAAGTTTCAAGTCGTTCCAATGTTTCTAAGTGGGTAAAAATTGTGTTCAAAAATTCCGTTACATAGATACAAAGACACTTTTTTTATTTTTTGATGATTCTGGTCATGATTTTAGAAACAAAATATGAAATTATTGTATTGTCACGGGTCTTTTACAAGTGTATAAAGTTTCAAGTCGATCCAATGATTATAAGTGGGTGAAAATCTCGTTGAAAGATTCCGTTACATAGATAGATAGATAGATACAGGTCAAGCTAATATAAAGCGTGTAAAAATATCCAGTGTTGTTTGTAATGGACTACTAAGTAACTCATGGCACTATCGAACTTGGACGTTCATAGCCGGGAGGACAAAAGCAATCCATACCTCCTTATTCTGATCCAATGTTTTACAGTCATTCCATGTATACTTTACTCCTCAAATCATTGTTAACATACTGGGCACTTTCCCCTCTGACTTTCTTACAAGAAGTTTCCATGCTCCCCTTTCATACCCATTCAAGACATATATTCCGACTATCGCAGTCTACGATACTTAATTGTTCTTATTATAATATAAAAATATAATATAAAATTTAAGTGCCTTGTCAGGTCAGTCTTCTCGATGCATAAAGCTTTTATAATTCTGTAGTTTTTTCGGGACCAGTTCCATCCTACTGAGGATGGGACTAGTCACGAAAAGTCTAAAGTGTTTTTTAAAATGTTATTAGTAAGGATTAGCTCAGGATAGGGATGTATGGAGAGTTTATGTCCGCGCGGCCATGAACCTACGGGTTCGATAGTGCCAGTGAGTAAGTAAGTAAGGGGACTGAGATTACAAGGCGTTTGATTTTATATTATATTTTTTATATACTGTCTAATGCCTCAACAGAATTTTATCATGAACTTTATTAGGATTGATTGTTCTTAGTATGCTTAAGCCTTATTTCCCATAAAGATCATGTAGCTCACGGTATGTAGTTTTCACCATTCACCTCTCTTAGGTTCATAATTAAAAATTTTATTTTACCCAATAACCAACTACATGTAATTTTACCATAGCATCAATTTTTAAGACTAGATTTACTTTCAAAAGTAAGAAAATTCCTTCATTATCAATTTATGAGCTTTAGAGCATTCAATAGTAATGTAATCAGAGTATAGTGTTAACTTTAATTCATAAGAAAACGACCCTAAGACCCTTAGAGACCCTCAAATGCCTAAAAAGTTGTGAAAATTGCAAGACATTACAAATTCATTCTGGAGGTTCTATTTTACTGAAATAAAGGGCACAGAGAATAAACCACGCAAGATACTTGTATATGAAACCTAGAAAACGGACTTTTAATTATACTCCTTTAGCTGTATAGGCCTACTGAACTTTGAAGGTAAATAAACCCATAAACTGTTTCTTTTACTGTTTCATACTTCTAAAAGATAGTCCTTTCCATGGAGAATCTAATGGCACCTCAAACTAATTTTGACAAAAAAGTTACTTAGGCTCTACCTGGTTCTTTCCGTATTCTTCAAATTTAAATGATTTCTTTTCTTCATTGAAAAAAAAAATCTGAAAGGGTTAAAAAGCAAATTGTTTTGATGTATTTACGTCAGATTCCTAATAAAATGTCTGATGTGATTCTGTAAAATCATATTATAACTATAGGTAGTTTCTAAAAAAAAAGAAGAAAAAAACCTACCTTGAATCTCAAGTCTCCAACGGGCGGTCTTGCGTATGGGATGCCTTGAAATGCAAAAATGTCACGTCCTTTTCTAGATTTTAAGAGATGTCCTTTGATAAGGCCCTGTTTTATCTTAACAATGTCATCACTGAGGACACACGAGACTAGGAAGAAGAGTAGAACGGTAATCTTGAACATCCTCACTTCAGATTGGCCACACGAGAAGTGAAGAGCAGGTTTTACTTACACAATTCCCGTAACGTGTTTTGATGGCAAGTCGGCCTTGACTAATGTGTGTCGTGGGGAGATATTAAAGTACAAACATAAATATTACACTAATAATACACCACTGATAATATTTAATATTATTTATTTATAGAAATAAAATAATATCCACAACTCTATCTGGAATAGTTAAAGTTACATGGATATAAACGTTTTTTTTTTCTCTCTCCAGGAATTAATTTAACGCAAGAAAAAGAAAAGACCATAATACACTCGGGAACATAACTATTGTAATCAGGATTTTTAAAGTCCATAATGAACCACCGTTGAGATTATTATGTTCCATTCCATTATGCTTAACCTCTCATCTTATAGATACTTTTACGTGCCATATGTCACCCAGGCCTTACAGTAACACGACCTGTAGGGAGAGGGATTTTAACTATGGATCACACACATACTTTTTTGACCACACAAGGGCATGGAGGGCCTCCCCGAATGAGTGATCAGCTGAATGTCAGGGACTCACAAAATTAACACGAAATACGCCATCCACACACACATTTATACTAAACATGGCGAATATGATAATGGTGCCAGATGATGTTCTGAGGACCGTTTGGGCTTTAAAATCTCCTGACATTTGTCTTACAGGTGAAGAAAAACCCAAAAGAAACCTTACCCTGGAAATTTGTCGCGCGACCGGGGATCGAACCCGGGACCGCTGCGTACGAGGCAGTGACGTTATCCCGAGACCACATCGCTGGACGAGATTCTGTAAAATATTTAAATATTAGAATGCGTACCTGAGATCTAAGTCCTCAACTAATTATAATTCCAGATCAATCGCTTCATCAGTTAAATCACTTCGAAGGCCTTTCATAAATATATTCCATCATCAGCATTTAAAATGACACTTTGTAGATGTTTTCGGTTATTCTGTAAAGAGGGTTCAGGTCTTGGGTGTGTTTTCGTTCAGCAGACTTTCATTCTTAGCTTCTTTCAAAATTTCGATTACTTCAAGGATGTTAATTCCATTGTGAATATAATAAACCAACAATGTATTGTTGATTGCGTTGTTCTGATGATCTGTTTCTATTAAATGCTTAGTAAAACTTGATTTATGTTTGTTATATTTAATGTCTCTAAGATGTTCGTTGAATCTTATATTAATATTTCTGGTGGTTCTGGAGATGTAAAATTTGTCACAAATATTATATTCAAGTTTACAGACGCCTTTATTTTCATACATATTGACGACTTGAATAATTTTGTTTTAAGTAATGTTATTTAATTTACGTTAGTTTTATATGCGATGTTTATATTTTTGCTGTACTTCCTAATGGTTTTAGCCAGTTTTACCGTTTCATTTCCTATATAAGTAAGATTATATAGCTTCTTCTTCTTCTTCACTTCCTGGTGTAGGCAAGAGTTGCCTGTTCCGTCTTCACTAATAGATCTAAGACCATCTCTTCCGAGGACGACCGACATCTCTTCTTCCTCTTGGAAAATAATGGAAGATTTTATTTGGTAATCTACTTTCTTCCATTCTTTCTACATGTTCTTTCCACTGTATCTTGTTGTTAAATATATTTTCTTTTATGGAGTAGATCTGCAGTTCTTCACGGATATCCTCGTTTCTTATCTGGTCCATTCTAGTGCAGCCTTTTACTCTTCTTAAAAATTTCATTTCGGCTGCTTGGATTTTACTTTCTTGTTTGGTAGTGGTAATCCAAGATTCACTCCCATACAAAAGGACAGGGACAGCCATTGTTTTATAAAATTTTAATTTTGTTTGTTTATGGGCTTTATTATTCAATGTTCTATTTATTGTACCACAAATAGCTTGAAACTGATGTGTTTTGTGTTCAATATCTTTATCATACCCATAGCTGATGTCACATCCTAAATATTTAAAGTGGGATACTTGTTCAATAATTTCGTCTCTAATTACTATTTTTGCACGCAGAGTATTTCTTCCACAAAATGCCATTACTTTTGTTTTACTTATTGAAATTTTTAAATTATAATCGCTACATATTGCATTTAGTTTGTAAGCAGCCAATTGTAACAGATCTTCATCATGGTGTAGTAAGACTAAATCATCGGCGAAAAGTAAGTTATTAATACTTGAGTTATTGTTCAATCTAAGGCCATTGTCCATTATAATTTTCCATTGTTTCATAATGTCGTCGATATATATATTAAAAAGAGTGGGCGATAGACTACACCCTTGTCTAACTCCTTGATTTATTAAAATTTCTTCTGACCTTTTTCCATCAGTTTTTATCACAACTTTAGTTTCTTCATATAAGCCTTGGACTGATTTTATTAGATGGTGTGGATATCCTCGTTCCTTCATTATTTCCCATAGTATAGATCTATTTACTCTGTCAAAGGCCTTTTCAAAATCAATGAACAACAAATATGTTGGCAGGTTAAATTCTCTTCTCTTTTCAATTAGTCTCTTTATAATAAACACATTATCACTACAGGATCTTCCTTTTCTGAACCCTGCTTGTTCTTCTTCTAAGAGTGTGTCAGATATCTTCTTCAATCTATTATTTATTATTTTTGCATATAATTTATAAGTGGAGTTCAATAAGCTGATACCTCTATAATTTTTACTATCTAATCTATTTCCTTTTTTGAAGAGGGATATGACTTCGCCTATCTTCCAATTTTCAGGTATTTTACATGTCTTCCAACATTCGTTTATTAAGTTTAATAATCTTATTTCTGCAAATAAACCTGCATACTTTATCAGTTCATTGTTTATATCATCTATACCTGGTGCTTTTCTATTTTTCATTTCTTTCAATGCCTCTCTCATTTCGCTTAGAGTAATTCTGTCTATTTCTGATTTATTTTCATTTTCAGAAGAGCGTTTTATTACTAATTCTTCTTCGTTACACCATAATCCTCTGTAGTGATTCTCCCATGTCTTCAGATCAATGGTATTTAGTTTTGCAGTATATTTTTCTGTTGTATTTAATTGTTTCATTACTTTAAATGCTAACGATTGTCTGCCATGTACATCGTGCTCTATTTTGGAAATAAATCTTTCCCAGGAATCTTTATGAGCTGTTCGAGTTATTTGTTTTGCTCGATTTCTTTTTTGTTTATATATAGTTCTAGATTCTTCAGTTTTCTTTTGTAAGTACTCTAAATAAGCTAATTTTTTGTCTCGCACAGCCTCCTCTATTTCGTCATTCCATATCTTTAATCCTCTTTTGTTGCGAATCTTTTTCTTCTTTCCTATAGCTTCATTTGCAGCATTTATAATACATGTTTTCATATTTTCCCACTCTTCATTTAGATTATCATTAATTGCTTTTCTTTCTAAGTGTTCTTGTAGCCTTTTTTGGTATAATTGTCTTATACTTTCTTCTTCTAGAAGATATACTTTAAAAACCTCTTCTTTTATTCTTTCTTGAGTTTTCGGTTTTTTCCATTTGGCTATTATAAGTATCGTGGCTACCAATAGATAATGGTCTGTATATATGTCACATCCTCTGTATACTCTTACATCTTGTATTTGATTCCTGAGTCTATCATTAATCATTATGTAATCTATTAAAGATCTTTGGTTTCTAGCGCACCATGTATACTTGTGTATGTCCTTTTTCCTATAGAAAGTATTCGTGATTTTTAGTTTATTATAGGTAGCAAATTGTCGAAGTTCTTCCCCGTTTCTATTTATTACATCTTCTCCAAACATACCTACGATTCCTGGGATTGGGAGATTACCAACTCTGGCATTTAAGTCACCTCCTAAGATGATACTTTCTGTGTTTTTAATACCATTTATTTCTTCTTGTAATTTATCATAGAAAATAACAGTGTCTTCAATTTTCCCTTCTTCTGGTGCATACACTCCTACAATGTTTAAGTAATTCCGATCTATTTTCAACCTTACTGTTATTATTCTTTCATCCACATATTTGTAGCTTATTATTTTTTATCTCCATTTGCTATTAATTAGTATAGCTACACCACTGCAAGCTCTTCTATCTTGAGGTACTCCACTGTATATTAGTATATAATTACCAATATCTTTTGTTCCTTTCAACTTCTTTTTTGTTTCAGTAAGTATTGCTATATCAATATTTTGATTATTTAGTTCTCTGATTAGTTCTTCTTATTTTGTGTTTAGTCCTCTGACATTCCAAGTTCCCACTTTAATCCGATCCTTTATACCAAATCGTTTGTCCTTAATTCTACGCTGAGGTCGTCTTTGGTTAAGTCCGTCCGAGTTTCCATTGTGAAGAATACGAGTAATATGTTTTCCTCTGATCGCGGTACCAACGCTATGCAGAGTAGACCATTGGTGGGGCTGCCACCTCGAAGATTTAGGTCCAGCTTCTGGATGTACTAACCCCATCTAGAGGGTTGCCACTTCCGCCAGATCCGCCGTGATGAAGGACTCCTTCTGCGCCGAATCTGCCGTTGAGGTCTTCACCGTAACCCTGGCTAGGGGCCGTTACAGAGTACTATCAGTCGGAGCCAACTGAACCTGGTTTTTTTACGAGGTTGTTATTCCTCCCCCTCCTCATTTCTCATCCGGGCTTGGGACCGGCCATGGCGGAGTTAGGTTATATAAAATGTAATGTAATTATTTTAGAGACGTCAACTAGTTCTAAATTTAACATTGAGGTTTTAATTCAATTGGATTTGAAGAAATCGGGCGTCTTTTTTTGTCGAATGGAGTTTGTGGTGTCATTAGATTTCCCATTGAATGTACTATCATTTAGAAGTGTGAAACAGTATAATATACAGTTCAGGCATGGGTTTATTTACCTCCAAAGTTTGGCAATAACTAACTAACTAACTAACTAACTCAATGGCACTATAGAGCCCTAGGTTCATGGCCGAGCGGACATAAGCTCTCCAGACATCCCTATCCTTAGCTAATGTTTTCCAATCATCTCCTGTATAATCTACTTCCCTCAAATCATAGTTAATATTATTCTCCCACCTCATGCTTTGTCTACCAACTGGGCGTTTTCCCTCTGGTTTTCCTACAAGAAGCTTCCTTGCACGTCTTTCATTCCCCATTCGTGCCACATGTCCTGCCCATCGCAGTCTACGAGACTTAACTTTTCTCATTATATCTGACATTCTATAAATATCATGTAGTTCATTGTTATGTAGTCCTCTCCATTCACCTGTCTGTTCATCTCTCTTTGGTCCAAAAATTTCCTAAGAACTTTATTTTCAAATACTCGTAATCTCCTTTCCTCCCTTAAAGTAAGAGTCCATGTTTCGCATCCATATAATATAACTGGTAGAATAATAGTTTTATATATTTTCAGTTTAACGTTTTTTGGAAGGAGTTGGGAAGTCAAAAGTCTCTGTAATGCATAATAACACGCATTTCCAGAATTGAGCCTATGTATAATTTCCTTGTGCATCTCATTCCTGTTTGTGATTATTGTTCCTAGGTATTTGAATTCAGCCACTTCCTCAAAATTTCCCTCATTTGTCATTAGCTGTCCATTTCCATTATATAATGAATTCCTACATGTGACCATATATTTAGTTTTATTGATATTTACTTCCAGTCCCAATTTCTTAGTGTTACTCAGTAGTGCGTGCGTGTTGACCTTTAGTATCTCCTCGCTATCGCCCAATAGTACTACATCATCAGCATAAATTAACAGCCTATTAATACCATTGAGTTATAGGTCTTCTTCATCCTCTAGAGATTTGATGGCATGCTCTAGTACAAAATTAAAAAGTAGAGGAGATAGTGCATCTCCATGCTTCAACCCATTGTGGATTTGAAAAGTACCCGAAAACTGTTTGCCTACACGCACCTTACTCTTTGTGCCATTTAGACACATTCGTATAAGTTTAACTAACTTTTTAGGAATTCCGAACTCCAGTAGGATAACTTCTCCCTCGTAATTGAATCGTATGCCTTTTTGAAGTCTACGTATAGTTGATGTACAGTACCATTATATTCTCACTTGAGGACGACGGCACCTACCAACAGGTACAATTTAATTTTTAACTTTCATCATATTCCCATTTATTTTCTAAAATCTGTCTTAAGCTAAAAATCTGATCTGTTGAAGACCTGTTTCTTCTAAATGCACATTGATGATCTCCTAGAATGTCATCAATGTAAGGAGTAAGTCTGCTTACTAATATATTTGTTATTGTACGAAGTTGAAAGTAATGAGATGCCTCTATAGTTGTAGCAGTCAGTTTTATCTCCTTTCTTATAAATTGGTACGATAACCAATTCTTTCCATTCATCTGGAAGAGCTTCTTAACTGATCTAACATCGATGATGCTACTGTGCCAGAGTTTGTCCACTAATACGTGATTTATCTGGTTTCGAGTTTCGCCATCTGGAGACGTTCAGATGTTTATGAATATCCTTATGCTGAAATGTTGTGCTCTTAACAATGAGATTCTTTGATGTGGCAAAGGTGACTAATCTAACCCTATTGTCGTTACTATCTTCATGAAGACTGAATTTGCCTATTGTTGGTTTGAATATATCTTCCCGCCCCACTTTTGCATTAAAATCTCCTAAGACAACATTCATATGATATCGTGAAAGGCAATCTAATTCTTCATAGAACTCATCCTTGAGCTTGTCGTCTTTATCTTCTGTGGGAGCATGTACATTTACAATTACAAAATCATGTCGTTTACCCTTTAGAATTATGTATGATATCCTATTTCTGACAAACTTAATATCTCGGATAGCGGACAGGATCCTCCTTCGGACTAAAAAACCCGTCCCAAATTTTGTCTTTTATCTGCTTCATATAATTATAATATAATGGAAACAACTCAATTGAAGAAGAGTTAAGAAATATGATTAAGCCAGCAAAGGATATCATGCTGACAAATGACTTCAGGGATTAAGATTAACTATCAACAATACTAGAGTTATAATATACAGAACTAGAGGTTGAAGAAGAGTCCCGCACCGTTTAAATTTTGATCGGGTACACTTGCCGTAAGTTCATTATTTCTCATGTTTTTCAATTCAAAATTTTCAAAATCGTCTTAAGTGTTTGATTCTCTCATAAATTATAACTGTTCTCTGATTTTCATCCTGACTAGATGATGGTCCGAATTGCGGTCTGTCCCTCTAACTGATCTAAAGTTGATGTCGATGATGTAACTAAGTTGATTTGGCATTAACGTAAGGAAGTGTGTATGGTGTACAAATAAAAGTACGTTTTCTAGATTTCAAGGAAAAATTTATTTACCTGATTTTCCTCCTGTACTCTACATGTATAAAATTCAGTAACTGCGTAAACGAAGGGAATTTTGCAGCAAGTCAAATTTGATCCAATTTTGCTATTATAAATTACAGCTTTTAGATAAACTTCCAATCCTAACGATCGGATGTCTCCAGATGGTGAAACTCGAAACCAGATAAATTATGTGTTAGTGGATAGTAGAATAGGCCCCATCAACATAGTAAGATCATCGACATCACATTTGGATCAGTTAGAGGGGCAGACCGCAATTCGGGCCATCATCTAGTCAGGATGATTATCAGAGAACAATTATAATTTATAAGAGAAACAAACACTTAAGACGATTCTGAAAATTTTGAATTAAAAAACTTGAGAAATAATGAACTTACGGCAAGTGTACTTGTTCAAAATTTCTAAGGCGCGGGAATCTTCATCCTCTAGTTCTGTATATTACAACTCTAGTATTGTTGATAGTTAATCTGAATCCCTGAAGTCATTTGTCAGCATGATATTCTTTGTTACTTAATCATATTTCTAAACTCTTCTTTAATTGAGTTGTTTCCATTATATTGTAATTATATGAAGCAGATAATTAAAAGACAAAACTCACGGTCACAAAATTGTTTATATTGTTATGAATTTTGCGGTAATTAAAATATTTTAAGTAGCCAGAAATACATTTAAACTCCACTTGATTGATATATACATCAATACATGTTTCGGGAGACCCATCATCAGATAATTCGGACCGGTCTTGAGAACCCCGTGCTGTGACACATTCAGCTCTCAATGCCGGTAATTTGTGTTTAGTTACTAAAGTATTCTTGAATTTCAGAATTCACAATACAATTTTTTTAATAAACGCTTTCTTTAAAACTGTCAGTTATCTAAAATCAATCATCTTCTTCTTCACTTCACGGGCTAGGCAAAAATTGCCTGTTCCGCCTCACAGTTGTTCTGTCCATCTTTTCACTACGCAATTACATTTTTTCTTCAATTTTATGACCGTAAAATCAACGATCTGCCACCGTGATCTCGCATAAATATTTTGCCTCGTACACAGTGGGCTCATGTTCGATCCCCGGTCGGGACAAGTTTCTTGAGTGAGATTTTTTGGAGGGTGTTCCTCACCTGTAAGACAATTGTTGGGAACCTTTAACGCCAAAATAGACCCAGACTCTATCTGGGCATCATCATTCATTTTATCACGTTCGTCTTGTTCAGTATAATTCTGCGAGTGAATTGCATAACTTGCCTTAAATGTTCATGCTGTATGGGAGGTCCTCCACAGCGTCGTATGCTCATCAAAGTATATGATAACAAATTTAATTATCTTATCTCAACAGGTCGTGTGTAGCCTATATTCCGGGTGGCATGGGAGACGTAAAAGTGTCTAAAAATGAGAGAATACTAAGAATAAGTAATGAATAAATGAATAAATAAATAAATAAATCCAAACAATGTGCTAATTATTTGTACTGAAGAAGGAGAATTTGTCGCTGAACTATATCCGAATAGTTTACTGAACAATTCCATATCTATCGTTTTATATACATATCCTTCTATTAGTCATTTTCAATACGGCCTTTTGCAGTTCACAATTAATTTCGCACATGTTATGGGGTTTGTTAAACAAGTCCTGTGGTAGATGAGACATTTCTCATTCTAGTTTTCTAAACACGAAACCAATAAAATGTTTACTATGAACCATAGAAGAGTCGGATATCTAACAGAAAACATTCCACTTTCAATAGAGAGAGTGTAAATCAATTGTACTTATCTGGTTATAGACGAGTTAATCTATGAATATCAACATGTAAATTTAAACTGACAATCAGGTATTTTTCGCCTTGAGACCCTGGGCTCCCTTTGTCAAATTGATCGAAAACTGATCAGTTTCGTTAACGCTAGAGACCCCTAATATAAAGTACCCCTGAATAAATCATACTATGCATTTTATTCAGAAGCATTTTTTAAAAATAAATTGTTAACTGTACATAAGTAAAATTAAAATGAGAACTTACTTATTGAGTAGCAATATTTTATTTTTACTTCACCTTCGCACACTGGCCTATCGGTCTTCAACGAAAAAAAAAATCTCACCCTAATATTTTTTTTTTGTCTAGTGTAAACTATCAATAATGAGGTTAACTTCCATTGTGTTTTAAAATTCTTTAGATAAGAACATCTGACAAAAATAACTCATTATTTTAATTTAGATCATGAAATTCATAATAAATTACTTGTAAAATTCATAATAAATACATATTTTAATTCAAAACTATTACTTACATTACGCTGATTCAAATTGTACTACATATAAAAGTATCATTTTTATCGAAAAAATAATAAAAATATCGCTCAGCCATCTCAACAAAATAAGCTACGACATTCTAATGTCGCGGTTCAACAATGATTTGACGTAACGAGGTTACGGTGTGGTTGCAGCGTGAATAGTCAGTTCTGTTCCTGTATTTCGAAATTTATCTTGGTATAAACATATTCATTATCATTTCGCGTTTTTTTTTTAATTTCAGGAATAATAGAGATAATAAAAAAATACTTGTAATTAACTTTTCAAAATTCTTACCACAAACAACGTAAGGCGATCAAAAAATTTCGTTTTAAAACGTAAGTAAATAGCTTAAGTGAGAGCGTTGGTGATGTGGATTAAAATGTTCGAATAAAAAATTTCACTAAAATATAAGTTAGGCCTATATTTGCTCCATTTAAATTATGAAACTGTAGAAATAGAATGTAGATGCAGAACCAAGGTAGGGCCTATATTAGAAAATAAAGTAGGTACATAAGAAATAGAGGTGGGAAGGAAAATATAAATTTAAATTCAGTTCTGATATTTCTGCATTAAATTATACTTACTAGTGTTCGCCAAGTGGTCGAAATTCGTCCATAAATAACATATCACCTCTATTATATTAGACAATGTTAGTTTTAAATTGAACTAAACCGTAATCATAAAAATACAGGGTAGGCCTATATATTTATGTTGGAGTGTAACCAATGACGGAGGTGATAGTATTCTAAATTTGCACCCAGCATCGTGAGGAATTTTGGTAACTAGAATAAGTAACGGCTCTTCGTTGAGAAAATCAGCTACAACGGCTGGTGGACCTGACATGCTGATCACATGTCACCCCTACACTGGCAGGATGATCTCTACCTCTGTATATGAATTACTTCCCTATAGTTTAAATGGGAGCTTTGGCGCTGGATTTTAGCGCCTTGCAGTTAAAAAGGCAGATCTTTTCTTTTGGACATGGCCTTTGTACATCACATGCTTCTCTGTAAGAAATTTAACTCTTGCATCGTGGAGATTTTTCATAAATACTGCCTTGAAGTTAAAAATTGCAGAACTGTTTAAATTTTTTTATTGCTGAAACTAAAGATCGTCAATAGCTACTAAAAAAATCTGTTGACAAACAGAGGAGAAAATAGCATGAACCGAAAGTACCTTTTTGCGGTTCAGTTATTCATCTTTGTGCTCCTCCAGAACATTTATGAAGCCTGCCAATGTCCTTTGTTCCGTGTGGCTACCCCTTCCCTTTTACCCTTTCCCCTGCGCATCTTTATAGCGCACATCCCCTCTACCCGCGAACCTTTTATAAGCTTGGTAATCTCAATGAACCTTATCTTTCGATCGGCCTAGCAAGTGGCGTTATGTTGTATAGAAGTGGATTCAGTATCCGAATCCAACTTAAGTGCACCATGCATCGGCAAAGTTAACATGGTGATTTATAAAATAAACAAGTGGATTGTGACCGAGGAATGGTCGGATTTGAGTTAGTCCAATCAAGCATGGAAAAAGGAATTCCAATGGAGTTTGGACATGTATGAGTGTGACAGTTTGTATGGTATGTTATTTATTCAGCTTTTACTTTGTTATTATCTATGTCTGATCGATTGATCGAAGATCAATCCTTTGTTATTCATTTTTTTTACAATCAACACTTGTTTTTTCATTAAAAGCTTAACTTTTATATTACGCCCCTTGTATTTATTTAAGATTATCATTGTTCTCTATCCTGTAACGAAGTTATTTCATCCTATGCAATTTATAATCAGTATTTATATTTATATGCACGTTCAACTGGAAAAGAAAGATGAATTGTTAGCCGCCTTCTATGGGCCCGAGGCAGGCTGTTTTCTCATTAATAACTTCTTTAGATATCAGGAACACGTTACTAAGTACAGCATAGTCATAACCCAACGATCCCGGAAGGTAGCAGTAGCGGTGAAGGTGGTTCATTCTCTCTACGCGACAAATGGTTTATCAGAGCGTGGTTTTGGGTTTTTGAGTTCAACGGTTTTTGGGTTTTTGAGTTCTATGTTTTTTGTGTTTTTCACATTACAAGTTATGCTGTATGTTATTAACGGTAGTTCTTGTAATATCAATTTAACTCAAGTTTCGGAGTTTTGGTCTCAAACACCAAGACAAGGGTATGAACTCTGTATTATGGTCCTTAATGAAATTTAGAATTAGAAAATCTGTATCTTTTCAGAGATATTACCCTGCGGATTATTACTTGTTTTCGATGCTTGGCATTTATGGTAAAGTTATTAAGTATTAGTTTACGTGTTTGCTTTACGTTACGTAAATATTGACTCATCTTTCTTTATAACAGAGACTGATTTATGCATATAAAACTACGTTCGCCTATAATTGTTTACATCTTGTGTCTATTATACTTTGTAATCATGCCTAGTTGGATAGATGTAATATCCAAAGACCATCTCGTTCGAGAGTTAAACCTACTAGGTATTGAGGTTGAAGGTGATGTAAACATATTACGTCAGCGGCTTAAAAATCATATGAATTCTCTCTCCCCGGCTGAACAAATGTTAATAAAGCGTAAGTTTATTGTAGATAGTGCAAATCAAGAGGATTATTTGGCAGAACAGCATAAGAATATAAGTGATCATAGACTTAGCTCTATCAAAGATTTTTCGAGTGGAACTGTCTCCAACCTTTCTCCTTTTTTGGAAGAGAATAATCAGCGGATTTTCCGAGAGTTAATTAGAAAAGTTGATCCCTGCGACGGTGAAGATAAGGAATCGCTAGTGGTCTTCCTCATTAAAATTAACTCGCTCTTCGAATTGAAATTAGTTCCCGATGAGTATTTTGTAAACTCGATTTTGAGTTGCATCGGAGGAATTCTATTGAAAGTCTGGAGTGAAGTTGTTAAGTTGAGATTCTCTTGGATGGAGAGTTTAGAACATGTGAAGTGTTCACTGTTGCCTCCTAGATTGTTGGAAGACTTTTGGATTAAATTTGTCTCACGACGATTCCAAATGCCTAAGGAATCTTTGTTGGAGTTTATCTCCAACATACAGGGAGCTTCACTTGTGTTGAATCCTTTATTTTCGGAAGAAAAGTTAATTGATCTTATTCTGCAGAATATGTCCCCGGCTACTAGACAGCATTTGGTTTTTGCTACGAAGCCTCAAAATGTAGCCGAAATGTGTGGCTTGGCCAGGAAAGTGGCGGATTTCGAGATCGCTGAAAGACAGAGGGACTTTAGGGAGAAAAGTGGAATTGGCAACTTAAGTAAATCTAATACTTCGGCGAGTCGTCCTCCTTGGCAATCTAAAAAGAATCTACAATGTTGGAAATGTCAGCGGTATGGGCATCTCTCTGGAGAATGTCGGTCTAAAGACTTAGATATTCCTCAGGTTAATGTTATGACTTCATCCTCGAGAAGGTATAAGAAAAGAATTCAAACTTCTAAGAGAATATTTCCTTCAGGGAATAATAGACCGTCATCTTTTGCGGCAAATTTGCCTCATTTACCGGTGGAAGTTTTCCACCAGAAAATAGACGGTTTATTGGATAGTGGTGCGTCTATTTCTCTTGTACGAGAAGACTTTATCTCTGCTTTGCCTAAGAAATTTTTGAAGAAGACTTCTATGAAATGTAAATCAGTTAACAATCAAATTTTCTCTGTAAATAAAATGGTTCGTTTGCACTTAAAGATAAATAAATTTTCATGGGACCAGTTGTTTTATGTGGCCCCAGAGTTGCCTGTTCCTATTATTCTAGGTTACGACTTCATGTCGAAATCCGGCATGAAAATCGATTTTCAGAATAGTGTCTGTAATTTCAGATTTGCTCGAGACGTTTCGCTGCCGTTTAACGTACATCCTTGTATGTATGGGCATGCGTGTAGTAAGAATCCTTTGAAACAACGTTGTGTTATGTCTCTCAATAATCTTGAGGAGGATAAAGAATTATCTACATTGGTGAAAGAATTCCCAGGATTATTTAGTAACCAATTAGGAAGAGCAAGAAATAGTTTTTGTGAACTGGAATTGTTGGATAATGTCCCTGTGCGGTCTCCACCTTTTCAATTCTCTCCACCTAAGTTACAATTATTACAAAGCGAAATTCATAAGCTTATGCAACAAGGCGTTATTAGGCCAAGTCGCTCTAGTTATGCGAGCCCAGCTTTTCTTGTTCCAAAACCTAGTGGAGGCCATAGGTTGGTTATCGACTATAGGAAGCTCAATAATAAAGTAGTGTTTGATTGCTTCCCATTGCCCACTTTGGAAGCAGCTTTCCAAATATTTCATGGAGCCAAAGTGTTTTCCGTAATTGATTTGCATTCTGCCTTTTTTCAGATACCGTTAACTCCATCCAGTAGAAAATACACAGCTTTTGTCACTCCTAACGGCCTTTACGAATTTAATATGTTGCCTATGGGTTTGAGTGTAGGTAGTCAAGTATTGAGTCGTGAATTAGACAAATTATTTGGAGATTTGAAGTACAAATATGTTTTTCAGTACTGTGATGATCTCATCGTGTATTCTTCTGATATGCAGCAACATCTTGCTCATTTGAGAGAAGTCTTTGAGAGGTTTAAACAATAAAGGATTTACTGTCAATCCTGAAAAGATCACTGTGGGATGTTCTAAGATAAAGTTTTTGGGTCATTTGTTGTCAGCCGAAGGTATCCAGGTGTACCCGGAGAGAGTGGAAGCTAATAAAAATCTTCCTACACCTAAGAATTTAAAAGGCGTTAGAAGTTTCATGGGAATGGTGGGCTTTTATGCCAGATTTATTCCTAACTTCTCTCAGATTGCCCTTCCTTTGAATAACTTGAAGAAAAAGAAAACCAAATTCTTTTGGAGTCGAGAATGCGAAGCTTCTTTTCAAAATCTTAAATTAGCTCTTTGTGAGGCTCCTACTTTACAAGTTCCCGATTTCAATAAGAAATTTGTTCTTCAGTGTGACGCCAGTGATAGAGCGTTAGGTGCGGTTCTTAATCAAGAAATTGAAGGCAATTTAGCGCCTGTGGGATATGCTAGTCGCACTTTAAATGAGGCCGAAATTAAATATAGCATTTACGAGAGAGAGATTTTGGCCATTGTTTTCGGTTGTGAAAAGTTCCGCACCTTTTTGGAACATAACCGTTTCGTGGTTCACTCGGATAATCAAGCAGTTTCTTGGTTATGTAAGAACAGTGGTACCCTGGGTAGAATCGGTAGGTGGGTTGTACGTCTTTCTGCTTTTAATTTTGAAGTAGTTCATGTTAGAGGATCTGATAACGCGGTAGCTGATGGTTTATCGCGACTGTTCCATGAAGATGAAGTTCCGGAGCACCATCAAGTCAATCTTCTATCGAACTTTCCTGCATCATTTAAAGATCTTAAATTGCATCAGCAAGAAGATAACGATTGTAAGAGATTATTTGCTCAAATTAGAGCTGGCACTAATAGTCCAGATTTTTCTTTACATAGAGGTCTATTGGTGTATAATCCTCGAAAAGGTCCGAAGAATCGTGTGTTGGTCCCCGTAGTGCTGCGACCTGTTCTACTTAAGTATTATCACGATTCTCCTTTGGGCATGCATTTGGGCATTGCCAAAACTATGGAAAAGCTCAATAGACAATATTACTGGCCTCATATGGGTGAGGATGTGCGTAAATACATTTTGAATTGCGTTGATTGTCAGCGAGCTAAACCTGCCCCAAATACTAAAGTTGGTCTTCATTCGGCGGAGCCTTCCACCGCTCCCATGCAAAGACTCTTTATTGATTTTCTTTGGTCCATTAGTTCGCTCAAAACGAGGTAATGTTGGAGTTCTAGCAGTTGTCGACGGGTTCTCTAAATATGTTGTGCTTCATCCTGTGAGATCCTTGAAATCTAATGCGGTTGTAGAATTCTTCACTAGAAACTTTTTTCCGAACTTTGGTGTGCCTGAATCCATTGTTTCGGATAATGCAAAAGCCTTTACTTCTCATATGTTTAAGAATATGTGTTTCGATTGGGGTGTTCGTCGCATTACCACTTCTCCCCATTATCCAAAACCTAACCTTTGTGAGAGGTTTTTCCGTTCGTTGAAAGCAGGGCTTACCATTTTTCATAATGTTAAGCAAAATGTTTGGGATCAACATTTGCCGTTGTTTGCTTTGGGTTGTAATGATGCGGTCCATGAGTCGACAAAAACTACCCCTGCCGAATTGTTTTAGGTAGACGTATTATGCATCCCTTAGAATTAAATTGGCATATTACGGAAGCCGATTTAAGTGATTTGAAACAAGCCGATAAAGTTCAGAAATGGGAGGAAGCATTCAAGAATCTTAAGCTCGCTAAAGAGAACGTAGCTAATAGGTATAATAAGGATAGGAAGGATGTTTCTTATAAAGTTGGCGATCGAGTACGTTATCGCCTTTATCCACTCAGTAATCGTGGGGAGCAACGTATGGGAAAACTTATGTTCAAATGGTCTGAACCTTATGTTGTAAAACGCTTTCTAACACCAGTCACCTTGGAGTTGGAAAGCGTCAATGGCCATGTCATGAAACAGCATGTTAGTCAGATTAAATTATGTAATACTGTGGAGTAAAACACTAGCATGTTTGTAGAGAAAAAGAGCTGTATGGTAAGCTAGATATTTTGTATTATGACACATGTTGAAGTAGTATATCTATGGTTCTGCTTTCCTGCTTTTGCCTGTTCTTTGTTTCAGTTTACCTTTCCTTATCATTGGCATTTCGACCGTTTGTAAGCCTGGAGTGTTCGGCAGTCGAGCGCTTGGAGGATCCGGCCGACCCCCGAGTGCCCAGCTGACCAACATAGTGGCTTTTGGAACTACGGATTCTTGAAAAGCGGTGGAACGGGATTGCGATCCGGCAATCCAAGTATTATATCGTCACCCGGGTCTTCACCTGGAACACCGCAGACTTGTACTATGGCGGCTGAATCAAATGGAGTTTATTTTCAGCGCATAAATAGTCTACATTAAAGCGAGTGTGGTGATTGTGATATTGGGGACGATGGAAGATTTGCATTAAAGTTACCGCTGGAATCCGATAGTGTTTATGTGCCCCTCCCAACGTGGGATTGTTTCACTGGACATTACTTTAACGCCTATGGACTCTTTTTCTTTTTACCCGGAGGGTGTAGGGGGAGCTATTGAACCGAAAGTACCTTTTTGCGGTTCAGTTATTCATCTTTGTGCTCCTCCAGAACATTTATGAAGCCTGCCAATGTCCTTTGTTCCGTGTGGCTACCCCTTCCCTTTTACCCTTTCCCCTGCGCATCTTTATAGCGCACATCCCCTCTACCCGCGAACCTTTTATAAGCTTGGTAATCTCAATGAACCTTATCTTTCGATCGGCCTAGCAAGTGGCGTTATGTTGTATAGAAGTGGATTCAGTATCCGAATCCAACTTAAGTGCACCATGCATCGGCAAAGTTAACATGGTGATTTATAAAATAAACAAGTGGATTGTGACCGAGGAATGGTCGGATTTGAGTTAGTCCAATCAAGCATGGAAAAAGGAATTCCAATGGAGTTTGGACATGTATGAGTGTGACAGTTTGTATGGTATGTTATTTATTCAGCTTTTACTTTGTTATTATCTATGTCTGATCGATTGATCGAAGATCAATCCTTTGTTATTCATTTTTTTTACAATCAACACTTGTTTTTTCATTAAAAGCTTAACTTTTATATTACGCCCCTTGTATTTATTTAAGATTATCATTGTTCTCTATCCTGTAACGAAGTTATTTCATCCTATGCAATTTATAATCAGTATTTATATTTATATGCACGTTCAACTGGAAAAGAAAGATGAATTGTTAGCCGCCTTCTATGGGCCCGAGGCAGGCTGTTTTCTCATTAATAACTTCTTTAGATATCAGGAACACGTTACTAAGTACAGCATAGTCATAACCCAACGATCCCGGAAGGTAGCAGTAGCGGTGAAGGTGGTTCATTCTCTCTACGCGACAAGCACTTAACTGTTTTGTCTTAGCACACACACATATATATATATTATCATATATATATATATATATATATATATATATATATATATATGACATGAAAAGAAAAATAAATGCTCGGACGGGACTTGAACCCGGACCTCTGGACCGATACCCTAGTGCGCTACCGATTACGCTACCGAGCAAGTCTAGTACGAACATTCATTTTCCTTATATATATATAACTTATATATATATATATATATATATATATATATATGACAAGATAAGAAAAATAAATGCCTGGACGGGATTCGAACCCGGACCTCAGAATTGATATCTCAGTGCGCTACCACTTACGCTACCAGGCGAATCCAGAACAAACATTTATTTTTCTTATACATATTCTCTATTATTACCAGATGTAGCGGGATCTCGGTCTCCACTGCCACCTAGTAGCTACTATAACAATATTAAGCAAATTAAAGAGAATATATTTACTTTATAGCAGTGACGCTTTATCGATGTCATAATTAAGTTTTTGACATTGAGCAATGCAAGCTTAATATGACATGATAAGAAAAATAAATAATAGTTTTAAAAAACTAAAAGAACACGCTTTATTAGAAAACTAAAACATGAAAAATAATTTTAATTTCCAATACGCTTGGGATAAAATAAAGTGGTCAACAAAAAAATCATCTCCAACACATATAGAATAAAATTAGAGTTATCAACAAAAAGAAAATAATTTTACCATCAAAAGCGTGGGGTGCTCTATATCAATTAATATATTTGATAATAAACAGATATTGGTAAAAGTAAGCTTTCTAAGAAGAAAATGTAAAAATCATAAAAATCACCCCACCCTTTTGATGGTAAAATTATTTTCTTCTTGTTGATAACTTTACTTTTATTCTATATGTGTTGGAGATGATTTTTTTGTTGACCACTTTATTTTATTCCAAGCGTATTTGAAATTAAAATTATTTTTCATGTTTTAGTTTTCTTATAAAGCGTGTTCTTTTTGTTTTTTAAAACTATTATTTATTTTTTATTTTTTAGTTTTAATATTTTACAGAATAAGATAAAAGTGTAAATATCTTTAAATTCGATACTATTGTAGTATGAGCTAAAAGTAATACTCTTCTATAAAAAAATCGCTCCTATCCGGATTTGAACCAGCAACATATGGATTACCCCTCCATGGTATCTTTACTTTGTCGTGGTGGAGTGGCTTGCGTGCTTAAATGATCCTGAGAGCTATGCCGGCGGTAGCATTGCTGCCGATAGGGTTACCCATGCCAGACTGGTCGAAGGTGATAAGCCAGACGAAAAAAAGTACCTTGGCCGAAAGAGTGACGATCTTTCACCGTAAAAATACAACCGTCAAGAAGTGCGGAACAGGACATTGAGGAGGATAATTTACAGACAGCAGAAATGTTAGTCGCAGAACCAAGTGCATTAGAGGTTGAAATGGTGATAGAAAAATTGAAGATGTATAAAGCATCGGGTTCGGATGAGATACCAGCAGAACTGTAAAATCAGGGGGAGAAAAATTGATGGACAAGATACGCTGGTTGCTTAGTATGATTTGGGAAAAAGAAGCTCTTCCAGATGAATGGAAGGAATCAATTATCGTACCAATTTATAAGAAAGGAGATAAAACTGATTGCAACAACTACAGGGGCATCTCATTACTTTCAACTTCGTACAAAATTCTAGCAAATATATTAGTAAGCAGACTTACTCCCTATATTGATGACATTCTAGGAGATCATCAATGTGCATTTAGAAGAAACAGGTCTACAACAGATCAGATTTTTAGTATAAGACAGATTTTAGAAAAGAAATGGGAATATAATGGTACTGTACATCAACTATATGTAGACTTCAAGAAAGCATATGATTCAATTAAGAGGGAGAAGTTATATAGTATCTTGCTGGAGTTCGGAATTCCTAAAAAGTTAGTTAGACTTATACGAATGTGTCTGAATGGCACAAAGAGTAGGGTGCGTGTAGGCAAACAGTTTTCGGACACTTTTGAAATCCAGAATGGGTTGAGGCAAGGAGATGCACTATCCCCTCTACTATTTAATTTTGTACTAGAGCATGCCATTAGATCTTTAGAGAATGAGGAAGGCTTACAACTCAATGGTATTAATAAGCTGTTAGTTTATGCTGATGATGTAGTACTATTGGCCGATAGCGAGGAGATACTAAAGGACAACACGCACACACTATTGAGTAACACTAAGAAATTAGGACTGGAAGTAAATATCAATAAAACTAAATATATGGTCACACGTAGGAATTCATTATATAATGGAAATGGACAGCTAATGACAAATGAGGGAAATTTTGAGGAGGTGGCTGAATTCAAGTACCTAGGAACAATAATCACAAATAGGAATGAGATGCACAAAGAAATTAAATATAGGCTCAATTCTGGAAATGCGTGCTATTATGCATTGCAGAGACTCTTGATGTCCCAACTCCTTTCAAAAAATGTTAAACTGAAAATATATAAAACTATTATTCTACCAGTTATATTATATGGATGCGAAACATGGACTCTTACTTTAAGGGAGGAAAGGAGATTACAAGTATTTGAGAATAAAGTACTTAGGAAAATTTTTGGACCAAAGAGAGATGAACAGACAGGTGAATGGAGAAGACTACATAACAATGAACTACATGGTCTTTATAGGAAGCCAGATATAATAAGAACAGTTAAGTCTCGTAGACTGCGATGGGCAGGACATGTTGCACGTATGGGGAATGAAAGACTTGCATGGAAGCTTCTTGTAGGAAAGCCAGAGGGAAAACGCCCAGTTGGTAGACCAAGAATGAGGTGGGAGAATAACATTAACTATGATTTGAGGGAAGTAGATTATACAGGGAATGATTGGAAAGTATTAGCTCAGGATAGGGATGTATGGAGAGCGTATGTCCGCGCGGCCATGAACCTACGGGTTCGATAGTGCCAGTGAGTAAGTAAGAGTAACATATGGATTACTGAAATTATATACCACTAAGAGTTCACTGCTCTACCAACTGAGCTCTTACAACGATTGACTAAAAATTCGACAAGTCCGCAACATATTATACCAGTTTTCATTTTTTGATTTTTGGATGATTCTGGCCAGGAATTTAGAAAGAAAATATGAAATTTTGTATTGTCACGGGTCCTCTACACGTATACAAAGTTTCAAGTCGATCCAATGTTTCTAAGTGGGTGAAAATCGCGTTGAAAGATTCCGTTACATTGGTACAAAAACAGGTTCTTTGATTTTCTTTTGATTATGGCCAGGATTTTAGAAAATAAATATGAAATTATTGTATTGTCACGGGTCCTCTACAAGTATACAATGTTTCAAGTCGATCCAATGTTTCTAAGTGGGTGAAAATCGCGTTGAAAGATTCCGTTACATTGATACAAAAACACTTTTTTTTTAATTTTCTGATGATTATGGCCAGGATTTTAGAAAATAAATATGAAATTATTGTATTGTCACGGGTCCTCTACAAGTACACAAAGTTTCAAGTCAATCCAATGTTTCTAAGTGGGTGAAAATCGCGTTGAAAAATTCCGTTACATTGATACAAAAACACTTTTTTTGATTTTCTGATGATGATGGCCAGGATTTTAGAAAATAAATATGAAATTATTGTATTGTCACGGGTCGTCTACAAGTATACAAAGTTTCAAGTCGATCCGATGATTTTAAGTGGGTGAAAATCGTGTTGAAAGATTCCGTTACATAGATAGATAGATAGATAGATACAGGTCAAGCTAATATAAAGCGTGTAATAAATGCCTGGACGGGATGTTTGTTCTGGATTCGCCTGGTAGCGCACTGAGATATCAACTCAGAGGTCCGGGTTCGAATCCCATCCAGGCATTTATTTTTCTTATGTCATATTAAGCTTGCATTGTTCAATGTCAAAAATTTAATTATAACATCGATAAAGCGTCACTGCTATAAAGTAAATATATTCTCTTTAATTTGCTTACTTGTTATAGTAGCTACTAGGTGGCAGTGGAGACCGAGATCCCGCTACATCTGGTAATAATAGAGAATATGCATAAGAAAAATAAATGTTTGTTCTTGATTCACCTGGTAGCGTAAGCGGTAGCACACTGAGATAACAACTCTGAGGTCCGGGTTCGAATCCCGTCCAGGCATTTATTTTTATCATGTCATATTAAGCTTGCATTGCTCAATGTCAAAAATTTAATTATAACATATATATATATATATATATATATATATATATATATACTCTCTTATTATTATTATAAGATGTAGCGGGAACTCGGTCTCCACTGCCATCTAGTAGCTCCTATCACAAGTATATATATATAAACGAATGTCTGTCTGTCTGTCCTTTATGCATTTATCATCTGATTGTGATGGGGCTTTTTGCAAAACTTTGAGGAGTTTCCTGGGAGGATTTTAAGCTATAAGAGAGTTGTAATACTCAACCCCTTCACCCTTAAAAATCACCCTTTGTAGTGAAAATAGTATATTGCGATACGAGTGTGGTAAACACTTGATACGGATTTGAGGAAAAGTTTAAAAAATGAGGCGCTAGCGTTGAGTTTTTTTAAATTTCCAAGATTCCGTTATGCGTTTACCACGTGAGTATTGCATACTATTTTTGCACTATGTGTAATTAAGATATTAGCTAAAATATTAATAAATATAATTGAAGATAAATGTTAGATTTCAGAAGGTGAATTGGCTATATATGTTGCTATGGAGAAATAATAAGAATTGTTGGTCATGTCACCATCTCATATGAAGGGTACATGGGAATAACGGTCAAGGTCCATTTTTCAAAGTTTTGAGAAAAATGCATTTTAAACTTTAAGTACTCAATGCTTCATTACACGAGTGTTTTGTAAACCTTTTTAACTAATAATGAAAAAAAAATAGTAAAAATTTTATTATTTCTATCCCTCCTATCTTTGAAATTGATAAAGTGCAATGTAAAGACCAGCCATTTTTAACAATTAAACAGTATTGTTTGTTTTTGAAGTTGAACACCAACAATGGAAAATCAATTTAGCCAAACAAATCTAAATTTACATATTAAAAACGATCAAGGTACCCTATTGCATTGTTTTCCATAAGACTGAAGTATTATAAAATAATGTCATAAAATTATTTAAGGACTAATTTGGAGTTTGGTAGTTCGGATATATTGATTAAAATATTATAAAAAATTAATTTTAATAAATAAAATAACATACCATAATTTTTAGCTTTTATATTGTACAGTACTGTCTCCAGAACACCAATTTAGAATCTTCTCGGATATGGTACCTTGAAATGGTTCTCTGTGAAAAATGGCTTTTTTTTTGTTTCCTACCGTATCCATTCAAAAATTCTCCACATCCATGAAACATTAAAAAAAGATCACCCTATCCATTTAGCTTTTGCAGTCGACTACGATAAATTATTCAGGTTTTTTTTTCAAGCATTAGAAACCACATGTACGTAACTCAAATATTGCTATCTGGTTTGTTAGGCCCTTACATGTGAGATGTTTCTGTGTGTTCAGATTTTGTTTCATAGCTGTATCTTGTTCATTTTCTATGTCTAAATTGTGTTAACAAAAGTTAGATCTAAAATTAGCAAAGGTGGAATGATTATTATCGGTCCTAGGGGATATCTAATACTAATATTGTATCTTCACAAAAAGCAATTGATGTTGTTTATATGAAACAGAATTTTCAGGATATTTCTCTGAATGTGACTGGTGTAAGGTCGTCTGGAAGGTGTAACTTTTTACATTTATAAATGCTACAATGGTTTTACACCCTACCAATGACTGTATATGCTCATATATGTTTTGTGCGATAGTGCGTTTTGTCGTACTTACCAGCAATGGCGACCATGATTAAAAGTTCAACTTCCTACATTTCGGGATTGCCAACCTAAATAACTACACTGTAATATTATATTTACACTCATGTGCGGGAAGTAAAACCACTACTCTCTGTGTATGCTATACTATGTATATACAAAAAAATCCAAAAGGTAGTGTTAATATACATTATACGAAAAAAATCACTACATTTTAAATGAACTGAACTTTATTTGAAACAATATAAATCAATAAATTCGTACTTGCGGCCATTTTATCAATAATAGTCTCACGGCCTCCTGTACTTTCAACTAATAAACATTGCCCACACTTTTAATGTTACTCAATTATTTATAATGAATGCACATATTTCCAACAAATATGTTATTATTTTACTACTATTTATTATTTTGAAAATACCATCACGCAAAAAATAATGTACTACGCACGTTTGTGAAGTGTTTTACAGAATCTCGGAAATTAAAAATCAAGCTATTGCTTGGTTTTTAAACATTTTCCTCGATTCTGTAAAATACCACTTTCCAACCTTGCATCATAATATACCATTGAATACTGTTTCTCCTTTACAGTCTCTAGATCTATTGGTATGTTTACCTCTAGTTTCCACATGTGCTTTCCTTGCCCCAATAACTTTTTAGGTAATTAGTAGTTCATTGGCGATTTCTTGAAATTATATGAATACTGGTTGTCATACCTGAACAACTTTTATTTGATTATGTCTATTAACATGCAACTTACAGTTGTAAGAAAATTCATCACATACAATCAATTTTTCATTTTTTTTTTTGAGACTGGAAACATCTTACCTCAAATCTGGGTAAGCTGAAGATGATATAGAAGATTATATTGAACATGGTCGAGAATAAATCAACATTAATTTGAGGTAAGATGTTTCCAGTCTCAAAAAAAAAAACTTGATTAAAAGAACCTCAAATACTACTTCCTAAAATAAATCATTTCATCACTTACAGTTTCATCAGGACTTTTCTTAGAAATTCTTCATCTTACAGGATTTACACTAACTGTTAGGCAAGCATTTTATGTATTGTAGGAAGCCATTTAATTAAATTGTTCTAATAATCTATTCCTTTCCAGTAATGAAATATTCTGAAAACTTTTCAATCATGGACACTTATCGTCTCCTGTAAATGACTTATGGGTTGTAGCATTTTTGATGAATCAGAAATTCGTCCAAATACTTTTCTTTTCTTTCAAATAGCAATCTACACATGACTTTAATCTTCATTCTCATTTTCTGTTGTATCTGACGCCTCTTCATTTTTATCCAACTTCTTAACTTTATATGTTATCTCAGCAACAATGAACAGAAGACTAAAAGAAATTCACGCAAAAATAAACATCTGATTCCAAACTCAACAATATCTTTTTTTTTCATGAAGCCAGTAACATGAAGCATCAGCATTTTGCAATAAAACACAAAACAGAAAATGAAATGGAATTACTACACCCGCTGCTCAGTTTATTTTGATCTGTGCACTGTACATGGAGCTTGATCGTTATTCCACAGAAACAAATGGACCTTGATCGTTTTTCTCAAGTACATGAAATCTTTAACACTCATTTAAGAGGACCATGAACATTTTAACAAAAAACTGAATATACCATAAGATAGTACTCCCCTCATACTATCGGATGGCACCAATAACTCAATTTCGATTTTTGATGGACCTTGATCGTTATTCCCATGTACCCTTCATATTTGTTAAAACTGTAAAAAACCAATTTGATTTGGGATTTATTTCTGATTATAGAAAAAGTTTTAGACAATGTGTGCAGTGATGATGAAATAGAAGAGGCGTGGAAAGCTGGATGTGATGAATTAATATAGATTGCAGTATCACTATCAATATTTCAAAATAAATGTTTTTATTTATTGCACTAGTGCTTTTGGTCATTTTTAAAGTATTGAGATTTCTTTTGTTTTCATAGCAATCAAGATTGTATGCGGGAATGTCAAATTACGATACACATCAACAATAACAGTAAGTATACAATATTAGTTACATAGTACAAAAACATGTTTTTTGGAACTTTTTGCACTATGTAACTAATATTCTTAACTTATTGTTATTATTGCTGTGCATCATAATTTGACATTCCCGCCAACAATTTTGGTTGCTATGAAAACAAAAAAAAAAATGTCAATACTTAAAAAAATGACCAGAAGCACTAGTGCAGTAAGTAAAAGCATTTATTTTGAAATATTGATAGTGACACTGCAATTCCAGTATTTAACTTTATCATTGTTTTTAGCATCGAAAATTCACACCACAAACTTCCTGGACTCAACAATTTACTACTTCTTAATACAGAATACACCAATATGTTATCATTAATATCCACATCATGTTGTTTTAACCGTTTACACAATGAAGCATATGCTAACTCATACCTCTCTTTAGATTTTTTGGTATTAATTCATCACCATCCAGCTTTCCATGCCTCTTCTATTTCATCATCACTGCACACATCGTCTAAAACTTTCTCCATAATCAGAAATAAATCCCAAATCAAATTGGTTTTACAGTTTTAACAATTATAAGATGGCGACATGACCAACAATACTTATTATTTCTCCATAGCAACACATACAGCTGATTCATCTTCTGAAATCTAACATTTATCTTCAATTATATTTATTAATATTTTAGCTAATATCTTAATTACTAAAACAAATACACATAGTACAGAAAATAGTATACAATACACATGTGGTAAACACATAATGGAATCTTGGAAATTTAAAAAACCTGGTGCAACCGCCTCTTTTTTTAAACTTTTCCTCGATCTGTGTTAATTGGTTACCACACTTGTATCGCAATATACTATTTTGAATGCTTAAATGGTTTACACTGCCTAAATCATAACATATACACCAAATTAATATACACAGAATTAAATATCTAAAAAAAAAAAACTACAAAAAAGTCTGCAACAGCATATATCTATCTTTTATGGATTACTCTTAATATTCCATTTTTATCTTTCAGCTCATTGATGCCAAGAAGATAGGGATGGCTAGATTTTCAGACAAGCATAGCAGTGCATGGCTGGTATTCTTTTATGGATAACTCTCAATAACTATTTTTGTCTTTCAGCTCATTTATACCAAGGAGATCAGGATAAGTAGATTCCTGGGCAATGCCGGGTAGTCAGCATAGGGTATGTAAAAATAATTACCATATAAATTTATAATTATTTTTCTTTTTACTTATTCAACTAAACAGAAAACACATTTAATTTATTTAGGCATAGCAGTGCACACCGGGTATTAGCTAGTATATATAATTTAAAAAAATCAGAGAATCAACAATAATAGTAAAAATCTAATGGAATATCTGATTGAAAACTTCTTCTACTGGCACGTAGTGTTTATAGTTTAGCTAGTAACTCCTTGACAATGACAGCCTATTCTTCTTTATTTTCTGCCTTCTTTCTCCATCTTCTAACTCCCACCTTTCGCAGATCTTCCTCCAGACAGTCCAACCACGTCAATCTCAGTCTTCCTCTGCATTTTACCGTCCTGGATTTCCATAAAAATCTTTTTAATCATTCTACCACCATCCATTCTAATCACAAGTCCAGCCCATTCTATTATTTTAGCTTTTATCTATGTTATTATATTAGGTCTCTTATACAATTGATTTAGTTATTTCATTATTTGTCCTTATTCTCCATCTGTCTTTATCTTTTATCCTAGGTCATCGTAATTTATCTGTCTGGCTATCATCATTAGGTTTCTGGATGATTAGCCCCAGCCTTCTAGAGGGGTTGGTTCACCATGCATTGAAAACTAGTGATCACTTTCACAAACTAGTGAACATAAAAAATAAAAACCAAATTATATGCCTATTAATACAATGTATAAAAATTCTATATTAAAATATTGTTGGTTAACAAGTAAGATAATTACATCATAACTGTTAAAGGAGGAAGTTGTTGCTACGTTGTGGTGATTTTTAAAGAAGAAGAATATAGTAGCACCATTTCACTTTCCACCTACCGTTATATACTGGTGATGGATTCCTTCTAGATGCCCTGGGTTCAATTTCAGTTTGCCACAGCTTACAAGACTTTCTTCGGAGAACAGAGGAAACACTAAAAATTGGTTTTCATTCAAATAAAAAGAAAAATCTGAGAAATATCTTATTAGTTTATTTTCCAACATAGTTATTTCAACTATGATGAAACTTGTATTTAGCCTTCTTATTTTCGATTATATTTTGACCGTTATTAATGGCAAAGCTAATTATATCTGATGATTTAATTCACCAAATTGTGTTATTTAAAATTCTCTATTTTGATTTTAAATTTACTGCACATATATATTAACTTGTATGTAACAACACCGTTGTGGTCTCAAGGTAGCATGCTACCTTGTCACGCAGTGGGACTGGGTTCGATCCCCGGTCGGGGCAGTTTTTCTGGGTGAGGTTTCTTTCGGGGTTTTTCCTCACCTGTAAGACAAATGTCAGGAAATCTTTAAGGCCCAAACGGTCCCCGAAATCATATGGCCATCATCATCATCCTTCACTGGCATGGAAAGCAATGGGAAGCTACCACACCTACAATTCCCTAGTAAAGCTGCAAGCATAGCATGAAAATGCTATGATTGCAGTGAAGGACCTGCCCTCGGGCAGAATTACTATGGATGTATGTAGCAATATGATATACTATTCTTTCATTTATCAATAGATTTGTGCTCATATTAAATAAATCATGTGCGACCATTACTGCTTAGACTTGTCGCCATGACATCTTCCAGTGCAATGTTCCGATTATGAAGGATCACCTTCCCACAATCCACTATTCAAATTAAGCCATTCAAATGTGTTTGGTTAACCAACTTGGCCTATGAGTGCTATTGGTTGACTCACATCCAAGTTATTCAATCACTTCAAAGTAATATGGCAGTTGCTATTTCAAACTCCTTCAAAATTCTTAATTGATGCTAGAACTTTTCCAGAACCAAATAATATTCTCAACAATAACTTATATTCTGTTACATTTTTTATGATAAAAAATATGAGTTTCTCCATATTTATACTTACAACATTTTAACTGATTTTTCCTTGAATATAAAAATAAAATAATAAAGATATATATATATATATATATATATATATATATATATATTAAAATAAAGTAACCACTATTATTATTAAGTATGGGCAAATATCTGGCTTTACTGTTAACCTATCAATTTATGCCATTAAACAATCAATAACATATATTGGATTAATCGATCATTAACACACACACACACACACAAACTTAATCGGTTGTAGTTAATAATTTATTATTAAATGTTTTTTAGCACCATCAAATTGTCTTTATGGCATTTCTCTCCTGGCATTGACGGAATTGTAATCCACTTCTTAGGTTGAGTTGGGGCGCCTGGAAGATGTAGTTACATTACCATGATGATAAAGTGATGAATGACAATGTAGCATCCTTAAAGCTAAACTTAACCTAAATCCAGATAATATGTTTAAATTATTATGGATTTCCGACTCATTTTGCATGGATAATTCTTCTTGCTAAAGGTGGGTAAACTGTTCATCCTGTTCTTGCCCCTCTTTCAATGTATAAAGATTTGTAGATTCTCGATTTCCTGCACGTTGGATAAGTCAAAATGGACCCATACATTGGCCAGCTAGATCTCCTGATCTTAGTTTTATACATTTAGACCTAATATTATTTTTTAGAGCATGTGAGATGACAATTGTTTCCATGTTATTCTATGCATAATTTATTTCTGCACCTTATTCCTGTTTGTTATTATCATTCCAAGTTATTTGAATTCTGTCAGTTCATCAAAATGCCATAGTTTTTTAAGTTGACATATTGCATATATAGAAAAGAGAAATAAGAAATTATACAAATACCACAATAACTGTGGAAAAGCCATATTAGCTTACTAATCAATTTTAAAGTTTTATCTTTCTAGGAAAAGACGTTTGAAAATAAATATGATGCGACGAAGAAAAGCCAAGCGAAATTGAAGATGGTGTAGTTGAAAACAGTAGTAAATGGAAGCCATTCAAGTAATCCTATTCAATAATTCAAGTATGTAAAATAAATTATAGGAGAAGGGAAAATTTTACAGGAACTATATCGGTAAGGATATTGTAGGCCTACTAAAATATTGTAGCCTGGATGGACGCAACGAAGCAGATGATTCCATTATGCTATACTTAAATTAATTGTAGCATTGGAAACATATAATTTTATAATAATATAAATATTCTATAAATTAATTTAATATACATGTATTTACATGCCGAACCATTGCTCAAGAAAACACAATTTCAAACAAAATCGCATACAGGCTGTTTCTATATTCAAATGAAAATGTCTTGAAGAAAAAAAAATTACATGGGAAGTAATTTTTGCACAGAGCTACCACTTTACAGTAGTTTTCTGTTACTTGACATTGTTTACTCTTGAGGAGAATTTGATAAGTTCTTCATCCCCATGTAACACAACACCCTAATTCTCCATTTGATAACATAACACAAGAACATCCACTGTACTTATTATACTTCAAAATGATGTTTTCTGGAAATGCAATATAATAGAAATGTAAATTTGAAAAAAAAATTATGGCTCCACATATACGAATATTGTTTGGTGTAAAATTGGATGAAGTTGTAGTTAAGGTACATTTCGATCCTTGTCTCACAAAAGTTCCAAAACATTTTGTCGAAGAGAGTTTTATGGATGAGGGTAGTAAGTTTGCTGATCCTTACTTTAATATATGTTTTCTATTGAATTTGGAGGAGATACTGATTTTTCATGGTTCACAAAATGGAAATTACTTAGATAACCAATTTACTATATAATTATAACACCCCGATTCATGAGGAGACATAATTATCTGGATCTCTGAGTATTGTTCCAATGCAAGGCATTCCTTGTTTTTCAGGTGTCAAAGTGCATCTAAAGGTAGAATTCAACTGCCATGGAGTGTCCAGCAATTGTACAATAAGGATCAGATTAGCCACACTGTGGACCATGCAACTCGCTTCACAGGTAAGCAGACCCACATGTCTAGGAGTATAACTGGGTCTTCCTGACTCCCAAGGGGATTAAATACAGGGATCCCCGAGTGTTGTGACTGGATAGAATAGCAACACCGCAGACCACACGATTCGCTTCATCGAGTAAATGATGATTGTGATAATTGATGTAGATTAATGGTGGATGGATGGTGATGGATGGATGGATGGTGATGGATATGGTGATGGATGGATGGTGACAGATGTATGGTACAGATGAATGGTGATGGATGGATGGATGGTGATGGATATGGTGATGGATGGATGGTGACAGATGTATGGTACAGATGAATGGTGATGGATATATGGTAATGGGTGCATGGTGATAGATGGATGGTGACAGATGTATGGGACAGATGAATGGTGATGGATATATGGTAATGGGTGCATGGTGATGGATGGATGGTGATTTATGGATGGTGATGGATGGATGGTGAAATATAGATGTTGATGGATGGATTGTGATGGATGGATGGTGATGGATGGATGTTGATGGATGGAAGTTGATGGATGGATGGATGATGACAGATGTTGTCAGATGGATGATGATGGATGGATGGAGATGAATGATTGGTGATTGATGGATGGATGGATGGTGAAGGATGTATTTTGATGGATGGATGATGATGGATGGATGGTTACAGATGGATAATGATGGATGTTAATGGATGGATGATAATGGATGGACAATGATGAATGGATGTTGATGATTGGATGGTGATGGACATATGGATGGATGGATGAATTGATGATGGATGGGTGGATTGATGAATGGATGTTGGCAATTGAATGGTAATGGATGGATGGATTGATGGATGGAATGATGATGGATGGATTGATGATGAATGGATGGATGAATTGACAATGGATAGATCAATGGAATGATGGATGGATTGATGATAGATGGATTGGTTGATGATGGATGGATGGAATGATTGATGATGGATGGATGGATGAAATGTGATGTGGATGGATGGATGTGCAAAGTTAGATGTGTAATGTGAGAGTGTGATGTGTGAAATGGGATGTGTGACATGTGAAGGGTGTTGGTGTGATGTGTGACATGTCTTGTGTGATGCGAGAATATGATGTGATATGTGTGATGGTCATGTGTTACGAGTTATATGTGATGTGTAAAGTGTGATGGTGTGCTGCAAGATATGATGTGATGTTGTGTAATGTGTCATGTGTCATGTGGTAAGTGTAATGGTGTGTTCTGTGATGCAAGATGTGATATGCGATGTGTGACATGTTGTGTGTCATATGTGGTGTGTGATGTGTCATATGTCATGTGTGAAGTGTGAAGGTGTGTTCTGTGATATGTGATGTGTGACATGTCATGTGTCATATGTGATATGTGATGTGTGAATGTCATATGTTATGTGTGGAGTGTGATGGTGTGTTCAGTGATATGTGAGATAAGTGATTTGAGATGTGATATGTGATGTGTGACATGTCATGTGTCATATGTGATGTGTAAATTGTGACATGTCATATGTTATGTGTGAAGTGTGATGGTGTGTTCTGTGATATGTGATGCAAGATGCGATATGTGATGTCTGATGCGAGATGTGACATGTGTGTTGCATGATGTGATGTGTAATGTGTGACATGTCATATGTCATATGTGATGTATGATGTGTAATGTGTGACATGTCATATGTCATGTATGAAATGTGATGGTGTATTCTGTGATAAGTGATGCGACATGCGATGTGTGTCATCTGTGATGTGTGACGCATACTGGTGATGTGTAATGTGTGACATGTCATGTGAAAGTGTGATGGTGTGATGTGATATGTGAGATGTGATGTGTAATGTATGATGTGTCATGTGTCATATGTGGTGTGTGATGTGTGAATTGTGATGCAAGATGTAATGTATTATGTGTAAAGTGTGATGGTGTGATGTGTGTTGCGAGATATCATGTGTGACATGTAATGTGTGAAGTGTGATGGTGTGAAGTGTGTTGCAAGATGTGATGTATGATTTGTAATGTGTGACATGTCATGTGTGAAGTGTGATGGTGTGATGTGTGTTGTGAGATGTGATGTGTGATTTGTAATGTGTGGTATGTCATGTGTGACACGTAATGTGTGAAGTGTGATGGTGTGATGTGTGTTGCGAGATGTGATGTGTGATTTGTAATGTGTGGTATGTCATGTGTGACATGTAATGTGTGAAGTGTGTTGGTTTGATGTGTGTTGTGAGATGTGATGTGTGATTTGTAATATGTGACATGTCATGTGTGACATGTAATGTGTGAAGTGTGATGGTGTGATGTGTGTTGTGAGATGTGATGTGTGATTTGTAATGTGTGGTATGTCATGTCTGACATGTAATGTGTGAAGTGTGATGTGTGTTGCGAGATGTGATGTGTGATTTGTAATGTGTGACATGTAATGTGTGTAGTGTGATGGTGTGATGTGTGTTGCGAGATGTGATGTGTGATTTGTAATGTGTGGTATGTCATGTGTGACATGTAATGTGTGAAGTGTGATGGTGTGATGTGTGTTGCAAGATGTGATGTGTGATTTGTAATGTGTGACATGTAATGTGTGAAGTGTGATGGTGTGATGAGTGTTGCGAGATGAGATGTGTGATTTGTAATGTGTGGTATGTCATGTGTGACATGTAATGTATGAAGTGTGATGGTGTGATGTGTGTTGCAAGATGTGATGTGTGTTTTTTAATGTGTGAGATGTAATGTGTGAAGTATGATCGTGTGATGTGTGTTGCAAGATGTGATGTGTAATTTGTAATGTGTGATATGTAATGTGTGAAGTGTGATGGTGTGATGTGTGTTGCGAGATGTGATGTGTGATTTGTAATGTGTGACATGTCATGTGTGACATGTATGTGTGAAGTGTGATGGTGTGATGTGTGTTGCGAGATGTGATGTGTGATTTGTAATGTGTGGTATGTCATGTGTGACATGTAATGTGTGAAGTGTGATGGTGTGATGCGTGTTGCAAGATGTGATGTGTGATTTGTAATGTGTGACATGTCATGTGTGACATGTCATGTGTGACATGTAATGTGTGAACTGTGATGGTGTGTTGAGAGATGTGATGTGTGATTTGTAATGTGTGGTATGTCATGTGTGACATGTAATGTGTGAAGTGTGATGGTTGTGATGTGTGTTTGCGAGATGTGATGTGTGATTTGTAATGTGTGGTATGTCATGTGTGACATGTAATGTGTGAAGTGTGATGGTGTGATGTTTGTTGCGAGATGTGATGTGTGATTTGTAACGTGTGGTATGTCATGTGTGACATGTAATGTGTGAATTGTGATGGTGTGATGTGTGTTGCAAGATGTGATGTATGATTTGTAATGTGTGACATGTAATGTGTGAAGTGTGATGGTGTGATTTGTGTTGCGAGATGTAATGTGTGGTATGTCATGTGTGACATGTAATATGTGAAGTGTGATGGTGTGATGTGTGTTGCGAGATGTGATGTGTGATTTGTAATGTGTGGTATGTCATGTGTGACATGTAATGTGTGACGTGTGATGGTGTGATGTGTGTTGCAAGATGTGATGTGTGATTTGTAATGTGTGACATGTAATGTTTGAAGTGTGATGGTGTGATGTGTGTTGCGAGATGTGATGTGTGATTTGTAATGTGTGATATATCATGTGTGACATGTAATGTGTGAAGTGTGATGGTGTGATGTGTGTTGTGAGATGTGATGTGTGATTTGTAATGTGTGGTATGTCATGTGTGACATGTAATGTGCGAAGTGTGATGGTGTGATGTGTGTTGCAATATGTGATGTGTGACATGTAATGTGTGAAGTGTGATGGTGTTATATGTGTTGCGAGATGTGATGTGTGATTTGTAATGTGTGACATGTCATGTGTGAAGTGTGATGGTGTGATGTGTGTTGCAATATGTGATGTGTGATTTGTAATGCGTGACATATAATGTGTGAAGTGTGATGGTGTGATGTGTGTTGCAATATGTGATGTGTGATTTGTAATGTGTGACATGTAATGTGTGAAGTGTGATGGTGTGATGTGTGTTGCGAGATGTGATGTGTGATTTGTAATGTGTGGTATGTCATGTGTGACATGTAATGTGCGAAATGTGATGGTGTGATGTGTGTTGCAATATGTGATGTGTGATTTGTAATGTGTGACATGTAATGTGTGAAGTGTCATGGTGTGATGTGTGTTGCGAGATGTGATGTGTGATTTGTAATGTGTGGTATGTCATGTGTGACATGTAATGTGTGAAGTGTGATGGTGTGATGTGTGTTGCGAGATGTGAGGTGTGATTTGCAATGTGTGACATGTCATGTGTGACATGTAATGTGTGAAGTGTGATGGTGTGATGTGTGTTGCGAGATGTGATGTGTGATTTGTAATGTGTGGTATGTCATGTGTGACATGTAATATGTGAAGTGTGATGGTGTGATGTGTGTTGCGAGATGTTATGTGTGATTTGTAATGTGTGGTATGTCATGTGTGACATGTAATGTGTGAAGTGTGATGGTGTGATGTGTGTTTCGAGTAGTGATGTGTGATTTGTAATGTGTGGTATGTCATGTGTGACATGTAATGTGTGAAGTGTGATGGTGTGATGTGTGTTGCGAGATGTGATGTGTGATTTGTAATGTGTGGTATGTCATGTGTGACATGTAATGTGTGAAGTGTGATGTGTGTTGCGAGATGTGATGTGTGATTTGTAATGTGTGACATGTAATGTGTGTAGTGTGATGGTGTGATGTGTGTTGCGAGATGTGATGTGTGATTTGTAATGTGTGGTATGTCATGTGTGACATGTAATGTGTGAAGTGTGATGGTGTGATGTGTGTTGAAAGATGTGATGTGTGATTTGTAATGTGTGACATGTAATGTGTGAAGTGTGATGGTGTGATGAGTGTTGCGAGATGAGATGTGTGATTTGTAATGTGTGGTATGTCATGTGTGACATGTAATGTATGAAGTGTGATGGTGTGATGTGTGTTGCAAGATGTGATGTGTGTTTTTTAATGTGTGAGATGTAATGTGTGAAGTATGATCGTGTGATGTGTGTTGCAAGATGTGATGTGTAATTTGTAATGTGTGATATGTAATGTGTGAAGTGTGATGGTGTGATGTGTGTTGCGAGATGTGATGTGTGATTTGTAATGTGTGACATGTCATGTGTGACATGTATGTGTGAAGTGTGATGGTGTGATGTGTGTTGCGAGATGTGATGTGTGATTTGTAATGTGTGGTATGTCATGTGTGACATGTAATGTGTGAAGTGTGATGGTGTGATGCGTGTTGCAAGATGTGATGTGTGATTTGTAATGTGTGACATGTCATGTGTGACATGTCATGTGTGACATGTAATGTGTGAAGTGTGATGGTGTGTTGAGAGATGTGATGTGTGATTTGTAATGTGTGGTATGTCATGTGTGACATGTAATGTGTGAAGTGTGATGGTGTGATGTGTGTTGCGAGATGTGATGTGTGATTTGTAATGTGTGGTATGTCATGTGTGACATGTAATGTGTGAAGTGTGATGGTGTGATGTTTGTTGCGAGATGTGATGTGTGATTTGTAACGTGTGGTATGTCATGTGTGACATGTAATGTGTGAATTGTGATGGTGTGATGTGTGTTGCAAGATGTGATGTATGATTTGTAATGTGTGACATGTAATGTGTGAAGTGTGATGGTGTGATTTGTGTTGCGAGATGTAATGTGTGGTATGTCATGTGTGACATGTAATATGTGAAGTGTGATGGTGTGATGTGTGTTGCGAGATGTGATGTGTGATTTGTAATGTGTGGTATGTCATGTGTGACATGTAATGTGTGACGTGTGATGGTGTGATGTGTGTTGCAAGATGTGATGTGTGATTTGTAATGTGTGACATGTAATGTTTGAAGTGTGATGGTGTGATGTGTGTTGCGAGATGTGATGTGTGATTTGTAATGTGTGATATATCATGTGTGACATGTAATGTGTGAAGTGTGATGGTGTGATGTGTGTTGTGAGATGTGATGTGTGATTTGTAATGTGTGGTATGTCATGTGTGACATGTAATGTGCGAAGTGTGATGGTGTGATGTGTGTTGCAATATGTGATGTGTGACATGTAATGTGTGAAGTGTGATGGTGTTATATGTGTTGCGAGATGTGATGTGTGATTTGTAATGTGTGACATGTCATGTGTGAAGTGTGATGGTGTGATGTGTGTTGCAATATGTGATGTGTGATTTGTAATGCGTGACATATAATGTGTGAAGTGTGATGGTGTGATGTGTGTTGCAATATGTGATGTGTGATTTGTAATGTGTGACATGTAATGTGTGAAGTGTGATGGTGTGATGTGTGTTGCGAGATGTGATGTGTGATTTGTAATGTGTGGTATGTCATGTGTGACATGTAATGTGCGAAATGTGATGGTGTGATGTGTGTTGCAATATGTGATGTGTGATTTGTAATGTGTGACATGTAATGTGTGAAGTGTCATGGTGTGATGTGTGTTGCGAGATGTGATGTGTGATTTGTAATGTGTGGTATGTCATGTGTGACATGTAATGTGTGAAGTGTGATGGTGTGATGTGTGTTGCGAGATGTGAGGTGTGATTTGCAATGTGTGACATGTCATGTGTGACATGTAATGTGTGAAGTGTGATGGTGTGATGTGTGTTGCGAGATGTGATGTGTGATTTGTAATGTGTGGTATGTCATGTGTGACATGTAATATGTGAAGTGTGATGGTGTGATGTGTGTTGCGAGATGTTATGTGTGATTTGTAATGTGTGGTATGTCATGTGTGACATGTAATGTGTGAAGTGTGATGGTGTGATGTGTGTTTCGAGTAGTGATGTGTGATTTGTAATGTGTGGTATGTTATGTGTGACATGTAATGTGTGAAGTGTGATGGTGTGATGTGTGTTGCGAGATGTGATGTGTGATTTGTAATGTGTGGTATGTCATGTGTGACATGTAATGTGTGAATTGTGATGGTGTGATGTGTGTTGCAAGATGTGATGTGTGATTTGTAATGTGTGACATGTAATGTGTGAAGTGTGATGGTGTGATATGTGATTTGTAATGTGTGACATGTAATGTGTGAAGTGTGATGTGTGATTTGTAATGTGTGACATGTCATGTGTGACATGTCAGGTGTGACATGTAATGTGTGAAGTGTGATGGTGTGATGTGTGTTGCGAGATGTGATGTGTGATTTGTAATGTGTGGTATGTCATGTGTGACATGTAATGTGTGAAGGGTGATGGTGTGATGTGTGCTGCAAGATGTGATGTGTGATTTGTAATGTGTGGTATGTCATGTGTGACATGTAATGTGTGAAGTGTGATGGTATGATGTGTGTTGCGAGATGTGATGTGTGATTTGTAATGTGTGGTATGTAATGTGTGACATGTAATGTGTGAAGTGTGATGGTTGGATGTGTGTTGCAAGATGTGATGTGTGATTTGTAATGTGTGGTATGTCATGTGTGACATGTAATGTGTGAAGTGTGATGGTGTGATGTGTGTTGCGAGATGTGATGTGTGATTTGTAATGTGTGGTATGTCATGTGTGACATGTAATGTGTGAAGTGTGATGATGTGATGTGTGTTGCGAGATGTGATGTGTGATTTGTAATGTGTGGTATGTCATGTGTGACATGTAATGTGTGAAGTGTGATGGTGTGATGTGTGTTGCAAGATGTGATGTGTGATTTGTAATGTGTGACATGTAATATGTGAAGTGTGATGGTGTGATGTGTGTTGCGAGATGTGATGTGTGATTTGTAGTGTGTGGTATGTCATGTGTGACATGTAATGTGTGAAGTGTGATGGTGTGATGTGTGTTGCGAGATGTGATGTGTGATTTGTAATGTGTGGTAAGTCATGTGTGACATGTAATGTGTGAAGTGTGATGGTGTGATATGTGTTGCGAGATGTGATGTGTGATTTGTAATGTGCGGTATGTCATGTGTGACATGTAATGTGTGAAGTGTGATGGTGTGATGTGTGTTGCGAGATGCGATGTGTGATTTGTAATATGTGGTATGTCATGTGTGACATGTAATGTGTGAAGTGTGATGTATGGTGTGTCATGTGTGATCGTGTGATTTGTGATAAGTGATACAAGATGTGATGTGATGAGATGATGATGATAATTATGAGAATGAGAATGATGATGACAATGACAATAACAATATTGATAATAATAACAGTAATAATAATAATAATAATAATAATAATAATAATAATAATAAATAATAATAATAATAATAATAATAATAATAAAAGGTAGTAGGAGTCCTTTAGGGTAGTAGATGTTAAGGCTGCCACATTTCTGGGATAAACGTTGAAATATCAACCAGGTTGTCAGCCATATGTGAAAGCCTCCTTTACACCAGAACAAGCATGTGACACTGATTTTATTTAGAAGCTGAGTTGATCCCAGAGCCATGGTGCTACTAGATGGTTTAGGCCAATTTAAAAATCCTAACCATATACCTTTAACTTTCCGGCTTTTAATGTATTGCCTTAACTATGCCATCCTGAACCTTATTAAGAATGACATATTGAGGGAATTTGTAACTGAAGGCACCTTCCCGTTTCCAAACTCCATCCTCTTCGTTTAAGGGTATCTTCTTCTTGAATTTCCTTTGAAGAAATAACTTCTTTAACTTTTTGGTACCATTATATTTTTTATCTTCTCCAAAACCTTCTTCTGGCTAGTGATAATTGAATTTATTTTTATGCCATAGTTGATATTGCACCTTCATTAGGTGTCCAAACAATTTTAACTCCCACTTTTCAATTCTATCACAACACAATAACAACAAGAATAACAATAACAACAATAATATTTAATAATAATAATAATAATAATAATAATAAATATCTACCTAAACCTGGTTATTAATGTAAACACATCTCCTGACTACCCATGTGCATGGGGGTATAACTGGGCCACCCTGAATCCCGAGGGGATTAAATATCAGGATTCGTGATTGTTGCCGGGGCACTAGAGCAACTTTAAGTAGGTAAGTACTTATAAAAATACTCATTTGACTATAATTTAAATATCATGAAATGCAGTTTTATTACAATAAGTAATTATATTGCAGGTTGAAATGAACGTGCATCACAACTGCTAATCCTCAGCTGCCATGGAACCATTCAGGTACTATTTTACTTAAGAACTTCTTAAAAGGAACTTTCCAATGTAATTTATGTCTTTGAGAATTTGGTATAAGTCCAAAAATATTGTGTCATTTCATGTTTCCTGCTAGTTGGTGTTGGTTAGGTGTAATATTTCCATTCAAGGTTCACCATTTCTCTGTGCAGACACTAATACTGCACATTTTTCATCTCAACCACAAGACTCTTTTGGATGAAACATTTATTAATGCAAGGATCCGCATGTACTTTAACTACAACTACATCCAATTTTACGCCAAACAATATCTATTTTTGAGGAGTCATGATTTTGTTATTTATATCTCTAACTTATATTACATTTCAGAAAACCTGTTTTGGAATTACAAATATATCAGATATGTCATGTGTAATGTTACCAACATGAGGATGAAGGTGATGTACTATATTTGTATGAAGTACTTATGAATTCTCTTCAAAGTAAATCTAGACTAATGACAAAAATATCCACATCAAAATAACAAGAAAGAAAAACTCATGAACTTCGAAATTCCTGCTGATTATGATTTGATCCGGGGGTTCATTGGTTCACCAACAGAGGGAGGAAGAAGCAGTTCTCCTGATCGACATAACATCAGTCGACAAAAAATTACTGAAGATGAAGCTGCCCAGGCTTCGAAACCAGTATAATTAGAAGACTGTATATGAGGTGAGGTATTTTAATTTAAATCTTGGTCTATTAATTTCTAACAAAGGAGAGGCTATGGCTCAACAATGGGCTATGCCATTAACCACATAGAAGAAAGCAAAAATTTTAACAATAAAGGAGTATATAAATTAACTTGTAGAAATTGTAATAAATTCTACATAAAAAGAACAAGATGGAGCTGACATCGACATCCAGGGTGTGCAACATAATGCAACATAAATCAAACCAATCTGGACAAGTTGACGATTAAACAGAATTGTTTTGAAACATGTCCAAGAACAAATCAACATTAATATTGAGGTAAGATGATCAGAGTGAAAATAATATAATTAAAAAGAACAAGCTGAAATTTTAACAATAGATTTGAAGGAACGTTTTAAAGACTGTAAATATGCAGAATGTAAACCTAGTTGTGTCAAATGTGTTATTCAAGCAGGACATCCTATGGAAACTATAGTCAACAGAAACTATAGTCAACACCTTCACAATACTGCGCAAAGAGAAGAATTCAGCAAAGATAAGTATACTGGAGGCAATAAAAATTCCAAAGGATATCAACAATTACTTGATTTTAATTGAGAACGGACTCATTATATTCCTTCTGTATAAGATAATCACAAATAAGTCAGTAGCAAAGCAGCCTTCTTCTGAGGATAGAACTGGTTCCAAAAAAGGTCACAGTGTTTAAAAGTTTTTAAATTTTTTTTTATTCAATACCCCAGTTGTCATTTCAACATTTCTGGTATTTTCTCCTGGCATGACATGCTTGTAACCCACTTCTGAGCTTGGGGTGCCTGGAGGGCGGAGTTATGCTGCCCCAATGATATGAGAGTTGATGATGGTAATGAAGCGCCAGAAGAGGCCTTATACTAAACTTAATCTAATTAGGCAAATATGATATTGATGATAATGATGACGAGATGGTGTTCAAGGACCATTTGGGCCTTAAAGTTTCCTGACATTTATCTCACAGGTGAGGAAAAATCCTGAAAAAGACCACACCCAGGAAACTTGTCCCTACTGGGGATTGAACCTGGGCCCGCTGTGTGACAAGACAGCATAGTAACTGAACTTTACCAGGTGGTAATTTCATGTAATACAAATCTGGCTCCAATTGGAGCTTGCCTTTCAACACAGAGGAATATCATCATCATCATCATAGTACATTCACGAATTTAGGCCATTTGTTGACCTGTTTCGGCCTCAAGAGAAACACCATCCAGAAGTCTTTCAGTGGACGTCCTGGTCTTCTTCTTCCTGCAGGTTGATTTCAATTCCTTCTGGCTTTTTTCGTGTTGAGACTTGAAAGTAGTTTTGAAGTTCCTTAGGACAGGTTACTGGCCCGACGCTAAGTAGTCCAGTGGTAGGGCTGCTACCTTTTAGTCTCTGGACAGACATTAGGATACCGCATTTACTCAGTACCTGATGGAACGGTTATACCGCCGTGACTCGGTCCTCAGAGCCTCGTTTGTGAAAACAGGTTGTACCACGAGAAGGTGAGGATGAGAATTGGGTAGGAGAGGTTATACACACGTCACTACCCCTTACAACCCAATATATAATTAATTTTATACAACAAATAAAACTGGAAACAATAAAATAAAAATATAAACCATATATTGAACTATTATAGGAAATATCGTTATGAGGTTTAATTTAAAATAAAATTCTTTTTACCTCACCTTGAAGGGTATGAAACTGGTCTAATTGGAAAACAGATATGAGGTAAGATAAAAAGAATTTTATTTTAAATTATAAACCATATAATTTTCTATATCTAAGTATCTAAAACTAGAGAATGTCAAAGTTTTTTTTTGTATTAATGTAATTTGATTATTGAGTAAAATTTAGAGTACATTTGTGTAATGATAGTGTCATGGATCCATTTAAAACATTGATTTTGATTGTGCATAATTTTACTGTTTTTCTTAAATTGTACATGTTTGAACATATGAAAGTATGTGGAAATCCTGGCTTTAATCAGTGGCGTGCATTCAACCCTAGCTATCCCAGCACTGCTGGGGTAATTAGTATATTCATAATTTTGGATTAAAATACAATAATACAATAATTGCTAAATTTCATTCAAATCAATTATGCATAAACATTAAAATTCAAATTTCCCACCGAGCCATCTTAACATTTGGTTTGAGGGAGCTTCCTGCATTCTCATTACTTACATTGAGGAACACACCGAGTGTTTCCTCTATGTTATCCCTACTAACACCAACTATTACGATACAGATGAGTTCAAACATGCACATATAATATAGCTGTCTGCTAAGGCCAGTGATAACCACACTAGATGATGCTTAAGTCTAAACCATAGATTTCTTGTTGAATACCAGCTAGCTGTATCTGTCGTACGTCACAACTTGAAAAAATGTACAAGTTAATTGATAACCATAGACCAAATGAAGTTTTGACCTATCGCTTATTGAGAAATTCCTTTGATGAAGAAATGTTATTGGATGATGCTAGATGGGAAACACGGTTGGCTATTTATGGAAACGTTATTATTTCAATAATAGAATCTTTCAAAATAATATTTCTTTAATGTCATAATATTTAATTTATGATAGTTATATATATATTTGTTTTTTCAAAACGCAAAGAAACAATGTAAAATAAAATTATGTGGTAAATTATACCAATAAATGTGATTTGAAAATGAATGTGGGTGACTAACTTATGTTATAAGGCCTCCACAAGATATTACAAGTATGTGCAGACTTTTCAACGAGAAAAATAACTTCATATAACAAGTAAGTACCAACATATAATCTACTGGATATCAGCTTTTGAGATCCTTGTCTGCTTTGCATTTTAAATATGTATCACTGGAATATAATTGAATTGTGTATGTATGAGTATGAATTCAAAAATGTTAATTTTATGTATCATTCTATTATGGTAAACTTATAGAAACACATTTACAATTATAAATACTCATACTATATATAAACTGAACAATTTGGAATAGAAAAAGTTAAAAACTATAGGGCAATTTCATCATACTAATCAACTTAATGGCATTATTGAACCCGTAGATTCATGGTTGAGCAGACATAAGCTCTCCATACATCGCTATCCTGAAAATGGTTTTCCAATTGGCATTGATTCCCATTAGTAATTCTCATCCTGAGAACCGAATGGAGGACTATTTTAACTCCAGTGGAATCCATTGTCACATTTCTTGAGGTTATATTTTTATGGTTAAAGATCATCACTCTTTCTACCAAGATACTTTTTTCATCTGATTTATCACCTTCGACCTGTCCAATATGGTTAATCCTTTCTGCAGCAAAGTTACTGCAGGCATAGGCATTTTCGTTATACAGCTGGGGTAATTGCTGTGACCACCGCACATCTCTGGCTTTAATTATCAATTTAATTAAAATTGTAGGAACTTAAATCTACCTATATGCTTATTAAATTCTACAGTTCTTCTTTAAAAGAACTTGGTATTCTGGCTTTGTGAGGAAGTTTTGACCAGAACTCCGTTCTTTCATTGAGAAGATCTTTCACCATTTTGAGACCTTCATGTGTTATTTGGGCATATTCAGGAGAAGTGCATGATGATACTGAATTCCACGTTTCAAACTCAGAGTTTTCTGGTGTAGGATTCCTGTAAATAAGAGTATATCAGTTATTTTTTTTCTGGGGGAGATAGTGCAATTTCATGGGTTTTTTTAGCCATACAGGCATACTAGGTAAGTCAATTATTCTGGATTCAGATCTACCAACCTTCAGTGGAATTAATAATAATAATAATAATATAATAATAATAATAATAATAATAATAATAATAATAATGACGATAATGATGATAATGAAGATAATGATGATAATGAAGATAATGATGCTAATGATGATAATGATGATCCATCCATCCATCCATAGTAATTCTGCCCAAAGGCAGGTCCTACACTGCAATCATAGTATTTTCATGCTATGCTTGCAGCTTTACTAAGGAATTGTGTAGGTGTGGTAGCTTCCCGTTGCTTTCCACACTGGTGAAGGATGATGATGATAATGATAATGGTAAGGATGATAATGATAAGGATGATGGCCATATGATTTCGGGGACTGTTTGGGCCTTAAAGTTTTCCTGACATTTGTCTTACAGGTGAGGAAAAACCCCGATAAAAACCTCACCCAGAAAAACTGCCCCGACCGGGGATCGAACCCGGGCCCGCTGCGTGACAAGGCAGCATGCTACCTCGCGACCACAATGGTGGACATAATGATGATAATGATGATAATAATAATAATAATAATAATAATAATAATAATAATAATGATAGTAATAATAATAATAATAATAATAATAATAATAATCAGTACTTTGTTTTATAAAAAGAAATACAAATACTGAAGTTTTCAATATAGCTTATTATGATGAATATTATTATTATTGGACAACAGAACATTGGTCGTGAAACTACTGAAGATGTAACCATTTAGGTTATGAAACCAGTCTAAAAAGAAGACAGGATACGAGGTGAGGTGTAAAGAATTTTATTTTAAATTTTCTACTTTATACTCTAGACAAGATCTTATGTTGTGAGTAGAGTATAGCTTTTTCTTTCTAATTTATTATCTCAAGTAAAACCTCATGCACAGTAGTAAATGTAACAGTGTTCCAATTATAAGTTTAATAAAATGGATAGTTTTAATTTAAAAACCATGTATCCAAAATGGCTAAGTTTTATAGCATTTAAAAGAGGAAGTTGGGGCATTTAAATTCAATATTGTTAATTTTAGAACTGTCACGCATTATGCACATGTGCAGATCATTTAACAGGAGAACTGTTATTGTATCTTTCATCTTTGGGAAAAGTTAATCACCACGTGACACTACAGCAGAAAGTCTGCTATAATTAGCAGAACATAAATCAAGTGCAATGCATGGTTAATCACCAGTACAATCTTAAACCAAGGAAAACCATTCTGACGTATGTATCAATAATGAAATGGGATAGACAGCTCAGAGAAACAGGAAATTTGTTGTCCAAAGCAGGTAAATGTTCCAACTGTAAAGTGTCTGATAAAATAAATTTCAGAAAACTCAGCAGAAATCTGTAAAACAAGTTAGTGTGCAGCTGAACATCCTACCAACAGTGAATAAAGTGCTCAATAAAATATTATGTTTGTCAACATACAAACTGCAACTTCACCAGATGATTTCCCTGAATGATAAATGGGAACATAAACTTTTTGCAGAAACAATGTTGAAAAAGTGAACATTCCTTATTTGAGTCTGCTTCTTAGATGAGGGAACCATCCACATTAATGGAAAAGTAAACAGACACAATTGTCATGTCTAAGGGTCGGAAAATCTGCATGTTGTATTTGAACATCAAAGGGATTCCCCTAAATGAAATGTTTGGTGTGAGAACATGCATGACAGAATCATTGGGTCCCTAATTTTTTGCTGAAAAGATGGTCACTCCAACCATGTACCTGGATATGTTGGAGCTGAATGCTGTGCCTCAGTTCCCTGAGATGAAATAAATTTTTTCAGTAAGATGAGGCTCCACCACACTTTGCCAACATAGTTCATACATTTTTAAAGGAACAATTTCCTGCAAGATGGATCAGGAGAGGATCTCTGTAACATCATATGGTCCGCATGATCTCTAGACCTAACACTAACTGATTTTTTTTTTCCTATGGAAGTTTGTTTAGAACCAGGTCAACACAATATCAATATGTGATTGGTAGACTTACTATGCTGCTTTCAACAATGTAACACTATAGATGTTTTATAACAAATGGGTTGAGGTTGAATACTGGTTTGACATTTTCCATGCTACTAACGGAAGCCACCTGGAGGTTTATGGAACATAAGCTTAAAACAATTCCCAGTTTTCACTCTTTGTACCAATTGGTTTCATCTACAGATTCGTATTATTTCATAAGTTATACCTATTTCTTTTATTATACTTTCAAATAGTCCACCGCTGTGGTCTCGAGGTAGCGTGCACCTTGTCACGCAGTGGGCCAGGTTCGATCCCCGGTCGGGGCAGTTTTTCTGGGTGAGGTTTTCATCGGGGTTTTTCCTCACCTGTAAGACAAATGCCAGGAAAACTTTAAGGCCCAAACAGTCCCCGAAATCATATGGCCATCATCATCATCCTTCACCAGTGTGGAAAGCAACGGGAAGGTACCTCACCTACAATTCCCTAGTAAAGCTGCAAGCAAAGCACGAAAATGCTATGATTGCAATGAAGGACCTGCCTTTGGGCAGAATTACTATGGATGGATACTTACAAATGACAACACAGCTTGAGGGTAAAAGAAAGAAAGGCCAAGACTGCATTGAGGATTGTAATCAAGATTATAAAATTACAATATGAAGCAAATTTATGAGGTTCTTCTTAACCCATTCACTTCAGGATTTAAGTCACCATAAATTATATTGTCTATTTTCAGACATTCAAAATGAACAAAAGATAACGGTATTTGAGATCACAATAAGGTTGAAGGCCAAAATGTATTCCTCTACTATTCATAAATGTTAACAAAAGATTACCCTGCCAAAGGATGTACAAAAGTTGCAAAATATATGACAAGCAGTGTTAAGCGAGTGTACTTCTTCTGAGGCTAATGGGTTAATACATAAGGTGAGTCTGTTACATCTTACCTCATAAAAGTTGAGTTCTTTTAGGACATGTTTCAAAACACACTTGTGTTTCATTTTCAGCTGTGTTTTGAAACATGTCCTAAAAGAACTCAACTTTCATGAGGTAAGATGCAACAGACTCGTGTTATTTATTAGTAAGCAATAATTAACCTTTAAACGCCCAGGAGCCCATCCATATGCTGGGTTTTAAATTGTACGTCCAGTCTGTCCGCAGACCCAGCATATGGGTTCTGAGCAGGCAGATCTGTTTGTTTGCTTGAAATTATACTGGATAATACTACTTCTGTTACATACCTTTTTTCAGGGTTATCAGATGCTTGGCAACGTGATGTGAAGATAGCATTTGTTTATTAAAGGTTTGTTTTTGTTTGATAAGTCTCAAAACAATCACCAATACACAAACCGACATCACACTTTTTACACTTCACTTGCACACATTTTCTGATTCCCGCGCCGAAGACACGACAAATTAGTCTTTGTAAAGCTACCGACCAATGTTGACTAAAGTTAACTTCAAGTCACGAAATGTCTGTACTCAATATACTATGTCTACCAACCAGGGAGTCATCTACAGGGTGTTCTACCAGCCCCTTACAAAAAGTCTCTGACAAGTCTAAGTCGAAAGTCTCTGTGTGTTGTTTTGGCCCAATGTTGACTAAAGTTGACTTCAAATCACGAAATGTCTGTACTCAATATACTAGGTCTATCCAGGGAGTCGTCTATAGGGTGTTCTATCAGCCTGTTGCAAAACATCCCTGACAAGTCTAAGTCAGAAGTCTCTATCTGTTTTTGGCACCAATGAAGTCAGAAGAAGAAAACTGTATAGAATGGTTAAGTCTAACAAATGAAAAAATAATTTCTTGGTTGAGTAAACAAGCTATAACGGCTGGGGGACTCGACATGCTGACTACATGTCACCCAAGCTCTGGCTCGATGATCATCTACCTTTGTGATTGACACATGTGGGTGTGAGGCCAGCAGCTGGATGGTAGGCAAGGGCCTTCTAGGCCCGTCGCACCATGGAATTATTATTATTTTTAGATTATTAGGCATCCCTTTTCTCTTAGATCTTACTATCCCACAACACGTCATTTCACATTAGAATAATTACGCCAAGAAAAAGGTACATTTCTGATTCTGTCATGTCAGGGGGAAGAGTACATTTTTCTTCGCTGTCAATTCTAGTTTCACGAACCCAAGACCTGACAAAAGTCAGGTGTCTCACAGCTATAAGTGTCAGTTGATTGTAGCTTGTGATTGTCATTGATATCGTCTGCGTCATTGTCACAATCCGAGAATGTCTTGTATTTCAGCGGAACGTAGTGATTTTGTACAAGAAATATCATAAACTTCACTCTGAGTCACAAAACTGTGAATGAGTAAGGGCTGTGGGTGGAATGTGACCTGTTTTTTTAAAAAACTTTCCTGCTTTGGGGGAAAACTGACCGGATGCAAACAAGATAAAGATAAGAATGAACGAGGGATAGAATATGCCTAAATCTATATATAGTTTTTCACTTCTAACCTGATTCACAACACTCTAAAGTCCCTAAAGTTATTTGGTAACTATCATGAATTTAAAAATTATCTCTATGGTATAAAATATCACTACGAGTTTTTGCCGTGAATACCACCGATTTTACAATAATATTTAACACTTTAAACGTTGTTTGATGTTTGTGACCCCCACAGATTTTAAAATACGAGTTAATAAAATTAACAAAGTTATAGTCAAAAGCCAAGGAGTTTAAAAGCTAGGAGGACATTTAAACCCGGGCAGCCTGCCACTACCTGGCCATTTAAACTTGGACGCTTAAAGGTTAAACAGCTGCTCAGAATAAGGTTGTAACATTTTTTTTTCAAAGTTGATTTTTACATGGAAAATGATCCTATGTGTCATTAAAAATCTTTTTTCATATAAGATTTAACTTGGGAAAAAATAATGATTACCTTGTTCTGGGCAGCTGTTATATTTTTGGGCGAGAAATTGTATGAAAGTATAACTGGATTGGGGCAGATGAAGGATATCCCTTGAGGAGACCAGCACTCAGAAATGAGCTGTCACTCCACAGATGATGATGGTTCGGATAGATAAGAATGCAAAGAGAATATTCACAACATATTAAAAATGTAACAAAATTCTCAGGGTGTATATATTGAAAAATATTGTAGTTACCCATAAATAGCAAAATTCGTCCATAATGTTGTCATTGTGTCTATCATTTGTTCGTCTTCTAATGACATTTCACTTCCCGGAAAAAAATGATTTTGAGGGAACAAGTACATCAATTCATCAAGATGACAAACACCTGTAAAACAACAATAAAAAGAGGTATCATTCAAACACCATATTCTTAAAAATATACAATGCCAGTGGCATATCATCCTCTGAAATTGCCTTGAAATAAAAATGAACTCATCAACAAAAAATTATTAATTGTAAAATGTTTACTCTCATGACAAGAAAAAAAACTGACGATGATGTACATGACACATCAAAACTAGTTCAAATGGAACACAACAAGTTATAAGGTAAGATGACTCCAAATTCACCTTATTTATTAAGAAGAACCTCGTAATGTTACTTCCTAACATAATTTATTAACACTATGAGGTTTCATTTAACAATCATTAAATAATCGGATATTACACCTTACCTTATATTATATTTATTATTAATTTCATTATTATTAATTTCTTTAATATCCTAGTAAGAATACAAAATACGATGTGTAAATTCTGATTCATATAGCAATTGTTAGAAAAAATTCTGCCAAACTAGGATTTGAACCCAAGACCTCCCATTGTATGCACTGGTGCTCTAACCACTAGACAATCCCTGTCATAATACAAATTTCTCTCTCTTATAATCTCACATCACTGTGTAAAACTGAGGTCTTGGGTTTAATCCCAGTTTTGGTAGAAAATTTTCATTGTTAAACTAATCATGATGTTCATTTATGAATCTTGAAACAGACCATATCTATATATAGGTCCACTGCTGTGGTCTCAAGGTAACATGCTGCCTTGTCATGCAGCAGGCCAGGGTTCGATCCCCAGTCGGGGCAGTTTTTCTGGGTGAGGTTTTTATCGGGGTTTTTCCTCACCTGTAAGACAAATGTCATGAAAACTTTAAGGCCCAAACGGTCCCCGAAATCATATGGCCATCATCATTCTTATCATTATTATCATCATCATCCTTCACCAGTGTGGAAAGCAACGGGAAGCTACCACACCTATAATTCCCTAGTAAAGCTGCAAGCATAGCATAAAAATGCTATGATTGCAGTGAAGGACCTGCCTTCAGGCAGAATTACTATGGATGGATCTATATATACATATTGTATGCTGCCAACATGTGTATTTACTAAAATTAAAATTAATCGTCCATCTCACCCCATACACTCCATGTTCTTCACAGCAGAGGATTGCAGTTTCAGGAACAGGTCCTGTGCTGTGAAGAACACTTGAGTATATGAGGTGAAATGAATTACTCTTTTTAATTTATCAATTTGAATGCCTCATAATGTTCATTCTCATCATACATTTTATGAAGAAAGAAAAAAAAATGTTTATTTACATTTCTGCTATAGCAAAACGATTACTCATGTTTCCACTAGAAGGCAAATTTGTTAAGAGATATTACATTTCCTTACGTTTCAATACATTTGGGTTGGTTAGATTACATTTTGAGTAGATTAGCTGATTTTAGTTTACATTATGAAAATTATCTCAAATTTTAAAGATTTTTCTTTCTTAATATTAACTGAAACAGGATAGATGTATCATATTGGAAGAGAAAAATTATACGCACAGGCTGGGGCTTGAACCCAGGACCTTTCTAGGCAATTGCTCTACCTGAGCAAGTTCCAATCTAAATGCAAATTTTTCTCTTATATATGCTGTTAATTCCCGTGCACCAAATGCTATGAAACCTTTGCTTCTATCTTGCAAATGGTGACTTCTTTATTAAGAAATTTATTTGGGAATTTTACATTACATTATAAAGCCAGTACAGCTTCTTTCGATGTTCTTATTCATTTCATACATCTCAATGATATCATTAAATTTTAAGACTTTTTCAGAATTTGTTTAAAATATATATATATATGGTATGATAAAAATAAATGCCTGGATGGGATTCGAACCCGGATCTCTGAGTCTGTACCTCAGTGTGATATCCATTACACCACCAGGCGAATCCAATTCAAGCATTCATTTTTCTTATATATGTATTATATTCTCAATTATTACTAGATGTCGCGAGAACTCAGTCTTCACTGCCATCTAGTAGCTGACTATAACAAGTAAGCAAATTAAAGAGAACATTTTTACTTTATAGCAGTGACGCTTTATCGATGTTATAATTAAATGTTTAACATTGAGCAATGCAAGCTTAATATGGTATGATATGGTATGAATACATATATAAGAAAAATGAATGCTTGAATTGGATTCGCCTGGTGGTGTAATGGATATCACACTGAGGTACAGACTCAGAGATCCGGGTTCGAATCCCGTCCAGGCATTTATTTTTCTTATCATACCATATATATATATGATGGTCAGGTAATTATTTACATATTATAATGTACTGTGAGTGCTTTTAGGTTTTTCTTTAAATTAATGAGATAATCATCTTTACAATATAAAAATAGAATACCTGAGATCTTAGATCTCAGTCTTCCTCAATTTTAGATGTAAGATGTGGAGTACTTTCAAAGCATATGCTTTATCTTCAGCTGGTAAATCGGTACTGGTTGTTCGTGACAATTTTGTAGAGTGGGTTGATGTCACTGGGCAAGTTTTCATTCAACAGGTGAGTGTTTTTGGTTTCTTTTAGTATCTCAATTTCTTCGAGAATGTTGATTTTGAGTTTGTTGTTTTCTCTATGAATGATGGATAAAGTGTTGTCGATTGGTATTGAATTGGTGACCTGTTTCTATGATATGTTTTGCAAAACTAGATTTACCTTAATTAAATCTAAAGTCCTTAAGATGTTCGTTATATCGTATGTTGAAATTTCTAGTTGTTCTGCCAAATAAAACTTCTCACAGCTGCTGCATTTTAGTTGTTTTTATAAATGTCTATTTGTTCTATTTTATTTGTAATTACTTACTTACTTACTTACTTACTCGCTGGCACTATCAAACCGTAGGTTCATGGCCGCGCAGATATAAGCTCTCCATACATCCCTATCCTGAGCTAAAGCTTTCCAATCATTCCCTGTATAATCTACTTCCCTCAAATCATAGTTAATGTTATTCTCCCACCTCATTCTTGGTCTACCAACTGGGCGTTTTCCCTCTGGCTTTCCTATAAGAAGCTTCCATGCAAGCCTTTCATTCCCCATACGTGCAACATGTCCTGCCCATCGCAGTCTACGAGACTTAACTGTTCTTATTATATCTGGCTTCTTATAAAGACCATGTAGTTCATTGTTAAGTAGTCGTCTCCATTCACCTGTCTGTTCATCTCTCTTTGGTCCAAAAATTTTCCTAAGTACTTTATTCTCAAATACTTGTAATCTCCTTTCCTCCCTTAAAGTAAGAGTTCACGTTTCGCACCCATATACGTAATATAACTGGTAGAATAATAGTTTTATATATTTTCAGCTTAACGTTTTTTGAAAGGAGTTGGGACATCAAGAGTCTATGCAATGCATAATAGCACGCATTTCCAGAATTGAGCCTATGTTTAATTTCTTTGTGCATCTCATTCCTATTTGTGATTATTGTTCCTAGGTATTTGAATTCGGCCACTTCCTCAAAATCTCCCTCATTTGTCATTAGCTGTCCATTTCCATTATATAATGAATTTCTACTTGTGACCATATATTTAGTTTTATTGATATTTACTTCCAGTCCTAATTTCTTAGTGTTACTCAATAGTGTGTGCGTGTTGTCCTTTAGTATCTCCTCGCTATCGGCCAATAATACTACATCGTCAGCATAAACTAACAGCTTATTAACACCATTGAGTTGTAAGCATTCCTCATTCTCTAAAGTAATTATGTTATTTAATTTGTTGGTTGTTCTGAAGGCAATTGTTACATTTTTGTTTTGTTTTTTGATGGTTTTAGTCAGTTTTTGAATTTTAAAAGTATCGACAATCATCATCACAAGAATTTCCTTTATTCTCTTCAGAACTGATTTATACGATTAGCTTGAGAATATTAATTTACACTTCAACATCAAAATTACAGTAATCTAAAATAAAATAAGAGAGGGATAATTTTGTTAAGTTCAAAGTAGACACCATGTGCATGTGTCAGCAGATAAAAGTGGATACAATTTAGAATCACGCAATGCAATCACATTCACAACATATTGGAATGCTTGTTGCCAATCACAGGATAAACACCTCAATATTGAAAAAAGGTAACCAAAATACAAATACTCACTCTAACTTTAGATTTATCCTAGCAGTTTAGTATAGAAAATAGAGATTTAAAAACTATTTGTTGGCTGTATCTGCCATGATGGTTCAGGCGGTAGCCTGCCTGCTTCATAACTAGTGGATCAATACCCAGCAGGATTAAAAGTTTTAATAGTAAAATTAATTAAATTAATTTAATTGTAAAATTTTCAATTTTTGGGACAGGAGGGGTGGTGGTGTGCAATTTTTAATCGTTAGATTGTGCACCAGATTACTGCATTAAATTGCAAATCCCTCAACAATATATATGTTGAGAAGGAATTTGGTACTGTTGATAGTGATTCCATTGGGCATTAAAACTGGTGGCTCCCTTGGTGTTTTTTTTTGACAAGAATAGGCTAAGCGCTGCTACAGGATTTCACCTATCTCCTTTTCCTCATCATCCCTCATAAAACATACTCTACATACACAACACATAAACATACACTCATTCTATACTCATATACTATGTACAAGTAAAGAATATATCATCGACATAAAATTGCTGTCGAAATGGTGTGTAAATTGAAAATAGACCCTATCCACTCAGCATAGGACACCCAAAGGACAAAACGGTAGTGGGTGGCATTAGAACACACACTTATGTTCCTCCCTTTTAATTTATTATATTATTATTATCATTATTATTATTATTTTCTTCTTCATCTTCTTCTCCTTGCAAGGATTGAAGCTTTTAGGTTTGTTTTGTCTTCAAGTATTATAGCTGCTGTGTCTATCTCTTTCGTGGGCATCCTCCTCTCAGTTGATAGTTCAGACTTTTCCTAGTCAATCTGTTGATATCTGTTCTGCAGACATGTTCATACCATTTTCTCCTACACTCTTCTATTTCATCTGTCAAACTGAATATTTGTAGTTCTTTACGGATATCTTCACTTCATTGTTTATCCATTAAAGTATATCCTGCCACAAATTGTAAATATTTCATTTCTGCTGCTTCTATTCTTTTAATTGACTGTTTATTCATAGTCCATATTTCTGAGCCATGCAATATTGTAGGTACAACCAATACTTTATAAAATTTTTAATGTGTTTCTTTTCTTACTTTCTTTCCCAGTGTTCTGTTAAAGGTGCCACATAAATATTGGAATATTTGTAATTTATTATTTATGTCTTTTTCTCTATTACAACCCAAATATACCACCTAGATAATTGAAATCTTTTACTTGTACTAATGTTTTGTCATTTAGTACTATTTTTGTTCTTTTCATTGTTTTGCACACTGGGCCATTACTTTAGTTTTTGTTGGAGAAATTTCTAGATTGTAATCTTGTGCAATATTATTTAATTTAAAAATTGCTCTCTGAAGAAGCCATTATAGCCTGATCATCAGCAAAAATGAGTGTGTCAACACGGATTTTATTATTAGAATTTAAAGTTTTATTATTATTATTATTATTATTATTATTATTATTATTATTATTATTATTATTATTATTATCATTGTTATTATTGTTATTATGTTAGCTGAAGAGAAAGTTATTACTGACACTTTGGAATTATACGTTGGTTGCACTTCAAAGCAATGTGGCTCCTACTTATATTATTAAGAATTAAAAAAAAGTTTTAATAATCATTACAAAATGTTTTAAATAGGTGTAAATATAAAGTAAATTAAAATGTTTCATACCTCTTTTCATAATTAATCATCTAAGTAGACCACGATTTCAAGATCATTGCAGTTCCATCCTCAGTACCATCTTGACGACTGATGTTGTGTCGATCAGAAGAACATCTTCTTCCCTCTGTTGGTGGATCAATAAATCTCCAGATATGGTCAGAATTCACGGAAATTTTGAAGTTCATAAGTTTTTCAGAATGTGGATTTTTTTCCCAAACCGTGAGTTCCTTTTATTTAACTCATGGTTTGGGGAAAAATCCACATTCAGAAAAACAAAGAAAAATTTATGAACTTCAAAATTCCCGCATATTCTGACCTGATCCAGAGGCTTATCAGTCCACCAACAGGGGAAGAAGAAGTGGTTCTTCCAATTGACATGACATCAGTCAACTACATAACAACTATATAGAGCATTCTATTAATAATCATATAGGAAGCTACTTACTTTATTTTATATCATTTTAATTTTATTATATTCTATATTTTTGTTAGCATTAGCTAGTATTAGATCCATCATCATTGTATTTTGTTTAGTCTGTATTTTAATATCTTAAAATTGTAATATGTACGTAATTTTTTTATAATTTTACTATTCGCTGGTTGAGTGGAAGAGAAGGCCTTATGGCCTTAACTCTGCCAGCTAAAATAAATCATTATTATTATTATTATTATTATCAGTCATCAAGATGGTACTGAGGATGGGACTGCAATGGTCTTGAAATCGCGATCTACTTACAAGATTAATTATGAGAGATATGAAACATTTTAATTTATCTTAAATTAAACCTCATAGTGATTTATTCCTATAAAATTTCAATATAGGTGTAAATAGTATTTAAAAAAAACAATAACTCTACAATCTGACATAACTTATATGGGATATTTCTAAACTTGTGTCACTTAATGGAAACTTGAGCCCATAAGATTTTCACTCACCATAATCTGTAGTTGGATCACCAAAAACACTGCTATAACTGTTTGTACCTCGGTAGTCAAATTCAAAATAGTAAACTGGAGCCTTTCTTCTAGCATGAAGTTTAACAGCAGTGTTCATTCCAGAAATAAAGAAGGCATCTGTGTACATCTGTAAATGTCATGACTTGAAGCTTTCAAAATTCACTATAATACACCATTGAGGTCACTATTTAATATTTATAATATAAAAATAGAGTACCTGAGATCTCAGTCTCCCTCAATATTGGATGTGGGGTGTGGAGTACTTTCGAAGCATATGCTTCGAAAGTATCAATTCACAAGCTGAAGATGAAGCATATACTTCGAAAGTACTCCACACCCCACATCCAATGTTGAGGAAGACTGAGATCTCAGGTACTCTATTTTTATATTATAAATGTCACGAATGTCATCAGAGGTTCAAGGCCGAGTAGATAAACTCTCCATACATTTAATATACATCCTTATTAATATTTAATTTTAGGAAGTTATATTTTGAGGTTATTTTAATTATATTATTTTTGGTCTGGACATCTTACCTCAATATTAATTTGAGGTAAGATGTCCAGACCAAAAATAATATAATACATCCTTATATTCTGAACTAATATTTTCCAATCATTCCAAAATAGTTTCATAGACAAATTACATACTTCTGGTGATGACTAACAAGAATTTCAAAAAAGAGAGATAATTAGAAATAATGTTGTAAGAGAAAAGATGAAAATGCAAGGATCCCTATTAAAAACTATCGAATCAACACAATTAAGATTTTTGGACTTATGGAAAGGACAATTGAAGACAGACTGTCAAAGAAAATTTATAAATGCAATCTCACAGGAAGAAGGAAGACAGGAAGACCAGAACTAATGTGGACAGAAAAATGTAAATAAAGAGTTTTGGAGGAAGGAGCATGGAAATAGAGAGGAATGGAGACTGGATATAGAATCTTGAAAATGGCACAGGAAGATGTCAAAGGCATTGAAAAATGTGAGAATAATATTAACAGAGTTTGAAACTAGAACTTTTAAAAGCAGTGTAATGCAACCATAATTATAAAGCTCGACGAGCCAGTTACTTTAGTGGTGTTCTTTTGCATGAGTTATTGAATAGGTATATGTAATAAATAAGGTGAATCCAAAACCATCTTACTTCATAAATTGATGAGATAAGATGATTCCAGACTCACCTTATTTATTAAGAAGAACCTCATAATGTTACTTCCTATTGTAATTTATTAATATTACATTATATAGAAGTTAATATTTAAAACTCCACAAAGCAATGGGCCTAGAAGTCTTGGCCTATCAGCCAGCTGCTGACCTTATATCCATAAGCATAATTTTCTGAGATAAATGATCATCTAGCCAGTATAGGGATGACATGTGATCAGTATGTCGGGTCCCTCAACCATGGTAGCTAGTTTTCTCAACTTGCAGCTATTAATTATTGTAGTTGATATTTATTTATGTAGTATTTATTTATTAAAAATCCCATTAATCCATTTATGCATGGCACTAATTAGATGAAGAGCTTTTCACTATCTTAAAAGAGTCTGGGGATATACTGTAGTATAGTTAAATGATACAAGCCAAAAGGTATGTGACTGATTCTTAATGGGGCTGGAATTTCTAAGAATTAAAACTGCAGCCTTTAATGGATAAAGTCATGAATTATAGACAAAAGTAGATTGTTCACATGAATGCAATGAGTAAAGAAAGATATCCACTGCTAGCAACAAATTGTCAAGCATGAGGAAGACGTGATGTTGGAAGACCTAGAAAACGTTGGGCTGATGCATTATGAAGTTGGAACAGGCAGTTGCCTAATCCATGAAGTGACAATGATGATCAATTTCTAAATCTGTATCTTCTGGCAGAACCATGATCCTGTGATCAACTCAGCCAGTAATGGAAACGACTACCAAGTGCATGATCAGTGGGTAAAGAGAGCTTTCAAGTTGGGCTGACAAACTGTTTCATCGTCTGTTTCTTGGCAAAGTGCTACAGGAGAAAAAAAATCTCTCTCTCTTCATTACCATAAACATTATCTGGTGTGTTATGGGATTTCGATGACTATTTTACTCATGCCCCAAATGGGAGTCAATGACCAATCACGTTTCAATGATTTCTGTTTTACAACCAATCAGAGTCGTGGTTCACGAAATATTTATCAGTGTTAAATTTACCATATTAAAGAAAACTCCTCCTTTTTAATATTCTGAACAGGTCTGACCATTATTTTGCAGTGACTCAGCCTGTAAGAAATACGGCTACCAGATTGTATATATAGTGCATAGATGTCAACACATAGCGCTTGCAGGAGTTAATATAAAAACATTTGTAGCAATTTATTATACCACCAAAAAAATAAACCACTGTTTGCACTTTCTTAAATGTATTTTTTCCCAGGTAATAATCCAGAAAAATATAATTGTCATATTTACATCATATGACATCAGAAATGAATTAATATACAGTTTGATGTGTTTCATTTTTTCTCCACTAGAGAGCATTCTTACAATATTGCGTTCCTTTGGCAATAAATAGTATGATCTGGTTGCAGTGATAAACAAAAGAAGCAGATGAAGCGTACCTATTGTTTCTCATTTGTTTTCAAACATCGCCGTTTACATTAAATATATAAATATTTTAAAATAACTATAGTTAAATAATGATATGTGAGTAAACAGCTTAATTTTATTCGTTAAATAATCCTAAAAAATGCCAGTCTTGATTTCTAAATTCTCTAGATAAATTCACTTCTCACTTCGTGAGTCGTGAATTTATCAATAATTTGGAAATCACTCGTGGCATTACTTATGATAACATCCCAACATAACAATTGCCATAACATACCAGATAACATTTATATTAATGAAAAGAAAAGACAGAGTTTTTTTTTTTTCCTCTCATGAAAATCTGGCAAAATGTAATTATGTCCATTATTTCTCATATTTTACTATGAATAATTATGTCATGTTCAGATTTTAGCGTTGTTATGCTGCTCTTACAAAATAAGGTCATATCTCAGAATGTATTAAGTTTAGAAATAATTTAACATATGATCAGAGTAATATTTAAATAAGATAAAAGTTAAAAATTAAAATGTACCTGTTGGCAGGTGCCATCGTCCTCAATTTTGTTAAAATGATGTATATAAAATATTAACTGGAGGCCTTTTGGAAGTTAACTTCCATCATCAGCAGGATGAGCTTCTGCTACTAGTTGTTGTTTATGACGATGTAGACTCCAAGTGTCTGTAGCAGCAAGTTACTTGTTTTTGATGATCTCGTTGAATGGGTTGTTTGACTGGGGTGCGTTCTCATTAATAAGTAAGGTGTTGTTTATTTCTTTAATAATTTCAAGGTCTTCAAATATATTTATCTTTGCTGGAATGTTTTCTCTGTGAATTATTGTGTTCATTTGGTAACCGGCGTTAATGAGATGTTTGGCATGAAATCTTTTAGGTGTTCCTTATATCTTATATTAAAGTTTCTGCTTGTCCTGCCAATATAAAATTTATTACAATCTTTACATATTAGTTTGTAGGCTCCCTTATTGTTAAATTTGCTGTGTTCTTCTATGTCATTGTATATTATGTTGTTTAATTTATTTTCTGTTTTATAAGCTATGCTAAGATATGTCGATGACATCATGATTATTTATGAAAATGAGAACAGTAAAGAAAAGGAAATCTTGCTAGAACTAAACAATAAGCATCATAAAATAGAATTTATGGAGGAGATAGAACTTAATAACAAAATAAACTATCTAGACCTTACCATAACGAAAAAATAGAAAAGAAGAAACTTGAAATAAGAATTTTCTGCAAATCTACAAATAATATGCTCACCATCAATAACAAATCTAGACACCCATACCAACATAAGATCAGCACATTTAATAGTTTAATTGACAGAATGTTAACCCATCAGTGAGGACATTTAAACATGGCGTTCCTTTCCCAGATGCAGAAGGATGTGTTGATACGCCTGGACTTTTAAATATCCAAATGCAGATTGCCACACATTACGCGTTGATACATCTATGATTTTCAAGGCCTATACAGAGTTTGTAAAACATTCTGGAGAACTTATTTTTTCTTGCTGTGGCAGAAAAATCTCCCCCTCATGTTATGACATAATTTACGACAGGCATGTGGAGTGAGTTAGCTACTTATTAGTGAAAGGAGAAACTCTTTGTATTTTTTTTCTCTTCAGCTACGCCCTTCCTTCGAACTAGTGAATGCCCTATTTTTCTGAAAAGAAATATCTGTAAAGTGTACCACTGTGTGGTCTCATAACTAACCTTTCTTTCAAAACCGACGTGGATCTTGTGTTTATAGACAAAAATCACATGTCTCAGACATTTCCAACTTCTAAAACAAATTTACGTGGCAAATTTGATGTGTAGAATTATTAAAAAAATTAAAAAAATATAATAGAGGGATAATAGTAATAATAATAATAATAATAATAATAATAATGGTAATGATACTAAAAATAAAATTAATAATAATAATAATAATAATAGCAATAATAATAATAGCAATAATAGCAACGTATGTACTGCACATTTCCAACACAGGTGCTCCCCAGCGGGAGTTTATTAACCAAGATAATCCATTCAACAAGTTTCCGTAATTATATAAATGAATTTATATCAAATAAAATTTAGATTCTCCAACTTTTATAAATATTGTACATAGTGAATCTGAGTAGATTATACAGGGAATGATTGGAAAGCATTAGCTCAGGATAGGGATGTATGGAGAGCTTATGTCCGCGCGGCCATGACCCTACGGGTTCGATAGTGCCAGTGAGTAAGTAAGTAAGATGTGTGGAATTATGAAAATCTTTAATTTAAATATATGAATGAAGGATAAATAGATAAAGTTTAGAATTATAAATTATAAGTAAACCTTTAGCAACAATTTAAAAAATGAATGCATTTTAACTTATATCTTGATGAAAGTATAAGGAAATCTCCATCTACAATTAAATATAACTTGTAATTAACCGATGAAAGACGCCATTCTATATTAATCTTTGTTTCGTTATTCTATAGTGCTCTGTTCTAGTACAGGTCTTTCACTGTAATCTTAGAATTTTCATGCTATGATTGCAGCTTCATTAGGGAATTATGGTGTGGTAGCTTCCCACCCAGGGGGATGATTTTGATGGTAACAATGATGATAAAAGCTAGATGATGTCCATGGACCGTTTGGGCCTCAAAGCCCACTGCATGACAAGACAGTATTCCACCTCGAGACCACAGATATAATAATTAATATTTTATTAACCCTTTCATTTTGTTATTTGTTTTATTTATTGACACTTACGCTAATTTGCCAACATGTCAACAAGATACATGTGGTTAGCACATCGCCTCAATGAGAGATCTATTAGGAAATTGAGGTGTAACTTGGAAGAAAGACGAACATAACGTGATATCTATGTAATCTAGATGTAATAAAACATTGCAAGTCTTGTAGGCTGCTATGGGTAGGGCATGTGGCACGAATAGGAAATTATATAGGAACTTCGTGTACGAAAACTAGAAGCAAAGTGCCCAGTGGGGGGGGATAACCATAAAGTGCAAGTAAAATATTAACCAGGATTTGAGGGAGATAAATTATACAAGACTCTCACTGCTGGGTTTCCGAGATCGAGTCTTGGTAACTCCATGTTGGTTTTGTGGCAGAAAAAACGGAGCTTGGACAGGTTTTTCTCGGGGTTTTCTCAGGTCTTCCACTGCCACATTTTCATTCCATAATTTCTCCATACTCATCTCATCACATTCATTTCGTTCATCTGCCTCTGTGGTGGTGCGTCAGACGTGGTCGGCCACACCCTTGTCATACACAGACCTCTATATATAGCGGCTTCTTCTCATCTCATCCCTTGACCCGACCCTGACTTGGACATGAGTTGAGGATATTATTATAAATTATACAGGAATAATTGGAAAATATTATTTGGGATAGCAAAGTATGGAGATGTTATGTATGCATAATCATGACTATGTTCGATGGTGCCATACATTTTAAGACAACACAAAGCAAGTTGGTTTCCAATGTCCTTCATTTTTTTTACATTGCCCCTTTCATTGAACATTTTAATAATAAATTCCATTCTCTCTACCATCCAAATCAAGATATTGTAATTGATGAATCATTATGGTTATGGAGGAGCAAACAGTTCCCTCCACTTAAAACTGCCAAATTTGATTTTAAAACTTACAAATTGTGTGACTCTAGAACTGGGTATGTGGTCTCGAGGTAGCGTGCTGCCTTGTCACGCAGCTGACCGAGATTCGATTCCAGTCGGGAGAGGCTTCTTGGGTGAGTTTTATTTCGGGGGTTTGCCTGACCTGTATGACAAATGTCAGGAAGCTTTAGGGCCCCAACGGTACCCGAAAATCATCCGGCCATCATCATCATCATTATCATTCACCGGTGTGGAAGCAACGGGAAGCTGCCACACCTATAATTCCCTGGTACAGCTACAAAGCATAGAATGAAAATGCTATGATTGCAGTGAAAGACCTGCCCTTGGGTAGAACACTATAGAATAGAATAGAATGGTTATTCATTGTTTACATTCTATTAATCACAATTTGATATGTATCTAAAATAAGTTACTTGGAGAGTAGAGTTTAAAAATATTACAGCACAGGTGTACTGCATGGACTTTTAAATGACCGCACAGAAGGGAGGAAACCGGTCTCGTATATATACAGCAAACCACGCTGAGGGGTTAAAGTTACCCCTAAACAAAACAAATTACAAGAAAGAATTACAATATATTAAAAACATGGCAAAAAAACAACGGTTTCAACAAACAAATCATTGATAAGCTTATAAAGAAACAAAAAATAAAAAAAAAATCATAAATAATATAACAAAACTTGAAAGAGAATATGATAATAATACAACATGGGTAGTATTAACATACACAGGAAATGAAACCACAAAACTGGCCAGAACTTTGCAAAAATTAATAAAAACATTATCATAGCTTATAAAATAGAAAATAAATTAAAGAACATAATATACAATGACATAGAAGAACACAGCAAATTTAACAATAAGGGAGTCTACAAACTAATATGTAAAGATTGTAATAAATTTTATATTGGCAGGACAAGCAGAAACTTTAATATAAGATATAAGGAACATGTACTCGGGTGAAAAATCAAGCTGTGCCAAACATCTCATTAACACCGGTCACCAAATAAACACAATAGAAAATACTCTCATGATAATTCACAGAGAAAACATTCCGGCATAGATAAATATATTTGAAGACCTCGAAATTATTAAAGAAATAAACATCTTACTTTGATGTTTTTATTATTGATTTAACATTTAACATTACAACGTATATAAGAGAAAAATTTGCATCTATATCGTAACTCGCCTCGGTAGCTCAGTTGGTAGAGCATTTGGCCCGGCAAGCCAAAGGTCCCGGGTTCGAGTCTCAGTCTAGGCGAAAATTTTTCTCTTCAAATTTAACATCTTACTTATTAATGAGAACGCACCCCAGTCAAACAATCCATTGAACGAGATCATCAAAAACAAGTAACTTGCTGCTACAGACACTTGGAGTCTACATCGTCATAAACAACAACTAGTAGCAGAAGCTCATCCAGCTGATGATGGAAGTTAACTTCCGAAAGGCATCAAGTTAATATTTTATATACATCATTTTAACAAAGTTGAGGACGATGGCATCTGCTAACAGGTATATTTTAATTTTTAACTTTTATCTTATGACTATTCACCTCAACGGAATTTGATATGAATTTTATTTAAATATGTTACCTCACAAATTTTGTGTTTTTCATATGTTAAATGAATATTACCTCATAATGTTTACTTCCCAACATTAGTTTTAAATATTAAATTAGGAATCATTGTTATAGAAACCTTTCTATAAATATTGAAACTTTTTTATAACACCTGTATGTGAATTTTGTATTTAATTAAATTTATGAAGCTTTAGTAGTATTTAATTTTAGGAAGTTATATTTTGAGGTTATTTTAATTATATTATTTTTAGTCTGGACATCTTACCTCAATATTAATGTTCAAGAACAAATCAACATTAATATTGAGATAAGATGTCCAGACTAAAAATAATATAAGCTTTAGTAGTGTTGGACTGTGTAGCTTTACAAACATACATTTGTTAATGCTCGAGCATTTTCTTTTGAAATGGGTTGATTTCCAAAATAAAAGCTTCGTATTTGCTGAGCAATATTCTTGAGTTCACTCTTTGATGCCGTCTCTCGGAAATACATAGCCATTGGAATAATCTCATCAAATCTGGCATTTAGCTCTTCGACTAATCTTTCCTTGTTATACACAACTAAAACACAAATATTAGACATGAGGTGAAATCATAAAACATATTTAAATACGAACAGGGAAATATTTTATAATTCATTTTTAAATAGTACATATATATATATGAGTCGGAGAATTTATACCTCAACTCATAAAATATGATTCTCTCACCTGGATAGAGTGAGAAACCAGTGAGAAAATATACCAATTTATAAGCAAGCAAACATGAAAAACAGTTTAAGAAATATATCTACCATCCTGAAACCCAAAATAAATTTCTGAAATTATTCAGTAAGTTTAACATTACACTAGCACCAATAAACAAATTTTATTTGAAGAAAGAAATATACACCTGAATCAGGATTTAAACCCAATGTCTTTGGTTCTGTACATCAGCGCACTATCCACCTAGCTATCAGCACATATTATTCCTCTCCTTTATTATATGAATTCCCGTGCATCGTGATAAACTTTTCGTTCCACTATGCCTCTAGTGACTTCTTTAACAAGAAGACTTTAATAGTAACCATACAACACTTACAGCTCAGATGTATATTTAACTCTCAAAATAAAATTTGTCATTTGAAGAGAAGTGATCAATTTAATATTTAAGATCAACTAATAAACAAATTTAGTTCAAGTAATATTATAAGAAAATAAAATCTCCAAATGACAAACAATTAGAAACTTATCAAGTTACTTGGAAGGACTGCAGTTAAGTATATATAGGAGTAATAAATTAAAATTAGGGTACTCTTACTAAAGAACGTTTCAGGAGTATTAAAAATAGCTAAATAAAAAAAGTCAGCAGTAACAGGTCATTGTTTGATACAGTTTCACAAAATTGAACAAATAAACCAAATTATTAAATGATTTGAAAAGACCAAAAGAACTCACAGTTTGGGAAAAGATATACATTTAGAAGAACATGAATGGGACCAAGAATTTTGTAGTTCCTGGTGAGCAAAACTTGATCTCGAACTATTTTTTGAAGAGAGAAATGTTTTTATATATTAAATTCGTGAAAACAGCTGATGATGGCGACAATGGGTCGCCGATACTGCAGTGCTGTGTTTACAAAAACATAGAAGTATGAGGTAAGAAGAAATCATGATTCATTTAATTCTTAACAGAGAAATGTTTGCATGAACTGGGATCATGAAGTTCATTTATCCTCCAATCAGGTGGCACAAGAAAATCTGGTGTTAATGGCTCAATTCAAACATTCAGAATTTTGTAGGGAATGGGGATCACATTTTAAGAGGTGAAGTGTGGAGTTTCTGATTCATATTGAACTTATATAGAAAAAAATTACTATGAGATTTAATTTAAGAATTAAATTAAAGTGTTTAATATCTCACCTCATATCCAGATTTCTATTTAATCCGGTTTTAAAGCTTGGGCAGCTTCATCTTCAGTAATTTCTTGTCGACTGATGTTATGTCAATCAGGAGAACTGCTTCTTCCTCCCTCTGTTGGTGGGCCGATGAACCTTCAGATCAAATCAGAATCAGCGGGAATTTCGAAGTTTATAAGTTATTCTTTCTTGTTTTTTTAATGTAGATTTTTTCTCAAATTGGAAAAAAAAACTTCTGATTGTAAGTCAAGATGGATGCAACATGTTCATCAAATGGAAGATCACAGGATACCCAAACAAATGTTAAGATATCAACTTGCAGGAAGAAGAAGATCAGGACGTCCACTCAAAAGAGTGTTTCTCTTGAGGCCGAAACAGGTCAACAAATGGCCTAAATTTGTGAATGAACTATGATGATGATGATGATTTTTCTCAAACCGTGAGTTCTTTTTGTTTTTCTATTTGTTTAGTTGGGCCTTTCCTGCCTCAAGGGGTTGTAAGTATGAAGACTTGATTCTCCAGGTTGGGTTTTTGGGTACAGGACTAATAATGCAACCCTTTACAAATCACCAACGTTGAGAAGCCCTAGAGCATGATCTGTACTGATCTAAGGAAACAACCTGGTATAAAGAAAAGGAGTATGAGATAAAAACAAGACTGGTTCCTAGCAAGAATTAAAAAAAAAAATAGGCATAAGGAATTGGAAAGCAAGAGCCAAAGTGAATGAATGGTTGTCATAAGGGAGGATTTGTAAGGTCAAATTAAAAGAACTGTCTTGCCTATAATGTTGATGATGAAGTAAAAGGAAATAAATATGATTTAAAACAAATAAATGAAAATTTTATAATATCCAAATACACAAAAAAGGTATTACTTGCTGAAAGAAATCCTCCATCAGATGATAAAAAGCCAGTCATCCATGGTAATAAACCATCATAATTTGATAAAAGTGTTTGAAGTGGCTCTTCAATCAGAAATGGCTCATCATTTTCTCCTGGTTGAGTTTCCACAACTGGTTTAAATGGTATCATAGGGTCAATGTTCCATTCCTATAATAATATATTTAATTAATACAATGAATTATGAGCTCTGAAATAATAAACAAATAAGATAAAGGAGAGCGAGAAATAATGAATGTAGAAAAGGATATTGTACAAGAGATTGAAGAAATCCAACTAAGATGGTATGGACATAATTATATTGAGAAGAAGGAACACAGAAACAAACAAAGGAGTATTGAAATGGATACCTCCTGGAAAAGGGAAATGTGGTAGATCAAAGCCAACGTGGATAAAGCGAATTCAAGACAACATGAAGAAGACAAATATGACAGAAACAGACACGCAAGACTGGGAAGTGTGGAAGAAAAAAATTGTATATTTTGGTTGAGGATACCTGTGTAAATAACAGAAACAATCCTGAAATAAATTTAAAAAAAGATAAAGGAGAGAAATGCCTGCTATCTATGTTGAATTCAGTGGCAACTATTCTCATTTTGCTTGGAAATACAAGCAACCTGAATTCTAAGACATGATTTTCTTTGAAATGATCTCAAGGTTCATCAAATTAACCCCAGATGGTAACTTTGTAGATGAAGATATAGACAAAAATTCGATAGTCATGATGTTGCCTGAGGATGTTGAAATATGTAGTTTCTGTGTTAGAAAAACATGAAGTATGAGGTAAGATAAGATACGACTCACTTTATTACTTGTCTTCCACTTCTGAGTCCCATGTCTCAGTACTCCATGTGGAATTTGTGATGAAAAATTCTGAAGTTTGAAACTACCTTTTCATTAACATGCCTATTCGGCATCTATTTTTATGCTTTCTATTCCATCATCACTCTCGATTTTGAGGCAGCAGTCAAGCTTAAGTGTAAAAGCTGATGCAACATCAGGTCGATTAAATCAAACTAGATTTCTAATTAATTGACTTGGCAGGACAATGATTTTCTCCTGTCAAGAACTTAATTATACCACTTCTCCACATTTATGTCATTCATTTCATTGCATATCATCTATCTCTGTGATCACACCATAGCTGGCATCCTCATATCACAGACTTTCAATAACAGGGGGCTTCATTTCATCTCATTTCTCAACATGACATTACACTAATCACAACTAATACCTAACTATACATTCTGATAGTGAAAAAAAAATACTTAACCATAAATACCGATGATTTTTCAAAAAGTGTAGCAGCATCTTTTTCTTTCAAACATTCTATAATTTCTTTACTTGATTCAGAGGAGCAGTTGAGTAGTTTAGCAAGTGTTTCAGTTTGATATCGGGTTGTGCTATTTGGACTAAATGTGCATAGATTTAGTGAACAGCCACTTTCAGAGATTCCACGATGGAATAATCCTAAAACACATATGTAGATGGAAACAAGTAAATTATTATAATTATTATAAATTAATAGTAAGGAGAAAAAAAAAGTGGTTCAAATCTGGGTTCATACATAAATTTCTCTCTCTACCAATACAAATATAGATGTTCACATCATTGTGAGTTATAATGAGGGTTATAACTTTTTGGACTCTTTATTGAAATAAAATATATCCTGTGCAATAAATGGATGAACTTTTACTTAAAACTACTGAAAAAGGCCTTCATTTCACTGAGCTTCAAGAAAAGGTCAAAAGGTCACCCCCAAATCAATATTAAATATTGATATATAAATATATTTGAGGGTGACCTTTTCTTGAAGCTCAGTGAAATGAAGGCCTTTTTCAATGTTTTAAGTAAAAGTTCATCCATCCACTGCACAGGAAATATTTTATTTCACAAAAGTCCAAAAAGTTATAACCCAACATATATATTCTTTTTTTTTTTTTGGTCTTGGTCATTTTTATGTCGTCTAGATAGGATTGGGGAAGATCTGTAAACAAAATTTCAAACATATTTTTATGAGAACAACCTCAATAGCTTCATTCCTTTGTAATTTGTTAAAGTGAAAGAATTAGTAGTACATACCTTTACTAAGAGGTGATAACATATGGTATTCAACACTTGCACCTCCAGCACTTTCACCAAATATTGTTATACTGTTTGGATCTCCACCAAATGCCTCAATGTTCTCTTGTACCCAGCGCAGTGCAAATACTTGATCCTTGAATCCATTGTTACCAGGACACACTGAATCTCCAGTGCTTAAAAATCCTTTAAAATGTTAACAAATTATATTAACAATAAATATAAACAAATTAAATTAATAATTTTTTTGAAGAGAAAAAAAGGTTTCCCAAACTGGGAATTGAATCCAAGACCTCTGGTTTTATGCACACATGCACTGACCATTGTGCTACTCAGGCTTCCTTGTTTAAACACAAGTAGCCTGAGTATCATAATTGCTAATGCACTGGTGCTTACCAGAGGTATTGCGTTCAATTCCTTGATCAGGAAAAAATGTTTTTCTTCAAAAACTACTTATTCAATCTGAATGTATAATTTTGCATCATAACATATTATTTAATGGAGTTAAAACATGGACAGTAACAATAAGGGTTTAAATAGAATTCAAGCATGCGTGAAAAAACACTAAAGTAAGATTTTTTTTTTTAAATTGGAAAAAAATTAAAGTTGAAATGGATGCTAATATTATAAGATGGTATTGCCATGTTAAAAAGAATGAATATTGAATGGGTACTGTGACAAGCACTAAAATTTAGATTAGGGGGAAAAACACCAGTCTGTGATCTCAATTCGTAGCGACTTGGAATGGCCTCCCAGATCTTGTGACCTTACTCCATGTGACTTCTTTTTATGGGGTTATATTAAGTCCAAAGTCTACATGAACAAACCACAAACTCTTCTCCAACTTAAGGAAGAAATTCTATAACTGCCTGCCAAGACAGTGGAGGTGGACATATGGCTGATATAATTTTCTGCACTTAAATGGAAGTGTATGTTGATAAAAAAAATTATCTTGATACATTTTTTTCACTTAATTATTACATTTTTAAAAATTGCACAATATATGAAGGATACTTTATTAATGAAATCTAAAAAAATTATGCAAAAATTTGTAGGGTAATATATTTAAATAATTCCATCTTAAAACCATCTGAATCAGATGGTTTCTAGGACTTACAGCTAATAATTTAATTCTTCTATAGTAATGAGGTCAAAAAAGAATATTTATATAATTTGTAGCATAACTTGATGTTTGACTATTGTTATTGGTCCAAAGATTGTGCTAATATCTAACCATTCTTTCATTGGTATTGGGTTTATGTTGAAATTATCTTTTACTGATTTTTTAACTCCTTTAAAAATGTATATACTTTGCAATGTTGTCCATGAACATCATATTAATTTTTATTTTGTCAGTTTCCACCAGGTTGTCATATGACATTTCTGGAATTCTCTCTTGGCATTGGCAGATTAGTAACCCACTTCTAGGGTTGAGGTGCCTGGAAGTCGGAGTTACATTACCCCGATGATATGATGGTTGGTAACTCATAATCAAACACCAGGAGAGTTTTATTTTAGAAAAAAAAATTACGTTCGAACCAGTAGTCGAACCCCGGACCTCTGACTCTGTACCGTTACGCCATTCGAACTTCCAATAGGAACATCAAATTTATTTGTACTTATACAATTGTTACGCCATTTGAACTTCCGATAGGAACATCAAATTTCTTTCTACTTATACTTATACAATTATACTTATACTTATACAATTAATTGTATAAGTAGAAAGAAATTTGACGTTCCTATCAGAAGTTCGAATGGCGTAACGGTTACCACACTGACGTATAGAGTCAGAGGTCCGGGGTTCGACTCCCAGTTCAAACATAATTTTTCTTTCTAAAATAAAACTATATCCAATTCTGGAACATGTTAATTTAAAAATATAGCATTAAAACCAAGAGAGTACTTAAACATAAACTTAACTTACATTCCAAAACATGGGCAATCAGAGGAATATTTTCCCTTTAAGGAAAAATTTATGTGTTCTGACTGAGAAATCAAACTGGGTACCTCATTCATTGTAGTCAGAAGTTCTGTCAACAAGACCATGAGACTGGTCACATCATATTCAATGTTGTTACTTATAAATTTTAGCATAAAATAACTCTGTTTGTAAACTTACCAAGAGGTCCTAGACGGTAGTTGATAGTAACAAGGATGATATCTTTATCCAATAAATACTGAGGTCCATAAGTATTAGAACTTCCTGTACCTGACTGCCAGCCTCCACCATGGATCCAGAACATTACATCCAGAGGTTCTAATTTCCCCATCTGACAACATACATTATTTTAATAAATCAATGGGAAGTGATACTATGAACTACTAAATTATCAATAAAATATAAATATGAATCAGAAACTTCATACCTCATCTCATACAATATGCTTTTCTCACCTGACATTTAAAAAACATTTTCATCTCAAGTTTTGGGATATTTAATTCACTATTTATTTATTAATGAGTTGATTATTTTAACTCAACTCATTAATAATTGGAATAAATCTCATAGTGTTATTTACTACATGTATTAAATTAATTCACTATGACTGTTTATTGAGGAATCGGGATTTAGATGCTGATAAAAATCAAGATTTTCAAACATGTCAGGTGAGAAATATATATGTTACGAGGAGAGATGTGAAGTTTCTGATTTATGTTTAAATTCTGTTATTACAAATTATGTTTCTTACTTGTAATTAATTAGTTTAATATAAATTACAGAAATTTCAGAATGTTATTACTTAAAAATAATAATAATAACACCAACAAAAAGGTAAAGGATAAAGTTGGTTAATAATTTAAGTATGTTAAAATTTTTCCTTATGGAATATGATTTTATTTTTTATTATAATATTTTAATTAATATAAGATCTCAATACAGGCCACAGGAGGCCCTTGGGGTAGTAGGAAATTAAAGCTACCATTTCTAGACAATGTTCATACGGTCCCGGGTTCGATTCCCGGTCAAGCCATAGGAATTTTTCCTTAAAGGGAATTATTCCTGTGGTTACCCATGGTCTACAACAGCGATGTAAAACATGAGCTCCGTGAGACGGTGTGCTCTGATATGCACCAGGAGCACTCTGCTGTACAGATAATGCTATCTGGTGACTTGGTTCACTTTCACTCTTCAAACGCAATGATAAGCATGGCTAGGTTTAGCATGGAGACCTTTCGAGAATCAAGCCTTCATATTTTTTTGGCACAGAATATCTCTCCTAATTTTGAAATGGTTAAATTAGCTTATTCAATGAAATAAGAAAGACAAAAACATAAAAATTGCCTTTAAAACTAATAACAAACTCAAGAACATCATATCAAACAAAATTGAAGTAACAAATAAATTCGAAAATAAAGACGTTTATAAACTAAAGTACAAAATTGCAATAAGTTTTACATCGGTAGAACAAGAAATTTGAACACAAGATATACTGAACATTAAAAAAATATAATTTATTATTATTATTATTGTCGTCTACGTCATTGCTGTCATTGACATTATCATTGTCATCGTCATCGTCATCATTATCATTATTATTATTATTATTATCATCATCATCATCGTCATCATCGTCATCACCATCATCATCGTCATCATCATCACCACCATCACCACCACCATCATCATCATCATCACCATCACCATCACCATCACCATCACCATCACCTTCACCTTCACCTTCAACTTCACCATCACCTTCACCATCACCATCACCATCACCATCACCATCACCATCACCATCACCATCACCTTCACCATCACCATCACCATCACCATCACCATCACCATCACCATCACCATCACCACCACCATAACCACCACCATCACCACCATCACCATCACCACCACCACCATCACCACCACCATCACCACCATCACCACCATCATCACCACCATCATCACCACCATCATCACCACCATCATCATCACCATCATCATCACCATCATCATCACCATCGCCATCGCCATCGCCACTGCCACCGTCACCGTCACCGCCACCGTCACTGCCACCACCATCACCATCACCATCATCATCATCATCATCACCATCATCACCATCATCATCATCATCATCATCATTATTATTATTATTATTATTATTATTATTATTATTATTATTATTATTATTATTATTATTATTATTATTATTATATTATTATTATTATTATTATTATTATTATTATTATTATTATTATTATTATTATTATTATTATTGAAACTCCAAATATTTTGAAACCCTATTTTGCTACAAAGGCATTTTAGAGTTGTAGCTTATTATAACAATATTGTAAAACAGTAATATTATCCTATGGTTTTGAATGAGTGTTATGAATTACATAAATCTTCTATAAGTGTCTTAGGAAATACTACATGTTGTTATGAATGTGTGTGTTATGAATTTCATAAAATATTTATAATAATTTTGGTTTTTAAAAATCACTTCAAACATTGAGGCAGAAGCGTCATCATCATTTAAAAGTAAGTTTAACCAGAATCGTTGTCTTTCGAATACAGGACAATCAAATAAAACATGTTTTACAGATTATATTGATTATTGACATTTACAATTATGATCACTGTCTGGGTTAATATTGAATCTCTAAAATAACTTCCAAATTTTCCATTTTCATAAATTGTGTTAAAATAAAATTTGGAATTAAATGTTTTATATTTAGCCTATGGTGTACCATAGGAAAGAAAAGCTCTTTAGTCAAAGCACCATTTGCACTCATTAGCCAACGTTCATTCCAATCAATGATGATATAGTCAACAGTTTATTTTTAACATAGGATATTGGACACTTTGAAAATGAATAATGAAGCTCTGAAGATGCTGCAGATTTAGCTAGTTGATCGGCACATACATTTCCCATAGCTCCCTGGTTCCCTCGTATCCAAGACAGGCACAGGTGTTTTGTGTAATTTTTTATGTTATGTTATTTATTTATGTTAACATAACATAAAAAATATTAATAACGAAGAAAAATCAAGTTTTGCCAAACATATACTTGAAACGGGTCATCAGTTTGACAAAATCGATAATACTATGTCAAAATTACACAGAAAGAATAACAACAACAAAAATTAGCATCCTAGAACACAGAGTAATTTTAAAAGAAGCTGAGAATAAAGACTTGCTCAACAAGAACACGCCCGCAGACCTGAACCCGTTGTTCAATTTATACAACAACATTAGTACTGTAGCCTCACTATTATGGTTGTCCAGCGGCTCGCTTTGTTTCCCCACAGGTGTTATATATAATTAAATACAAAGATGCTGACTACCACCACTATAATAATTCTGCATGTTAATCATTGTCAATCATTGTTGCTCCACCCGCTTTTATATAAACGGACAATCATCATAGTGAGGCAATAATACCAGTTGAAATGCAGAAGATGAAATATTATTTTAAAGGCCATCATATTTTTAACTACTTGACGAAGTTTTCAAACAGAACTTTATTTTAGATGAGGACGACTGGTTTATCAGGTACTAATTTTATATTTTTAATATTGAATTAGTTAATGGGAGTAATAGACGAATAAATATTATTGCTTAAATTAATATTGAGAAGCTAAAGCTATTATTATGATAGAAATAAGTGAATTAATGAACACAATTAAATTATTGTAAATCAATGGTAAAGAGAAAAATGTTTGCCTGAACCGGGAATTGAACCCCAAATCTCTAGCTTTCCGTGCTAATGCTCTGTCCACTGAGCTAATTCAGGCTTCATTCCCATCCAAGCAGAAATCCTTCCTTTACCTTATTCTACTGGTCCCACATTCAATTGCAATGAATCATCACTCACAAATACACAATGAATGGCTTCTACCTGAAGAAGACATGAAGGGACTCCACACAGCTATAGCATTATTTATTAAATTAATATTGAGAAGCTAAAGCTATTACTATGATAGAAGTAAGTAAATTAATGAACACAATTAAATTATTGTAAAGAAGCCATTTATTGTGTATTTGTGAATGATGATTCATTCCAATTGAATGTGGGACCAGTAGAGTAAGGTAAAGGAAGGATTTCTGCTTGGATGGGACTGAAGCCTGAATTAGCTCAGTGGACAGAGCATTAGCACGGAAAGCTAAAGGTTCGGGGTTCGATTCCTGGTTCAGGCAAACATTTTTCTCTTTACCATTGATTTACAATAATTTAATTGTGTTCATTAATTTACTTATTTCTATCATAGTAATAGCATTAGCTTCTCAATATTAATTTAATAAATAATGCTATAGCTTTGTGGAGCCCCTTCATGTCTTCTTTAGGTAGAAGCCAGTCATTGTGTATTTGTGAATGATGATTCATTGCAATTGAATGTGGGACCAGTAGAGTAAGGTAAAGGAAGGATTTCTGCTTGGATGGGAATGAAGCCTGAATTAGCTCAGTGGACAGAGCATTAGCACGGAAAGCTAAAGGTTCGGGGTTCGATTCCTGGTTCAGGCAAAAATTTTATCTCTTTACCATTGATTTAAAATATTATTGCATTTAGACCTTCTTCTAAAATTGGTATGATATTAGATCCCACAATCCGTTTTGAGACTCATAGTAGCCAACCTGAGTTGACTCTGTAAAGAATGCCATATATGAGCCAACAGTTGCCTATTACAAAGATAAATGCCAATTAGATAGTATAACTGTCACAGGTTTGATGATCGGGGCAAGAGGTAGCCTACTATACCAGGATTCTTAGCTAAATTTTGGAATTTCTTATATTTGAACAGAGTGTATCTTTTTATAATTGCCATCATTGTTGTTAGAGGATCAATTTCAATTTTAAGAAACCATGTTTACAAAATTTCTATGTTATAGAATATACTTGAATTACAATTAGTAATTTTTAAATGTATTTTATCAATTTTGAAAATTAATTGTCTGTATCACTTTTTCCCTGTGGCAATTCTCTAATGAGGAAAGTTTTATATAAAAAATATAATAAAATAAAAAAAAAAATGTCGAGTGTCAAGTAAGAATGCTCGGGAAGTAGCACCCTAAAAAGAGGTGATTTATTTTCCTACACTAGGAACAATAAATATACCCACAATTTTTTTTTTCATGTACCAAGAAATATTAAATCATGTTTGTTAAAATGGTGTAGAAACACATGAACATTTTAAACGTATTCTTATCTTTTGTTTTGTTTGTACGTAGAGGCATGTTGGTTCTTAATTTTTTTTTCAGGCAAATATTAAATATTGCAGATTAAAATCTTTTGAGGTATTATTTAATACTGTAAACCAGTTAATACTATCCATTAATAAATGCTTTACTCCTGTTTGTGCGTTGTTTTATATTTCAATTCCTCCTGTTATAAGCGTTCATGACAATGGTAGTCTTTCGTATAGGTCCCGCCGGAGATATAGGAAGTAGAATACATGCTCCAGAGTTAGTACCACGCTCCGCATGGAACTTGGAGCTCTGACCTATGACATGTCTGGTCTAGAATTTAGGTTAAGTTTAGGTTAAGAACTCTCTTGGCACTACATTATCATTTATCACCCATCGTATCATCAAGGTAACGTAACTCCACCTTCTAGGTGCCCCAACTTCAGAAGTGGGTTCAATTACGCCAATGCCAGGAGAGAACAACCATCATCATCATCATAGTACATTCATGAATTTAGGCCATTTGTTGACTTGTTTCGGCCTCAAGAGAAACACCATCTAAAAGTCTTTTGAGTGGACGTCCTGGTCTTCTTCTTCCTGCAGGTTGATATCTTAACATTTGTTTGGGTATTCTGTGATCTTCCATTCATTGAATATGTTGCATCCATCTTGACTTATAATCAGAAATTTTGTTTTCTAAAGTTTCCATGTGTAATTCCTCTAAGATGTCTTCATTTTTTTTGTGATCTAGTAGTGTGTATCCTGCAGTCCTCCGAAGGTATCTCATTTCAGCAGATCTAAGTCTCTGTATATCCTTCTGTTTCAACGTCCATACTTAGCTATCATACAAAAGGGTTGGAAGAGCCAGTGTTTTATACACTTTTAATATTGCATGCTTTTGGACTAACTGTGGCTTGAAGATAGAATTTATTAACCCTAAAATTCTTTAAAATTTAGATATTTTTGCATTTACATCCTTTTCTTCTTCATATGAGATATTGCATCCTAGATATGTAAAATTATTCACCTGCTCCAAAATTTTATTGTCAAGTACAATTTTACTTCTGACAGGATCTACACCTTGAAATGCCATAATTTTTGTTTTTTCTGTAGATATCTTCAATCCATATTCTTCTGTAGTTTTGTTAAGAACAACCAGAAATGTCAAAATGACAAAATGACAACCTGTGGCATTGAATAAAAAAAATATATATTTCTAGACAAACAACACAAGATACCAGCCATGTTGTCTATCCTGCATAACAGCTGCCCTTACCCCACAACAAGTGTTTGATACTCATTTCTGTTAGAGGCTGATTCAACCCTAGGCCATGGTGCCACTAGAAAATTATGTCATGTTACTCATCCACACTTTGGACCAACTTACTGGTCTGACCCTTGCACCCTTCCATACATGCAAGGGTAGGAACATTCTGGAAACCAGTCTTGAATTCTTTCGTTCAGAAAATCTATTCCAGTATTGATTATCTGGAAAATGATTTCTCTAGAAAGTATATCTAGAGAGGTTGTTTGCTGGCTGCACATGACTCAAATCAAAGTCCTATTTGGCTCTTTTCACGGCCTTTTAATGCAAGAAAATTAATGATACATCGAAAAGCAATTACTAATGTACAGTATTTTATATGTGCAATATAGTATTCTAATGATACATTAACTTAAAGAAAACTTTACACATATTTTATATTCTGCCATTTTTATGTCTCCAAATAATTTAACATCTGAACTATGTTTTTATTATTCATTTCATACATCTCAATGATGGATAAATCATATTTGAAGAGAAAAATTATATGCTCAGACTGGGACTCGAACTCAGGACCTTTGGCTTTCTAGGCCAATTCTCTACCGACTCAGCTATCTGGACGAGTTCCAATCTAAATGTAAATCTTCTGCTTATACACGCTATCAATTCCCATGCACCAAATGCTATGAAACCTTTACTTCTATCTTGCAAATGATGGCTTCTTTATTAAGAAGACATTTATTTGGGAATTTTATATTATATTATAAAGCCAGTATGGCTCTTTAGATGTTTTTATTATCCATTTCATTGGCGGATAAATCATATTTGAAGAGAAAAATCCAATTTACTTCTTTTCAGTATCAGTCTGCCTTTTTTTTATTTTATTTTTTATTTTCTATTTATTCTCTCTTGGATAGCTCTTATTTTTTCGGCTTTGATTGTATTAGAACAGTTGAGGACTTTCATATATCTACACTGTATTTTTTTAGAAAACTATTCTTTACAACCTCGTGGGCTCTCACCTTGATGGGGTTAGAGTGATTAACCTGTTACTAACATTTTAACCATACAAGAAAATAAGAGATGTCACATAAGCTGCATGTACATCAATACAACCCTTTTGCAATTTATATACTTATGGAAAAATTAACAGTCAGTTCTTCTAGAATTATGACGATGCAATGAATTCATATAATTGGGTACAGTTGATATGAGGGTCAGTCAAAAAGTAATGCCTTCTATTTATTTCTCTTTTAAGAAGTTAGTTAGGTGAAAAATTTCAATTCGGTAAAATTCCTCAAATACTCTTCTCCAATCCATTGCAATAATAACTTCCTAAGCCAATGGGTGGCAGCACTGCATCCTCATGCAAAATGGCTGACATTGATGTACATATTAGACAGTATCCTGTGATTGAATTCTTGAATGCAGAAGGTGAAACACCTTTACACATTCATGAAAGGTTGAAAAAAAAATATAGAGATTCAACAGTACTGTTAGACAATGGGTTCATCGCTGTAACGAAGCTGAAGGACAAACACAATTGGCTGATGCAAACAGAGCAGAAGGCCTGTGACGTCAGTGACTCCATGCAACATTCAGCGAGTTAATGAGATCATTTGTGAAGACTGCCGAGTAACAACAGATGAATTATGTCTCATTCTCGCCAGCGGTAAAGGTAGTGTAATGATAATCATTCAACAACTGAGGCACTCAAAAGTTTGTTCATGGTGGATACCAGTCATCACACAGCTGAAGAGGTTGTGAAACTTGGTTGGGAAGTCTTGCCTTATCCACATTACAGCCCTGACCTAGCACCATCAAACTTTCATTTGTTTGGGCCCCTAAAGGAAGTTCATTGTGAAATTCATTTTGAAGATGGGGACGTAGTAAAAACATCCATGCTTCGATGGCTTAGCAAGCAAGATCATAAGAATTCACGATTCATTTGATTCTTATTAACACATTGGTAACGGGCCACGGAGATCTCCGTATTTAAATGGGCAGCGCTAGACGACCGGTCACGGAGATTTTCGTTTTTACGTTTTCTATGGTTTTCCAGCCTCTTCGCTTTTGAACGAGCATGCAATTTTGTTCTTTCTCATTGTGAAATAAACTTTAGTTGTTTTTGTACCCCTCTCTTCTCTTTTATGAAATTGCCAACTTTACAGAAAGAGTTGTTTACAATTTTAAGACAGACGGCTGGCGAAATATGGAATTTTCATGCCGATAGTTAGGCGATTACGGGATACGTATGTAACCTGTAAATATATGTTGCAGAGGGGAAAAATTAGAGGAAACACTATTTTGCGTTCTGGAGCCGAATTTATATCTGTGGCATCATGTCCACCAGGATAATTATTATAATAGTGTGGCTATAGCTTAAAATTTGCCTCGAAAGAAAGACTAGAGTTGCTGAGACCAATAAAGATTAACAGAGTGCTTTTTTTCCAAATCATTTGTGGAAGCAGGAAATAAACTCAAACCACCAGGAGAAAATTGGTATTTTGTATTAAGGGGGGGACTCTTGCTACAAAGGACAATCGAAACATAAAAGAGACGCACAGAATGCGCGTCAGGCAACACGAGAGTGGGAGGGGTAAAGTTGTAAAATGTTGCCCCTATTTGAATACTTCAAAATAACACGTCTGTGGAAGGTTGTTTTTTGTGTAAAAACGGGCTGACCAGTACCTATCATATTACTCCATCCTTAGAAAAAACAGTGAAATGGAACAAGAAAGTTTTATTGTAGCTTCTGAAATGTGCACCCTTTAATGCTTTTTGGGTCTATAAATTTCAAAATCCTAACAAAAAAATATCAAACAGACGTTTTTTGCTTGAAACAGCCTCTTGTTTGGCAGTCGTGAAATTAGGAACAGGTGACAGGGAAGGGGAAGAAAGACAGGGTGAAAAGGAAACCACTTCTAGGACACCACGTCAAGACCCACCAAGGAGGCTGAGACATGAAGAAACATAAATTAACACTAATTGTGTCTGAAAAAATACCCCTCCAAACCTTGCCGCGTTTGCAGTGAACACAAGAAAAGAAACTCGCTACATTTGCAGTGAACACAAGAAAAGAAACTCGCTACATATGCTCTTTTGCCCTGTGCCTTTACATGAAGGGAAATATTTCCAACGCTATCAAACCCTCAATTTCTACTAGAACGTCTGGCGAGAACACTAATAAAGATTTACTGATGCATTATTGTTATTGACTGTAAACATCACACTGTGCTAGCGTGGTTTAAAATTTAAAAGTTCACGCTACTGACTGAAATGTCCGGTCTAGCAGCGGTGGGTGGAACGCACAGCTGTCGGTCACCAATGTGTTAAGAAAACCTCATAATGTTAAAATTCCCAAATTGATTACATTTAAAAAAGCAAGACCATGCTTTCACCACATGCCCTTGTCAAAAGGTGGAGAAAAATAGTGGAAAAGGATGCAGATTATATTGAAAAATGACAAATTAATCATCCATTTTGTGGGTTTCATGGTATGTAAAGTGCATTTAAATATCTTCATAATTAAAAGAAAAAATAGGAGGCATTACTATTTGACTGACCATTGTACATGGTATGGATAATTAATGATAGATAAAATCCATAGCCTGAGTGAAGAAAATTTGTAAAAATTAGTTGTTGTGCATTGTTTTAGGAGAAAATAAATAGTAACATAAGGCAACATCCAAATGTTACAGTCCTCATTTTTACTATTTTTTTCCCATTATATATTAATAAATATATGAATGTTTAAAGATTTGATAGTGGGTTCTAGTGATAACACATGTTATTGGAGTGAGGCATTATGTTCTGTGTGAAAGTAATGTAAAGCTGTTTTCCATACCGGTACCTTTGGAGTGTACACATTTAGATATAAACAATCCTCTTGTCCTGTGACAGGCTCTGTAAGCAGAATTCCACTCTGAGTGCAATCTGGACCATTTGTTCTTGTATCTAGTATTCCTTCCCATGGCTCAACTGGTTGAGGTGGCTATATGTAAAAGAAATTGATATAATTAATATAAAATATTTACTAATTAATATTTATTTATTTAATGCAGGGCACTAGAAATCAAATTTGTTCGCTTAAATGACTCCTATCTACATATACAATAAATACAATAACAGAATACAGAAACACTAAATAAAATGAACTAAATGATCATATATAGACGGTGTATTTCCCTTGACCAAATAATTGAAAAACACAGCCCAATCAGTTAGTTATCATCATTTATTCTAAAAAAGCTTTTGATGCAGTTGAATTAGACAAATTATGGAAAATATTAATAGAGAGAGGAATAAAAACATATAATAATAATGATGATGATGGTGATGATGGCAATGATGGTGATGGTGATGACGGTGACGATGACGATTATTGTGGCAGTGATGGTGACGATGACGATTATTGCGATCACGGCAGGGCCTAACCGCAATGATAATAAAATATGATAAAAAACCTATGAAGCATATACGATATATACTTGTTTATTATACCAGAAGATAGGAAATAAATAATCACCTTTATAATGCTGATTGGAGTCACACTCAGAGCTAATACAAGGGTTTCTTTAATAAAAACACAAGGGAAAAATTATAATAAAATATAATATCTTGGACCAAAAGTGATTTCATATCAATATGTTTTTCAAACTAAGAGGATACACTTACGAAAGCTTATATAATCAAATAACCAATTTTGCTTTTGACTAACACAAGTTTTAAACTGTGGGGACACACTTACGAAAGCTTATATAACCCAGTAAACATTTATGCCTTTTGAATAACACATAATATAAGTGGAAAAACATCTTATACCTACAATATGGCCCTGACAGAACCAGGATTATTGCTAAAGGTTGGGTAATGAAAATAGGGTTTCCACGAATCTTGAAACTAGAGAAAGGAAAAACCTATGGTATATAAACTCTCAAAAATTGGGGGAAAATCATAATGGAGTTGGGGAACCCAAGCATTCGCTTCGGGTTCCCCCCGGGACGAGTGGAGGTAAGAGCATCCTTTATATCATCATACTAAAAATATCATGGTTTTTCAAAATTGCCATTTTCTTGAAGAAAAATAACTTTAGAATAATTTGCATAATTATTAAGAATATGCTTTATCATGAGAGCATCCTTTATATCATCATACTAAAAATATCATGGTTTTTCAAAATTGCCATTTTCTTGAAGAAAAATAACTTTAGAATAATTTGCATAATTATTAAGAATATGCTTTATCATGAGAAGACCAAAGGATAAAACAAACTAAATATTAATGATTAATAACCTAAAGTTGTTTTAATGGAACTCTCTCTGAGTATTATCAAGTTTGAATCTATTCGGCGCAATTCAACATGGCGATTTTTAACTGCCTTTAATAACTTGTTTTTTATGTTTTGTTTTAATATTCCTCTTTATGTTTTGTTTTATTTAAATAAATAATGTTATTTTATGGTTTACTGTGTTTCTATGTGATGTATTCCCACCAAAACCAAGGCCAACAGCTCGGGCCAAAGATCACTTAAAATATAGAGATCTTTTTTACGCTACGTTATGACTGGGATTAATCTCGGTTGTAAAAATCTGGTGCCAGCTATGGGGGATATTATCCCGCAAGAAACGAACCGAAAAAAAAATCAAAATTTGAATCGGGAATTTAATAAACATCACAATTGGTACTAACCATAAAATGATTAATCTATGTCCTTGTTTTTTTGTAAACAGGAGAGAGACCAGGAACTCAACTATAGGGTATTAATAAGCAGATGTCTGGCTTTAAGAAATTTTTTTGTCGTGTATTTTTTTTTTTTGTGTTGTCGATGTTTATTATTTTTTGGGATATATAATTCATACTGACGTGGTTCCTTTTTTAAGTTACATTCAGATGCTATATATTTTTTCTAGGTTATGTTATATGTTTTTTTACAGAATATTTGTAGGGTTATATTGTTTGAGTTACAGGAAGTTTATTTTATGGTTATTGTAGTAATAGAATTGATTTTTTTTTTGTGTTGTGGCAATATCTCATGTTCGTAATATGATGACTTTCTCTGTGTGGGATATAGGTCATAATCTAACGACGTTCATTTTCTTTATTTAGGAAAACGAAATGTTTAGAGAATGAATCTTTTCTGAAAAGCATCATATGTAGCTTTAAACGCCACTCCTCGAATTAGATTTGCAATTTTTTTCTGAACTACAAGTGTACAAAGATAAATTATGGTTTTGAAACAAACAAGATGGCGGAAGGGAAAAAAAAGGGAAATGCGAGTAAGCAACGTGAGCAAAACATTGTCAGACCAAATCACTAAAAATTTATGTTTAGGGATAAACAAGCCCATTAAACAAACATGATCAGTATCAATAATAATAATAATAATAATAATAATAATAATAATAATAATAATAATAATAATAATAATAATAATAATAATAACAATAATAATAATAATAATAGGTATATGTTCTCTAGAGGTATTTTTATTGCTCAGAGAATCAAAACACTAAGATTTAACGAAGTACTGATTAACCTTTTTTTTCAGACTAGATGACAAAAACCCAGATATTGATAAGCATATGGGTGGATCCATTGTGGGAATTAATAATTAAGTTTAACTCTATCCAACACGATAGAAGCTAATACGGTTGAGGTAAGTTATATGCCGGTCACAATTCTACATTTACACTCTTATACCACTGATGCACTAAACACTTGTAAACACGTTTGTACTGTTTAAACAATTTGCAACGATATTTAAGCTTTCTTTAAAATATTTTATATTTACGTAAAATATGATCGTGGATAATAAAACTATTCTAATAATAAACTCGGATAAAACTATGACTGATTTAACACTAAAATTAAATCATAACTGGTAATTAAAACTTTTAGATTTAAACAAACAACAGTGGCCGCATGACAAGGCAGGACATGAGGCGAATAACTGAGCAATGATACAGATTTTTTTCTGGAATTATAACGTGATATGGTAGGCGAGCACAGATAATGTGTTAGAACATTTTTGCAAAAAAAAAAAAAAAAAAAAAAGGATCGAGAGTTAGGGATAAAAACTAATGCGGACAAGGATAACTAAGTGGTTAGGCCTAAAGGAGATTATCCGTTCTTGAGATACATATATATGGAGAATTACCTTCAAACATAATACAAAATAAAACCTATAATAATAACATAGGTGAAGAAAACAAATTACGACTAATGAGATGATATTACCAAATTAAGAGAAATAGGACACTACAAGGAATGATACTACTAAACGAGAAAATAAAAAACAACATTCCCAGTAAGACTGATAATAATAATAAACGAGAGACTTAAAACAACAACTTTGAATAATAATAATAATAATAATAATAATAATAATAATAATAATAATAATAATAATAATAATAATAATAATAATAATACTAATAATAATAATAATAATAATAATAATAATAAAGGCGAAAATACAAGCAAGCGACCACAATAATGATAAGAACAGTAATAATGGTAATAATAATAATAATCAACATTACGGAGTTCGGAAAAATCATATAATAATAATAATAATAATAATAGTAAAGATAGTACTGATAACAATAATAATAATAGAATAATAATAATAACAATAATAATAAACACGATGAAACTTGGGTAAAAATCGTGTAAGTGACTTGATGACATAATAATAATAATAATAATAATAATAATAATAATAATAATAATAATAATAATAATAATAATAATAATCACAATAATAATAATAATAATAAACATAGTAATAATGATAGGGCAAGCGAGGTGGTGGGCCCATCCTAGGTATACACGGGCGATACAGGAAAAAGTAGTTTTTTACGGAATAGTAAAATGTGAACTCACCATCGCGAAGGAATGATAAAACGCCATCTTGAAGACCATTAAAAATTTTCGGGAACTTAAACATTTACAAGGAGTAACTCTTTCACTCAACATATAGGAAAACTAAATGTCATTTGTAATGCACGGTAGTGAGGTAATAGTAAAATTCAGCCATAGCGCTGGCTGGAATGTGTTTATTTTTGGAAGTGAAAGTTTTGATCTCCATTTTTGATAACACTCCCTTGGTGATCTATATGACAATTTAATCATAAACACTTTTTACATGCAATTAAATTACATTTGTCCATATATTCATTTCTTTGGCCATAAGGAAGCGTAATTAAAAAAACTGATAGAAATTATTAACAACTTAAGGACCCAAGGAGTGACGACAGTTACGAAAATAAAAGTGGCGTGTATTAGCAAATAGAGAAATAAAAAGACATTATAGTAAAAGAGAGAACGGAAAAGGGGCATGGGAACCTAGAACAAATAAGAGAGAACTCGAAAGAAAGAGGGGAATGGAAACTTAGCGCATTAAGAGGGATTTCGACTAGTGAGAAGTACATATTATAGTTTTGGAAACAAGATGCATACAGAAATGATCAGAAAGATAGACTTTTTCCCTTAAAATTTAAATGTGAAATTTAGGATACTTGACAATCAGTGGGGTGTTTTATCCGATCTAGTAGAGGGTGGAAATTCAAAATGGTTACCCAGGGGTTACACAAAATACTAGCACTGAGTATTACACAACAAATAATGCACTCTACACGCAGTGGTTTTTGCTGGAATGGACGAGCTTGGGAAAGGATTTGGAGAGTCTAAAGGCGCTTAGGCTCCCTTAACCTGCAGGCATCGTTCAATATCTGTAAGGACTAATGACCAGTCGAGAAGTAAACACACACACACATATGGAATTCGGAATATTAAGATAATAGATGAAAACTAGATCGCTTAAGACTCTCCATATTTAGGCATACAAGGATAAAATAAGAGGATTAGGCTGCAACTTAGGTCAATCTTGGCTAGGTGAGTTAGGCAGAAAAACACACATAAATAAACATTGAAGCAATCGCACAAATAGATACAAGATGGGAAGGAGTAAGGACCCTTTTGGGGAGGGTTTCTGCCCTCGTCAATTTGGCGAGTTGCCTGAACACTTCGCCAACGTGCTAGGAAGAGAGCTAGGGATGTGCAAGTCGGAAGGTGGGACACCCCTGTTATTACATGATCTAGAGACAGAGACCTCCATAATGATCCTGGGGCACTGGCCATAAAACCTTGCCGGCTTGGCACTGACGTTAAGGACCATGCGGAACAACATCGTTTAGAGAGAAATAGGCATTCGAGAAACAAGAAACAAATGAAAATACGAAGCAATGACGGGCAGAGAGACCCACAGGAAACAGAAGCAATCACCGGCAGAGAGACCCACAGAAACATCAGTGATACCCGAGTTTAGGGAGCGATGAGGGCAAAAGTTGCATCGCCATCAAAAGAGAATTGGATCAAATCCACTCTGACGATGAGGCCGTCGTCCGATGAGCCCAAAAGGCTCTCCCTAAGATTAACAGTGATATCGAAAATTCTGAGGCAGCAGAATGAGAGGGGTGGGGTTAGGAATGACTCGAGTCACTGTCGACTAGGATGGAAACAGCTGATCTCCGCCTCGAGGCCGAGCACGAAGAGATCTGAGTCACGAAGCCCGGAGGGAAGCCTATTCCTGGTTCTCAAGGTCGTGCCCGACGATTTGGCTAACCCACCCCAAGAGAATTAGCAGAGGAAGGTAGTGAGACGCAGACAGAGCTTGAGTCACCGTCGACTGGGATGGAACTAACCATCCTCCGTCTTCGAGGCCGCGCCCGAGCGATGGTCTGGGACCTCGAGAGGTCAGGATGCAGAGGAACCCGCCGGTGGATAGAGTAAAGCAGAAAGCGAAACCGTGAAGAGAAAGACGTACGCACAGGTAGAATATGATCAAAACGAAGATACGACGGATACTAGCAAGGAACATCAGAAACATTAGAGCACTAAAGGAACGATAGTAAGGGAAACAACATACACACACGATTGTGCGATCGACGAGTAGAGCCAAGAGAGACAGATTGACCGAGGTAGGAGATTACATAAAATGAGAGGTTAAACACATAAGGAAGTGTAGATATGGTTAAATAACATAAGCAGTCAAAAAAGTAATAACACAACCGGAAATTAAGAGGGAAGTAAAGGAGTAGGAGATGACAAGAAGAGATAGGTTAAACCCACATGTAAGATAGGGAAACAAAACAAGGAATAAGTCTACACGTAACAGAAGTAATGTATTTTTTTTAAGAAAAGAGAACAGTTATGAGGTATTGCCAAATGAATTAGGAAATACTTAAGGTAATAACACCATTGTTAGGAATGAAAGATTTTTTGTAAAATTAACTATTGTAGGCTGTAGCAAGGGAAATTTGTCAGATAGTTTAGAAACTAGGAAGGGAATATCAGGGAACTTAAGATGCACAGAAGCATCAGGGACAGGACATTATAGGAGGAAAAGGAATGCTCTCAAAATCAGGACCTCACGAGAGATATCCTGTAAAGAGAAATGACATTCGGTTTTTCAAACCTAATCTCATATCTGAGGGGGGAATATATTGCGATCACGGCAGAGCCTAACCGCAATGATAATAAAATATGATAAAAAACCTATGAAGCATATACGATATATACTTGTTTATTATACCAGAAGATAGGAAATAAATAATCACCTTTATAATGTTGATTGGAGTCACACTCAAAGCTCATACAAGGGTTTTTTAAAATAAAAACACAAGGGAAAAATTATAATAAAATAGAATATCTTGGACCAAAAGTGATTTCATATCAATATGTTTTTCAAACTAAGAGGATACACTTACGAAAGCTTATATAATCAAATAACCAATTTTGCTTTTGACTAACACAAGTTTTAAACTGTGGGGACACACTTACGAAAGCTTATATAACCCAGTAAACATTTATGCCTTTTGAATAACACATAATATAAGTGGAAAAACATCTTATACCTACAATATGGCCCTGACAGAACCAGGATTATTGCTAAAGGTTGGGTAATGAAAATAGGGTTTCCACGAATCTCGAAACTAGAGAAAGGAAAAACCTATAGTATATAAACTCTCAAAAATTGGGGGAAAATCATAATGGAGTTGGGGAACCGAAGCATTCGCTTCGGGTCCCCCCCGGGACAAGTGGAGGTAAGAGCATCCTTTAATATCATCATACTAAAAATATCATGGTTTTTCAAAATTGTCATTTTCTTGAAGAAAAATAACTTTAGAATAATTTGCATATTTATTAAGAATATGCTTTATCATGAGAAGACCAAAGGGTAAAACAAACTAAAAATTAATGATTAATAACCTAAAGTTGTTTTAATGGAACTCTCTCTGAGTATTATCAAGTTTGAATCTATTCGGCGCAATTCAACATGGCGATTTTTAACTGCCTTTAATAACTTGTTTTTTATGTTTTGTTTTAATATTCCTCTTTATGTTTTGTTTTACTTAAATAAATAATGTTATTTTATGGTTTACTGTGTTTCTATGTGATGTATTCCCACCAAAATCAAGGCCAACCGCTCGGGCCAAAGATCACTTAAAATATAGAGATCTTTTTTACGCTACGTTATGACTGGGATTAATCTCGGTTGTAACAACGATGATGACGATGACAACCATGGCAATGATGATGATGATGATGATAATAATAATAATAATAATAATAATAAATAATAATAAAAAATAATAATAATATAAAGCTTATATAAAATACTACAATTAAAATATAATTAATCAAAAGTATAAGTAATTGAACTAGAGAAATAATTAGAGTTATAAGTAGAGCGAGGATTTTTATGAAATTTCATGTTTTAAACTATTAGTCAGAGAGCACTGAGACAAAGCATCTTTATATTTTATGATATGTAGAATCAAATAAGACCTACATATTTTTTCATATTTCAGAATATCTTGGCAATATGTTCATATTTTAGTAAAAATTTAATATTCCTTCATATTTCCCAACTTTCAATTTTTTTTAATAAGATTTCTACTAATTGGTTAATAACATTTTTGAAGTGACTGTGGTTTTAAAATTGTTTGACAATGTAATATGGTAGACAGCCGAAAATTCCTCAGTATTCCATCTGGAACCAGATAAATACATTTGATAAAAGAAAATAATTGAAAAAAGGAGACATGGAATGACCAAGTGGAGGCTTTTGTCCGAAACTACAGAATAATAACAGGAATTTCCTAATATGTGACAAGAATATGAATAATTAGAACAACAATATTAGAATAATAACCACCTAATCTTTCTCTCAGGTAGTAAATTGTTTCTTTTTGCTACCTAAGGACATTTCTTACTTTGAATGGATTACAGTATTTAAATGTAGGGAAGACTGCTGCTGCTAAACTCGAAGCTGTGCTGGGAAATAAGGTCTTACTCCACAGTTTATGAAATTAGCAAAGTTCTTGTAGGTAAGGCCAATATTATTCTCATTTACATCAAACTATCATATATAGCGCAGTACATGTTTGCTCCCATAAGATCATATGGTCAGGAGCATACTTTTTTATCGTACAAAATAATTCTGACAGACATACGTTAAAAAATATAGCAAAAGCTCCTAACTGTGTATTACGAACAGAATCGATAATTGGATTATTCAAAGCACAAGTATACCATACTGTGCTCGGGCAAATTTCATGGAAAAACTAATGTTAAAATAATTCTAACTACATTTCACCATGTTCATACGTGTAATGTATAGGATTAAAAATAATTGTAATTGCAAAGAAAGTTTTGAAATACACCCTAGAATTATTTGTGGATTAATTCATTTTAACATCTTGCTTCTCCAAATATGATATACAGTACTTGGTCTACTGCGATGGGCAGAACATGTGGCACAAATGGGGGAATGAAAGACGTGCAAGGAAGCCTCTTGTAGGAAAACCAGAGGGAAAACGCCCAGTTGGTAGACCAAGAATGAAGTGGGAGCATAACATTAACCATGATTTGAGGGAATTCGATTATAGAGGGGATGATTGGAAAACATTAGCTCAGGATAGGGATGTATGGAGAGCTTATGTCTGTGCGGCCATGAACCTACGGGTTCGATCGTGCAAGTGAGTTAGTTAGGACTTGGTCTACGTATGTTCTGATTCATCCAATTTAATGTTATTGTGACATTTACATATACTGGAATTCATTATCTTTATGCAAGGTAAACAGAAGCCATCCAAACTGTACCTACTCTAAATTTTGTCAGTGGTATATTCGATGGAAGAATGTTACTACGGTTACTATGTTTTGTATATTGTTTGTGTTTGGATTTCGTAATTAAATATCATTGGATAAATTAATTGATCGTGTTTTATATATACCCAGTATTCATTTATTGAAATAAAGTGTCAAACTACAGGCTTGGGAGGCCCTTGGGGTAGATGGATGTTGAGACTTCCACATTTCTAAACAATCACCAAGGGATGTCCACTGGGTTTTCAGTCCTGTGTGACGGCCGCCTTTGCCCCAGAACATGCATCTGGTACTCATTTAAATTAAGAGCTGAGTAGACCCTAGGGCTATGATGCTTTCAGAAGGTTTGGTCCAGCTAAAAACCTGACCCCATTGAGACTCAAACCCACAACCTTCCGGTTTGTTAGCGTGATTTCTCAAACAATTACACTTCAACGTGAGCCATTAGAATTGCTACAAATCATGAACATGATATTGTATATTGAGTCAGAATTAATGAAAAATTAATTAAAAAGAAAATACAGTGAAACTCTTGATTTCTTGAGCTACAAAAAGGTCTCCTTGCCTCATTTGTGTGCTCGTATGTATACCCATAAATTATACAGGGCTTGTATATATAAACATGTGTAAAAGTTGAAAAACTAGTAGCTTCATAATATTTTTGTGTCCTAATTTTCATATTTTTCATATTTTTTTATTATGATTTCATATTTTAATATAATTTTCTTCATATAATTCCTCGCTCTAATCATAAGTAATGCCACGAGTGATTTCCAAATTATCGACAAATTCACGACTCACGAAGTGAGGAGTAAATCTATCTAGAGAATTTCGAAATGAAGAGTGTCATTTGTTAGCACTATTTATCGAATAAAATTAAGCTATTTACTCACAAATCATTATTTAAATATAAATATTTTAAAATATTTATATATCTAATGTAAACGGCGATGTTTCAAAACAAATTAGAAACGATTGTTATGCTTCATTTGTTCATCACTGCAACCAGATCATATTATTTATTGACAAAGGATCGCAATATAGTAAGAATGCACCCTAGTGGAGAAATACGTTGAATATAACAATTCATATATTAAGATGTAAGAATTCTAGAATTCATGTGGCTACCAGATTGTATATATAGTGCACGAATGTAACCAGATAGTGCTTGCGGGATATAATATAAACATTTGTAGCAATTGATTATTTCTGCAAAATAATGCTATGACCTGTTCAGAATGTTAAAAAGGAGCTTGATTTTAATATGATAAAATTAGAGGTGAAAAAGACTGCAATTTGTTGTAAATCAAAATTCATTAAAATATGATTGGCCATTGACTGTCATTTGGGGCATGAGTTAAATAGTCAGAATAAAAAAAAAATAATAATTTTCAAATTCAGTTAGTTTTCATGTTCCATTTTCTCGAGTAATAGTTTGTGAAGACGCTAGTGAGGACAAATAATATTTCATGTTCTTTATTTCATATTCATAATGACTTATCAGTAAATTATAATTTACTACATGAAAAAAAAACACCGCAAATCACTAAATACTGAACGCTATGTTTGTCTAGGTCCACGCTGCAAACCCTTCGATCTTATCGGTCGAATTCTGGGACATTCTGTATGTTATATTACAGAAATACCAAAGAATGACATTTTATATTTAATGAAATGTCATGATTAGAAACAAATCTTAAAACGCGTTTCATAAGTCGATAATCTGAATGTTATTGCAAATTCTAACAATAATCTCGGTCTAGTATCTCTTTCTCTCTCTCTCTCTCTCTCTCTCTCTCTCTCTCCTCTCTCTCTCTCTCTCCTCTCCTCTCTCTCTCTCTGTCTGTCTCTCTATCTATCTCTATCTCTATCTCTCTCTCTTTAATTTCTTAATTCATAGGCATGTTTAACTGTTCCATGTATCCCAAGCCTTGCAGAAGGATATCTGTCGGGGAGAATCTTTCTTAACTGTGTACTCCATTACAAACTGTCTTGACAACACAAAGTACACTGGGCGCAGATTATTAGAAAGCCTGAAAAACCTTTAGACCCTTAAGCATTAGTCCATCACATTATCTGTAAACGGAAACGTACAATAATGAGAATACGTTCCTTAAAACTTCACACGAATTTCGTCCTTTCTGTTTCATTATCGCTACTCTTCAACGTGCAAACATCAGTCAATCAGCTGAATGTCGCGGCCACCCCTGTCACAGTGTTAATTTAGGGCATGGCATACCCTTCACGCATAAATTCAAACTAAAAAAAAATAACGAGATATGGGTGATTATGATGGTCAGATGGTGTTCCAAAAAAAATCTCCCACTCATTTTAATAAGGGAAATATACTTTATTGATTTTCCAAAACATATCTAACTCCTCAAAGCCAACAACCAGCTCTTGCATTTCCACCTAGACTCATAGTTACTCTTTGGAGGGCATGACTACAAACAATAGTCTCATTAGCACACAATTTTGAAATTTTATATCAGTGATAGATGAATTCTATTGAGTAACCTAAGGAATTGTGACTAGAAGTAACCATCAATAAAACCGAACATATGTGTTCACACACAGAAATGCATTATGTAATGGAAATGAACCAGGTAATGACAAATCAGGGAAATTTTGAAGGAACAATAATTATAAACAGGAATGAGGTGCACAAAGAAAGGAAACACAGGATCAATTCTGGAAATTCATGCTATTACACATTACAGGGACACTTGTCCGAAGTCCTCTAAAAAAAACCTTAAACTGAAGATATAAAAAAAATTTCTCCCAATTATTTTATATGGATGAGAAAATCGGACTCTTACTTTAAGGGAGGAAAGAAAATTACGAGTATTTGAGAATGAAGTTCTTAGGAACATTTTTGGACCAAAGAGAGATGAAAAGACAGGCGAATGGATAAGACTGAACGACATTGATCTTCATGATCTTTATAGGAAGCGAGATATAATAAGAAAGTTAAGCCTCGTAGACTGCGATGGGCAACACATGTGCCACGAATGGGAAATAGAAGAGGGGCATGCAAGCTTCTTGTAGGGAAAAAGAGTGAAAACGCTCAATTAATGGACCAAATTGAGGTGGGAGAATAACATTTACCATGATCACAGGGGCAGATGAAATAACAGATTGACTTGAATGTGAAGAAATTGTATAATGAAGTTTTCGGCAGAGGTAAACGGGCGATACAACAATATCATTTTACGTGCTTCCGATTCGACAATCACGAAACCCACATGGTTCGACTGTAACGCCAACTCGGGTTGTAGAAGTGGAGGGCAGTGCTTTCTACCACTTGTGCAATGGAGCCGCTAATAAATAGTCGAGACATAAAGATGTGCAAAAAATAGGATACAAATTATTCCATATAGATGGTAACGTTCCCACTGTAAGAACTGTTATCTATCTCACTTATGACAATGTCAAGATACTGGTACATTCCCCCCCCCCCAACAGATATTGAAAATTTAATTTAGAAGCGAAAAAGGCTGTATGAATTTAACTTAACATAAATTTAGATGACGTAAAAGTTAATCCTCTAATTACACTGACGAACAACAAAAAAAATCATCAGAAATAAAAATAGGCACAATTTACTAAAATCGATGTGCTGATTTCCAATATGTAATCAGTTTTTCCCTAGAACGTATAGTTTTTTAGATAAATAGAGGAGATGATAGACTGTCATCCATATGAAAATGTTATAAATAACTTCAGAATATAAGCTTCTTACAAACAGAAATAATGATGTATCTACATAATTGTTAAAAATTGGTTATATTTAGTTGAACTACTTGTTTCTATACTAGTAAAATGCATATAAAATTCCGTTGAGGTGAAGTCATATGATGAAAGTTAAAAATTAAATTGTACCTGTTGGTAGGTGCCGTCGTCCTCAACTTTGTTAATATATTGTATATAAAATTAACTGGAGCGCTTTCGGAAGTTATCTTCCATCTTCTGCAAGTTGAGCTTCCACTACTCGTTGTTGTTGTGTACGGTGATGTATACTCCAACTGTTTGTAGCAGCAACTAACTTCTTTTTTACGATCTCGTATAATGGGTTTGACTGGGGTGCGTTCTCATTAAGAAGTGAGGTGCTGTTTGTTTCCTTTATGATTTCAAGGTCTTCAAATATATTTATCCTAGTTTTCTCGGTGGATTATCGTGATTAACGCAGGACATAGAATGAACGCAATTGAAAATACTCTCACGATAATCCACCGAGAACACATTCCAGCTAGGATAAATATATTTGAAGACCTTGAAATCATAAAGGAAACAAACAACACCTCACTTTTCAATGAGAACGCACCCCAGTCAACCCCATTATACTATATCGTAAAAAAGAAGTCAGTTGCTGCTACAAACAGTTGGAGTATACATCACCGTACACAACAACAACGAGTAGTGAAAGCTCAACTTGCAGAAGATGGAAGATAACTTCCGAAAGCGCTCCAGTTAATTTTATATACAATATATTAACACAGTTGAGGACGACGACACCTACCAACAGGTACAATTTAATTTTTAACTTTCATCATACTTGTTTCTAGACTGAAATAAAGGAATATATTAAAGGATGATATAATTTCTGTGTGAGGAAATTCAACTTAGAAAAAATTATTATTGGTTGTCCAATGGTTCGTTGCCATAACCAGGGAAAGTACCTTGGTTAGCATTGTAGTGCTCTACAGTGAGCACAAGTTAACTGAAACCGCAGTATGCATGTGATGTGACGGCGCAAGACAGCAACGCAGCCTAGTGCGCAGCTGCGGTGCATACGAGAGTGAACAGATTACAGACGCAATGGTTCTGTGTGTAGTATACCTCATTTCCCAAGCAACTAAGGTACTTTCCCGGGTAATAACATGAATGCCTTATTTAGAGAACTGCATAAAGAGCATACATCATCAGATTGGAGACTATTCATTGACTCATCACAACTAAGTCTAAAGGCTGTAATTCTCCATAATGAAAATTTGAAAGCATCCATTCTAATGGTCCACTCTGTGTATCTCAAAGAAACCTATGACAACATAAAAATGCTATTATAATCACTTAATTAGGATCGTTACCAACAGAATATCTGTGGCCATCTCACGCTTATTGGCATTTTGACAGGCATGCAAGCTGGCTTCACAAGGTTTTGCTGCTTCCTAAGCCTTTGGGATAACTACAACATATATCACTAGAGCGCGGAATTTTATGAAATTTCATGTTTTAAACTATTTGTCAGAGAGCGCTGAGACTAAGTATCTTTACATTTCATGATATGTAGAATCAAATAAGACCAACAAAAAACTTCATATTTCATAATATTTTAGCAAAATGTTCATATTTTAGTGAAAATTTCATACTCCTTCATATTTTTCAACTTTCAAATTCCCGTACTTTTTTTTTCAATAAAAGTTCTAGGAATTCATTAAAATATTTCTTGAAATAAATGTATTTATGTAATTTTTGACAGTGTAACGTGGTAGACAAGTGAAAATTCTTCAGTATTCCTTCTGAACAAGATAGATAGATTTTATAAAAGCAAATAATTAGATGAGGAGTCACAGAGTGACAGTGTTAGATGGAGGTTTCTGTCCTAAACTCGATCCCCAGACAAGAACATGAGCCTAGATGAATAAGGAAAAGAATGTTGGAATATTCTATAGTCAGGTAAAATAGCTGTCACTCGTTATTGTTACCTGAGAGCAGTCCTTACTTTCTGAACAGATTACAGCATTTAAATATAGGAGAGACTGCTGGTAACTTGAAGCAGTAAAGTAAAGTAATCCCACTAAAGGCCTCAAGAGGTCCTTGGGGTAGTAGGAGGATAAGGCTACCACTTTTTCTGGACAATCGGCACTTGATGTCAGCCCTGCATGACGGCCGCCTGTACCCCCAGAACAAGCGTCTGGTACTCATTTCCGTTTAAGTGGTTTGTGAAATTAGTAAAGTTCATGTAGGTAAGGGCATCAAACTATCGAATATAGCATGATACAAGTATGCTGCCTTAACATTGTGTGATGTTGAGCATAATTTTTCATCGTGCAAAACAATTTTGACCAACAGGCCTTATAGTTTACTATCAGAAAATATAGAAAAAAACTTCTGTGTATTACAAACAGAATTGACAATTGGATTGTTCAAAACACAATTAGACAAAGATTATGGACCTGTTAGACCCATTTCATGAAAAAAAAAATGTTAGAATAATTCTTAACTACATTTCACCATGTTTGAAGTTCAATATTAAATGTAACATTAATTGCAAAGAGAGTACTGAAACGATACCTGGAATCAATTATGGACTAATAACTTTTAATATCTTGTTTCTCCAAATATGGCATCCGGAATGTTTTACTTGTATTTTAAATCGTCCAATTTAATGTTATTGTTACACTTGCATCTCCAGGAATTTAATATATTTATGCAATGTAAAAACAGCAATAATCCAAACTATACCCGTTCTAAACTTTGTTAGTGCTATATTTCATGGAAACCTGCTTGTTTTGGTTACAATTTTTTCTTTCTTGTATATGTTTGGATTTCATAATTAAATATCATTCAGTACATTAATTAATTGCATTATATGTAACCTCTCGGTTTTTATTTATGAAGGTAAAGTGATTCCACTACAGTCTTGGGAGGCCTTTGGGGGTAGTGGCATGTTGAAGCTCCCATCTTTCTAGACAATAGACACGAGATGTCTGCCGGATTGTCGGATCTACCTTATGGCCGCATTTGTGCCCAGAACATGCATCTACGTAGTATTCACTTCCATTAGGATCTGAGACCCCAAGTCCACAATGCCACCAGAAGGTCTGGTCCAGCTAAAAATCTTGACAATATCGAGACTCGAACCCACGACTTTCCTGTTTGTACCACGTTTCCTTATACAACTACACTATGGCGTGATCCATTAAAATAGTTCCAGATCATGAATATATTTTATATTGGGTCAGAATTAATGAAAAAGCTAATTAAAATTGAAATACAGTGAATATCTTGATTTCTTGAGCTATAAATAAGTTATGTTTGTCTCATTTATGTGCTGGTATGTACACTTATAAGTTATAGTGGGCCTATGTATATAAATATATGTAAAAAGTTTAGAAAATATTAGCTTCATAATATTTTTGCGTTATAATTTTCATATTTTTCATATTTTGTCTTTATGATTTCATATTTTCGTGTAATTTTCTTCATATAATTCCTCGCTCTATATATCACCATTATGTTAAACATGATGTAGAACTAAGGAATATTATGTCCCAGGAGATCATTGTTTTAAATTCCATCCCTCGTGAATCCCAATAAGGCATTTCTTTATTCTCTACATATAAAATTGGGATTGATAAGGAGCATGGTAAAAAAATATATATATATACAGAAGACAAATTTTCAAGTATTTCTGAGAGATAAATTTCCTGAATATAGTAAAATAAAATTAAAAGAATGTGTATTTTGCTCAAATTCAAGAATTTAAAAAAATGAAGTTTCTTTGATACTCTGACAGACACTTTGGGAAAATTTCAAATGGGTTAAGAATGAACAAAGAACCTGTTTTCAAGAATGGTATCAGCAAGCTTCTTCAATCATATAAAGAATTTGATATCATATATCATTAATAGTTAACTTTCTGCATTCCCATCTAGAATTATTCCCAGAACCTTTGTGAATTTATGAGAAAAAGGATGGTTTTCACCAGGACATAAAGATAATGGAGGAAAGTTACCAATGTTTCTGGAATGATTCTTTTAATGGCAGATCACTGCTGGATGCTGTACTGGGATGTTCCAGAAACCATGTATTAGAAAATTAGAGAAACAGGAAGTCAACATCATTTAAATCACAGAAGCTATGTTTATTTATCAAGTAGTCTTGTTTTAGGTTTTATATTTATGGATATCAATATAACCTACCGCATAAAGTACAATATCTGTATAGTAAAAACTGTAAGTGCTAGAAAAAATTGAAAAGTGTTTTCATAATCAACATGAAGAACTGGTCTAGAGACACAAATTTTTATTTTTGATGATTAAAAAAAGTTTGATTTTGTAGACCAGTATTATTCTTTCCTCTTAATAGACCCCAAAGTTCCCTAATGTTATTGTTTTCGTAAGAGTAATATTGATGCTAGCCAGGTTGTTATGGTGAATTAAATAACTATAGTAACAAATTGTTGAATAATAATTACTACATAAACTATAGTAACAAATTTGTTAGGAGAAAAATTATTTCACAAATCGCATATCGATATGTTCTGTGTGCTTTTAAAGACGAACTGTATTCTGTAATAGTATTGCAAGAAGTTTATTAATGAAAAGGAAAATTTATTATAAATAGAGTACGGGTTTAGAAGGGAAACACATTATTAAAAATATACAAAAAAAAAAAGGTAAGGTTTTTGAAAACTATTAAAAGGGAGTATAGGGAAAGAAAGTAAAGGAATGCATAACCATTCTACTTTAATTTTACTATATTAAGAGAAATTATACTTAATTATATTCAATTGTTTTAATATGTTTGGAAGTTAGATTCCATTCCTTTGTTATGTAGAATGCCTTTTCACAAGGAAGGTAATCACATAAAAAACCCAGTGCTGTAAAGTACTTGGTTTTGACTTTGAAATCCAAAGCACTGCGCTTTACTAGTTTTTCAAGGTAGGATTCTATAAAAACTGTAGTATAACTTCGTAACTTTTATGAATTCAATAATTAAAGTAGCTAATTTGTCGAGATTTATGTTAAATATTGTTAAAATATTCCGAACTGATTAAAAAAAGTGAACCTACATAATAATCGGGAAAAACCGGGAAGTTAAAAACCACATAATGTTGAGTATTTTAGGAAGTTACAAACTCCTGTATAGGATATCTCGAGTTCTATGATAAATAAAAGTATCTCCTTTTAACATTCGGTAAATGTAAACACTCTACTCATGTCCGGACGAGAGGTGAGATGTAGCCCTTGTTATTTAAGGTCTGACACTGGTTGAACAGGCCTGTCGCACAAGCACAGCAGCAGAAGAAATAAAATGAATGACATCATGAGTATGGACAAGTTGCGGAATGAAGTTTTAGGCAGGAAGAATACAGGAAAACCCTGAGAGAAACATATTCAGGCTCCGATTCGTCCACAACGGACCCCATTGGACTGATCGAGATGCGAATTCCGATCCTAGAAGAGATGTGCGATTGACTAACCACGCGCACCACGGAGCCGCCGAATGTTCCGTCTCTAATTATAGGCCTATCTGATTTACAAAGGAAATTTTACATTAAGTTATATTTATTTTTCCTGTTGGAGTCAAGTCCGTAAGGTCTTCTCTTCCACTTCACCAGGGTTAAATTATACATATAATAAGAATTATGATTGTTGATACATATTATACGGGTTAAATAAACTAATGTAATTAACTAACTCACTGGCACTATCGAACCCATGGGTTCATGGCCGCGCGGACATAAGCTCTCCATACATCCCTATCCTGAGCTAATATTTTCCAATCATCCCCTGTACAATCTACTTCCCTCAAATCACAGCTAATATTATTCTCCCCCTCATTCTTGGTCTACCAACTGGGCGTTTTTCTTCTGGTTTTCCTACAAGAAGCTACCATGCACGTCTGTCATTCCCTATTCGTGCCACATGTCCTGTCTAAGAGACTTAACTGTTCTTATTATATCTGGCTTCCTATAAAGCAGAGTTTATAATTAAATAAGTTTTATAGAATCGTGTCACAAACACACATTTATTTCAACTTTCACGATTTTTCTTATATCGCCTTCAATACACATCCAAATGGGCCCCATATCGTGATGCAAATTGTATTTTTTTGAAGGCACGATCTAATAAATGTTTCTTTTTTTAATATATTATCCTCTACAGGAAACTAACCGTGAATTCAAAAATAAGTTTTCTTCAGAAAACATATTTTTCCCATCTTCATTTTTCTGTACAAGAACCAGTGTAATTATCATTTGAGCTTGTTTAACTTTGTTTTACATAAAAACTAATTTTTTAGACTACAGTATTTTGCGAGAATTCATTTATTGAACTCCTCTACTTTCCAATAGCACTAATATATTTTTTCATCATTTGATCTTACTATATTCAAACTTCGTGACAAAAATTCATACGCGCGCGCACACACACAAGCACATTAATATCTTACTTTAACTTTTCCCTTAGAGGTTCTTTTACATACCTCAAGCCACATTGTCCTTACATGGACGCTACCGGTTGTGAGAGGATTTGTAACACGAGGAAATGGAGGGCCTCCCTGGATGCGTGATCAGGGTTAACTCTTAGACAAAACCAATATTAGAGAAAATATGCACTATTCACTCATTTATACTAAATAAGGTGAATAAAATGTTGATGACTGTAGTGTCAGATGATGTCCGGTGATCATTTGGGCCTTAAAGTTAATCGATATTTATCTTCTAGGTGAGGAGAGGCCCCGATATATTCTCAGCAGGAAACTTTTCACGATCGGATATCGAATCCGAGGCAGCTGCATATGAGGAAACGCCTGTTCCCACAGTCAGTCCACAGCGGTGAACCGAGAATACACAAACTGTGTTAAAATGTAAATATGTTATCTCTACTATTATACTTGTAGGGTTCGGCGCAAAAAGTGAACATCTCAATTTTTTATATAAGTTTTGTTTCATCCAAGATGAAAACATGAAAAACAAATTGCTGGTCATCCAGAAACAAAGAAGGAAAATTATTTATAAATAACTATTTTCTATGTAATCTCAATAATGTGGTATACATTGTGATATTGATGCCAGTTACGATATTCAGATTTTAGTCCAGGACGAAAGCATGGTTAGATATTTTCTTCAGTGGAAAGGCGAAAGAAGATAAATATTTATTTTAATAAAATTGCAGTCCTGTGTTTCCAAAGTTATATACAATGATATTAAAATTTAAGAAGATTCAACATCTCGATGAATCTTAATAAATGAACTATATTTATAGTTATCGAAAGTTGCCAACATGACTCAAATTTCAGCTACAGCTAATAGCTAAAATGTTCATTTAATTACGTTTGGTAGTTTACATTATACAGGGTGATTACAATGATTGGAGCGATTTCATGATTTTATGGTAGCTGTAGTATTCGACATATTTTCACGAACTTTTACAGATACATAGAGCAACTTCCCAGTTTTTTTTTTGAGATGTTACAGGTGCTCCATATGCTCCCCCTTGGTGATTCTGCAGATATCAAGTCTGTAATCAAGTTCGTCCCATACTCGACGTAACATGTCCCTATTAATTTGTTCAAAGGCATTGATTATGCGAGCTCGCAGTTCTGGTAAGTCTACTGGTAAAGGAGGCACAAACACTGAATCTTTCACATACCCCCAAACAAAAAAATCGCACGGCGTCAAATCGGGGGAGCGTGGAGGCCATGACAACAATTTCTGATCATTCTCTCCACTGCGACCGATCCATCGGTTTGGCAATCTCATGTTTAAAAATTCACGAACATCGTGATGGAAGTGTGGTGGAGCACCATCCTGCTGGTAGATGAGGTCTCACTGTCGGTCGTCAGCTGCGGCATGAGCCAATTTTCCAGCATGTCCAGGTACACGTGTCCTGTAACGTTCTGCTCGCAGAAGAAAAAAGGGCCATAAACTTTGAACTGAGAAACCGCACAGAACACACTAACTTTTGGGGAGTCGCGAATGTGCTGCACAATAACGCGGGGATTTTCTGTGCCCCAGATTCGCACATTGTGTTTGTTCACTTTGCCATTCACAAAGAATGTTGCTTCGTCACTGAAGACAAGTTTCTCACAAAAACCATCCTCATCCATAAACTGCTGCATTTGTGTACAAAATTAAAAACCGACTCACTTTGTCAATGGGCGTAAGGGCTTGTAGAAATTGCAAGTGGTAAGGTTTTATGCTTCAATCTTTTCCGCAAGATCTTCCAAACGGTCGGTTGTGGAATGTTCAGCTCTCTGCTCGCTTTTCGTGTTGATTTCTGTGGGCTACGTGTGAAACTCATCCGCACACTCTCAACCTTTTCTTCACTCACTGAAGGACGACCCGTTGATTTCCTTTTACAGAGGCATCCTGTAGCTTTAAATTGCGCATACCATCGCCGAATGGAGTTGGCACTCGGTGCATCTTTCTCGAACTTCGTTCTGAAGTGTCGTTGCACAGTTATCACAGATTGAGTTGAATGAAATTCAAGCACAGCATATGCTTTCTCCTCGCCTGTCGCCATCTTTGATAACTGCTGCGCTCTCTCGGTTTAAAGCTGAAACACGGCTGCGAGAGAAAACAAAAAAAAACCTTATGAGTTTTTATACATAACTTTAAAGTTCTGTGAAGATATGTCAAATAAGATCGCTACAATAAAATCATGAAATCGCTGCAATCATTTGTAATCACCGTGTATTAGTGAGTAGAACAGATTTGTTAAGCATCGGTTACTGTATTTTATTTCGTCAGCACGTTTCTAATTTGTTAGATACTCTGTTCTACAAATAATCATAGATGGAATCCAACGATAACATGGTGTCATTTACGTTATTTTTACATCAACTTATGATTTAATTTTCCGGCATTTTCGCGATTTTTGAAAATATACATTTATAGCTGATGTAGTTACTTAATTATGATACATATCAAGTTTTTAATATTTTATAAACTTCTCCCAATTGGAGGCTACTTGAAGACAAAGCATACTATTACAACGATAATACTGACAGATGAAAACAAGTGCATGTGAATAAAATAATTACAAAAATTGACATAATGTAATACGCAATCAGTAGTAGACGTACGAAATGAGATGTTCTAGAAAGAGATTCACGAACAACTGTGATATCTAGATCTTGTGGATAGTTTTTGTTAGGTACGAACTTGTACAAAAAGTAATATTCTTAAAACTTTAGGTTTAGATCAAATTATATTAGGTACCGTGACTTTGTCACAAACTATAACCCTAACATACCTTAAGGTGAAATAGGATTTATATATGCCCAATAATAATAATAATAATAATAATAATAATAATAATAATAATAATAATAATAATAATAATAATAATAATAATAATAATAATAATAATAATAATAATAATAATAATAATAATAATAATAATAATAATAATAATAACAATAATAATAATAATAAAATAAATATTACTTGACATAACTCTCACGTAATTTCTGTGTTTTTTTTCTTTACTAGAATCTACTGTATGTAGTGATCATCTATACGTATCACAGGGACACCCATAACTGCAAATTCTCTAAGAAAAAAAATAACAGCAAAATTATACAGCAATTATTATCCCAATAATATTACATGGGTGCAAAAGTAGACTCTTACTTTGAGGGATGAGATAATGTTACAAGTATTAGAGAATAAAGTTTTTTTAATTGTTTGATCAAAGAGAGAAAAACAAGTTATTGCAGAAAACTACATAACAGAGAGCTACATGACCTTCGTGGGAAGTCAGTACTTAGAACGGATGGGGAATGAAAGAGGGGCTTGGAAACTAGAGATAATAAGAATGAGAGTGTACAGTAGGTACTGCCATGAATGAGGTGGGAGAATAACAACCACTATTTGAGTGAGGAAAATTACATATAAATGATTGAAAATATTTGTTCAGGATATGGATATGTGGAAAACTTACATTTGCGCGGCCATGAACCTACGGATTCGATAGTGCCAGTGCATGTATTAGTTAATTTTAGTTATGGATATCAAAATCACTACCTTGTTCTACGAACTCTTTTTTTTAATAATAACACATAATATGCTTAGGTTTGGTTCACATTTAAACAGATTGGTATTAAGTTTAAAAGCTAACGAAAATTGTTCATTTTAACTCCAACTCCATAACGCGACAGGCCTTAAAAGGCCCCTGGCCAAACAGTCGGCTGTTGGCCTCACATTCATATGTGTTCATCATAGAGGTAAACGATCCATCAGCCAGTGTAGGAGAGACATGTCTTCAGCATGTCGGGTCCCCCAGCCGTTATAGCTGGTTTCCTCAAACTGGTGCCGCTATTTATTGTAGCTACCCAAATGCCACACGATGTGGGGTTGCCACCGGACCCATAATGGCCGAAATTCCATGAGAAAAATATATTCCTCCACGGAGACTCGAACCAGCGTAAATCCCGTACCTTTGCACCAAAGCACCCTACCTTGACCACTCGGCTACGACGTGGGACAAAAATGACTCACACTAGCCTGTTATTTGTCTTTTTCTATGTAGCATGCGCTGTAAGTTAGGTTGAATTTTAGTCTGTTAGGTTTTAAGATGACTTATTTTCGAGACATTGCTATTTATTATAACTTGATCGTTCATAAGAATCGTCACTAGAATAACATAAATAATGTTTATGTCGTAATTCATTGAATTGAATTAGTTCAAAACAGGTATCTACTACATAATTACCAAATGGTTATGAAATGCATTAATTTGCTTTCAGTTCGTTGGTTACGTAAATTCTGGAATTATAGCGCAGATGACTTGTTAATGTTTTCAATTATTTTAATTGGCTTATAACTATGTACTATTATGTTCTAGTGTTTATTGGATCGTTATAGAAGATAATTAAACGTGAAAGACACTGTGGTAAACACTAGCAGGACTCTCAAGAAATAATTATCTGTTTTCGTCGCCAATTTAGAGAGCGTCGCAATCGAAGTGCAAGAAGAAGACTTGGTGAAATGCTTCATTCTCATCTGCTAAAATGTCGTCAACTTGCAGCGCTTCAAAACTCTAAACCTTAACCTCTGCTTATAGCAGAATCCCTAAACTAATTACTTATAAATGTAGTTTCTTACAATTTTACTCCAGTTAAGAATAATGAATGCATTATAGGACAACAATATTTAGAAGATAGTAAAATATGCCGATCTTAATATTACAGATTTTATCTTTAACATGAATCGAGATCATTTGTAAAATAAATCGTTATAACTTGTATTGCGCAACATACTGTATTCAGTAACGTTATAAAGTTATACAATTTAACGCTCTACCATTAGGGGCAAAGTCACGTTTCGGTAAATTTCCCATTATAATTCGTCATCAGAATAAATTGGAGGTTTTCAAAGCAGTACATACTTTCATAAGGTCCTCATTCAAGACACAGTCGCTATCACAACGAAAAACACTAAGTGATGTGATAAGTAGGTGTAGATATTCTGCCAGTTAAGATTTGACATGCTGCAACTGATTCCTTCCTTGACATTTTTGGATATTCTGCCAGTTAAGATTTGACATGCTGCAACTGATTTCTTCCTTGACATTTTTGGTAGAATGTGTATTGTTGCAAGAAGCGTGTTCCATTTTTTTTTTCAAGCTGATGTTTCTATTGTGTTGGTACATTTCTTGGATTACATTTCTATTGACTGCAGCTTCAACGACTTGATTTAGTTGTATGATTAATAGGAGGCCTTCCTTGGCTGATGAGTAGGGTTATTTCATTACATTGTATTCCATTGAAGTTTAATTATTTTCTGGATAGTTTGGAAGTCTCTGAATGCGGCTTCAATGTTTTATACAATAGAACATGAGGAATGTTTATGTGTCGAAGTATGTATTGCTCATTTTTTAATCAGAGTTGTTGTTGTCTAATGTGCTGCATCTAACACTGAAGTCATTAACAGTCTTGCTCTCCAATACTTTGAGGTCTTAGAATTTTCATGTTTGACAGCGATACAGTTGTTCAGATGACCTTCGTCCATTTCTACATCAGGATGATTACATAAAATGAATTTCGGTGAAGGCAGAACATTGATTTTGTAAAGGTGTTTTCCCAGACAGTCGTGGCCCGTTGTCATCCTAAAGTGTGCTACTTCTTTTTGTCTTGCTATGTTCGGTATATCAATATGTTTTATTAGGCATTCCAATTTTTTTATTTCTGGCCACTGTTTGAACTCTGTTGTCATTCATAACTTTGAATTTTAAATTTAATTGGGGTTTCACCGAGGAGTAAGGTGTTGGTTTAGATCTGGGCAATTGTTCAATGCGAGATCATTTTTGGCGAAGAGATCGGCTGTTTCATTACCGGCAATCCCACAGTGTGAGGGTAGCCATAGGACAACATCATTACCTCAGTTTCGGAGGTCAGTAACAATGTCATAGCATTCTTTGCAGTCAAAACTTTTTGGCCAGTAAATTGCCTGTATAGCTACTTTGGAGTCACAGAGGAGCACTAATTCTTATTCAGAGTAGAAGGCTACATTTTTCAAACTTTCTTGCCTGAATTATAGTTGTTGAAGGGCAATATTTATGGCAGTTTAGGGGACCGAATTGTGAAAATATTGAAAAAATTGTAAAAAAAAAATGAATGTTTTATTTGCTTTTTAATGACTCTTGAATCTTTAGGATGATTTTCATGTAAACATTTTTATTGTAGGAGCAAAATTGACACCGAGACGAGAGAATTTAAATACCCTTGCACGTATGGTTAGCACTACTACTTAAAATTTAAAATGCGTTTTTTTTTTCGATTTCCATTTTTATTTTACATTTTCCAAAACTTAAAATTCTTCTTACAATGCAATTTTTTTGCTATCAAAATGAAATTTTGTGGTTAGATTTTCCAATAAATGCTAATTCAAATTTGATGTGCAGTTACTAATCTAAGACACATGTGTTCTTTTAAATTGAGAAAGAAAAAATAAGAGTGATAATTTTTTTTTTTCAGAAATGAAAAATAAGCAGTATCCTCCCTTTATGAATTTTTTTGCATAGTAAATGTGTTAGCGGAATCATGAAGAGTCTGAATCTCAAATTTCAACAGAGAATATTTAAAAATGCATCGTAATGAGCATTTTTTAGGAGATATTACAAAAATAGTTTTAAAAATCATAATTCTGAAACTATTCTTCTTATAATCACCAAACTTCACACAAACGTTTCTAAAAGCACATAATACATGTGATAACAATTTCAAAACAATCAGATGAAAATTGAAACAAATTTTAAATTCCCCATTCGGTCCCCTTAATTTTCTATCTGAGTTGATGCAGTAATTTCCAATTATTGTATAGAAGAAGAATACTGTGCAGTATACACTGATTCCAACATTACCTCCAACCACTAGCTGAGAATAATATGTATATATTTATTTATATCATTATCTTCTTCTTTCAAACAAGTTGAAGGCCTAAATATTGTAAAGGTTTCAGTGAAGCATTCTCGGTAATCTTTTCTAGAACATCCCAAATATCTCTTTCCTTCAGTACTGAAGCATATATAACCATTGTTCTTAAATAAACAATCTGATAACAGTTCTCAGTACCGTTGTTTGAGTGCGCGTTAAACATAGAGTCATTTCCAGAGCGATGTATTTTGTTACTTTCCGACACCTACAAAACGTAACAAACACGCTAATCTACACATACGTTTCAAATAGATTAAAAATAGTGATTGTACTACTAACAGTTAAAACCTCTCTGAACAATTTAAAAAAATAAACAATGTATGATCTAATATTCATACATTAATAATTTAAAATAAACAAATGTTTTTATTTCTTCATTTTAATTTTCAATCAATATATAATGAAAGTAATATTATACAGCGTACAAGGATTTACTCTCTGAACTGAAAGAACCCAGTTATTAAAAAAAAATGATTTGAAGTTAAAGATATGATCTGTAAGACTTTAAGAATTTGAAAATACGCTCAAAATAAGATTAATGGTAGAATGTATATACGTACATTATTTCCTCTCCTCTCAAAATTCTGTAAATATTATACAACCTATACAGTGAGTGTTTATAAAACAAACAGATTATGACCTCTATGTATATTTATTTAATGGATATTACGTAAGTCGTCTTATTTTAAAAACATTTTTTTTAGTTAAAAATGTTGCAAGTTTCTTTGTAGCAATTATAAACAGAAAGATAGTATGCATGTTTTTATGTACTCTTCAACTACGGATATATTTAAAGAAACTAGTAAGACATTTTTCTTATTGTAGGGATGGCGTGACAAACGAAGATTACAGGGACTACACAGTGATCCACAATGCGAAAAAATCTGTAAATATCGGAAGCCACTATTTGGCTCCCACGTGTAAGATTAACAATTATGTTTGATGCGAGGACTTTTAGTTAGTTGTTACACGGAATGCATTAGTTAATGACTGATTTTAACAAACAACTTATTTGCGAGATACTTCGATAAATATATTCATCTATAAAATCATAGATAGCGCTAATAATTTAGAAAATAATAATAATAATAATAATAATAATAATAATAATAATAATAAAATAAAAATAATAAGAATAATAAATACAATAATAATAATAATAATAATAATAATAATTACCATTATTTATTAACAGATTTACAATGTTTACACGTCTTTCTGTGCTTTAAGTTTTAGGCCTATATTTCTTTTCCTTTCGTCTCTATCCATCCACTTTTGTTCTCATTATTACTTGCATACATTGTGATGATTGATGATGACGATGGGCTTGGGCAAGGGGTTCGCACACGGGGCTTAGGCTAGGGCACAGAATATGGGCAGGGAGCTCGTGCAAGATTTCTTGGGCATGGAGTTCGGGCCTGGGGCTAAGACAGGTGCACGGGCATGGGAATCGCTCACGGGATCACAAACGGAGCTAAGGGCACGGAGCTAAGGGCACGGAGCTCGGGCACGGGGATTGGAGACGGAGCTAAGGGCACGGGGATCGGGCACTGGGCTCGGGCACGGGGCTTGGGCAAGGAGCTCGTGCAAGATTTTCGAGCAAGGGTTAAGGCTCTAGGTTCGGGCACGGGATTGGGCAAGGAGACTCGTGCAAGTTTTCTCGAGCGGGGCTCGGGCCTGGGGCTAAGGCAGGTGCTCGGGCACGGTACTCGGTCATGGGGCTTAGGCACGGGGATCGCTCACGGGATCGGAGACGGAGCTAAGGGCACGGGGATCGGGCATTGGGCTCGGGCACGGGGCTTGGGCAAGGAGCTCGTGCAAGATTTTCGAGCATAGGGCTAAGGCTCTAGGTTCGGGCACGGGATTGGGCAAGGAGACTCGTGCAAGTTTTCTCGAGCGGGGCTCGGGCCTGGGGCCAAGGCAGATGCTCGGGCATGGTACTCGGTCACGGGGATTAGGCACAGGGTTCGCTCACGGGATCGGAGACGGAGCTAAGGGCACGGGTATCGCTTACGGGATCGGAGACGGAGCTAAGGGCACGGGGATCGGGCACTGGGCTCGGACACGAGGCTTGGGCAAGGAGCTCGTGCAAGATTTTCGGGCATGGGGCTAAGGCTCTGGGTTCGGGCACGGGATTGGGCAAGGAGACTCGTGCAAGTTTTCTCGAGCGGGGCTCCGGCCTGGGGCTAAGGCAGGTGCTCGGGCACGGTACTCGGTCACGGGGATTGGGCATAGGGATCGCTCATGGGATCGGAGACGGAGCTAAGGGCACGGGTTCGGGTACGGGGATCGTTTACAAGATCGCAGACAGAGCTACGGGCACGGAGGTCGGGCACAGGGTTCGCTCATAGGACCGGAGACGGAGCTAAGGGCACAGGGATCGGGAACTGAGCTCGGGCACGGGGCTTGGGCACGGAGCTCGTGCAAGATTTTCGGGCATGGGGCTAAGGCTCTGGGTTCGGACACGGGATTGGGCAGGGAGACTCGTGCAAGTTTTCTCGAGCGGGGCTCGGGCCTGGGGCTAAGGCAGGTGCTCGGGCACGGTACCCGGTCACGGGACTTAGGCATGAGGATCGCTCACGGGATCGGAGACGGAGCTAAGGGCATGGGGTTTGGACTTGGGACAAGGAGCTCGTGTAAGAATTATCGAACATTAGGGCTCGGTTCTGGAGCTAAATCAGGTGCTTAGTCACGGGGCTCGGGCAAAGGGTTCAGGCAAGATGCTCGAGCAGGGGGTTTCGGGCTTTGAGCTTCGGATTTTGGGCTTCTGGCTTGGTCTTTGGGTTTGGCTTTTTCTTTGGATTGGGCTTGGATAGACGAATAGGTAATAGCAATCCTTTATTTTTCTTGTGTTCTTATATTTATTTTCCTTAGTTTAAATTATATTCAGTAATTAATGAAATAGCTTCATTTTCTTCCGTTGTAAAGTTTTGTTTGGGGTTGTGATTTTAATGATTTTGAAACTCGAAGGATTTTTCCAGCACTTGTTAGAGTTGTTACGTCAACTTGATTTGCTAGTGCCGATGACTTTTCCTCAAAACGATTTTTCTGAATTACCGGGAGTAGGGAGAAAATTTTAATTTTTTCTCATTTTTTCAAAAAAGTCTTTGTTCTTCATTATTTTTTTTGGAGCCCAAACATTTACATGAATTAAGAGACTTCCCCTTAAAATGAACATTAGTTGTCAAAGCGAATTCTTTGAATGCGTTTACACGTCGAAGTCCTTCAGTCTCTTGCTCATTTCTTCAAAACCGACACTAGCGTGTACACTGTACTCTTCAGAGCACGTAGGAGTATAAGAACCAGAAACTAAAACCTCTTCATTCTTTTCAATTTATTTAAATATTTTGCTGCAGAACCGTGACACATCTACACGTATCTTGTTTACACAATCTTCAAAGATAGTGTTAATATTTATAAAAAAAGATAACAGATATATTTTATTTGATAATTCTGACATTCACTTGATTTTTCATGGAGCACTTCGTACTGTTCCCTTCTAGATTTGTAGAAATCCATAAGACACCGCTGTAAATTACACAGTTGGACAATATGTGGGAAAGTTTTGTTATTTGCAAGCTTAAAGAACATCCATATTTCTCGCGCATTGCACTACTGCTATCATTTCTTATTGATAGGAGAATCCCCATCCTGAATGCAAATACCCGCACGCGCACGTGATGTAAAGTCACGCGTTATCTGCACAACACGAGTTCATTAATGCACTGCGTAAATCTAATTTAACCCACTTTAGAAAACGTTTTCACATATACCAGTTTAACAACACTTAAAAAGTATACCTGATATTAGAAATTGTCGTGGGAAATGACAGCGAAAACTTTATAACTCAAGATAACTTTTGTTTTTTTAAGTCCGAAATAAAATGTATTATATTTATTATAATTCTGTTGTGGGTTGATTTTCTGTTCAATAGTATGAATACATAAGTCTGTTTAACAATTATACGTAGTGGGTGGTATTAAAATGATTTTCAGAAAAAGAGCTGGTAGTTTGACCAAAGTGTAGAATAAAAATTCAGTTTTTATGTTTCATAATTTCACGGCCCGAAAGTTAATCTAATAGTTAGTATAAATATTAATTTCTTTGGCAGATTGGTACCCAATCTACTTGTGTATAAAACTGCTTATATGTTTCCCCTCTATCGAAAAGTAAACATTTTCATTTTTGCGGGTTTTTTGACATTTTGGATTACTGAACACTGGGCGGCTGGTAGCGGCAGCATATGAGATACCATATACAACAGTAGCCATGTTAACGGCAGGTGAGCAATTCCACATATGAATATGTGACAATTTCAATAAATGCTTAGAGCACAACTTGTGACAATTAATATATAATTTGTTTGATATATTAATTTGGCTTTATTATTTAAGATAAAAGATTTGGGGATTAAGATGCTAATGAAAAATTCATAAGCAAATTTTACATTAGATATTTGCTATTAAAACAGTTGTGAATATCTGACATTTTTGCAAATACTGTTTACAACTTATATATTATTTCCCCCAGTTATTATAAAAGTTTATTCCAAATACAATTTTTAAAAAATCAGTTTCAAGAGGTCACTTCAAGCTTAAATACGATTATTCAAAAACGACAAAATATAATATTAAAGATATTAGGACCAAAACGTAGTCCATGACTATCTCACATTATCTGTAATATACAAATTATATTATGTACTATCAGAGTACTGGACATACATATGTATGTATATATTTAAAGTCAATATTTATTACTTATACTCTTCTCTGTAATTAAACTAGTTACTGTGAAAAATATTAAATGTAACACACAAAATGTATTTATTGTATCATGTTTCCATTGAATTGCTCAGGAATAGGGGCAGTCGAGGCGCAGTGACACCGATGTTGTAATTGTGGTGTAGCAGCAGGCATGAAACCAGGAAGTCACGGAGGAAGCAGATTTTTCGTCTTGGGTTGTGAGGATGTGTGTGGCGAGGGCGATGACAGCAAATGGACAATCATTAAAATAGGTAAAGTTTATATTTTAATTCTTTATTCCTTTTTAGTTTACTTGTATTTACTTATACGTCAATTATTGTTTTAATATAATTATTTACTTATTAAAAAATATGCATAAGAACATAGTTACAATCTTTCTGTTTTGTTCTAATGTAAAGAGTTCTATATGTCAAGTAGAAAATGGAACAAACCTCTGTAAACTACTCTAATATGAAGATATTTTGACTGAAACATAATATCCAGCAAATCTTGACGTGCATTCGTAGAGGTATAATCTATAATTGAAAGTGCATATGAAGATTTTCCTATGAATAATATATATATATATATATATATATAGCTATCGATATTTACAGACCTCAGACAATGTGATTTTCTGTTTGTTTTCTCGAATAAGTCAAATAATAGTTAAAAATATTAATTTTAAAATAAAACTGATCTCTGTAAAAAATAGGGAATACTGAATAAAAAATATTGCATAATTTTGATTAAATGTACAAAAATATGTACGGTATATACATTGTAAACCTGGAAATAAATAATTATGTTTTTACTCAATTTCATATTTACTATTATTGTATTATTAGTTAATTTTATCCGAAGAGAACAAAAACTAATAGCTGCTGCATTATAGCTCAGTGTTGATTCTGTAAAGCCTAGAGGAAGATAGCCTCGATGTCAAATTACCTGATCCTCCATGTTAGAGGTTTTAGCAATGGGCCAGCTCCCTGTTCTAGAGATATATAATGTATACTGCTATAAGACCAACAGATAATAAAGTAGGACTAGATCAATACGAGCAGAGTTTTAGTTGTGATTCAAACAAACCTGATGTATGGACTGCGTTTTCATTGGTTGAATAACTGTTTACTTTTAAACATGTAAGAAAATGAATTCGGCCGCGGTGGACTAGTGGTTATGCTCCTTGCCTCTGGTCCCGAGGGTCGCGGGTTCAAGCCCGGCCGGGGTCGATGGATTTTTTAGGATGGAAAAATCCAAGGAGCAAGTCCTTCGGGAGAGACTTTAAGCCGTGGGTCCCGAGTCTGAAGATTTTCAGGCTCGTAAAATATCCTTAAGCCTGAATGAAAAGGCCTCTAAGCAAAATTTACGAATTTTCCCATCCTAGTACTACCAATAATACTACATCATCAGCATAAAAAACATCATGCATTAGAATTCTTATAATGTGAATACAAAGGGAGAAAAAAATAATGTTATACCTCATGCGTGTAATTAAAAAAAATAATTGCATGCATATTATTTTTTATTTCTTAAAACACTATTTCAATTATGAAACCCATACACTACTTTGTTACCGGTACTTATTGTTTTTAGGACATGCAGTAAACATTTTAACCTTCTAGGATAAAATTAGTGAATTCAATTCAATTTTGAATGTACAGAAATGCAGTGAAAATAAAAGTGTGGAAAAATAAGTTTAAAGATTTGCGTGCAGTTTAAATACAAAATGTAACGTACAGGCCTAATCAGCACTTTAGGGCACTTACAAGCATCATAGGCCTCTGAAACTTTGCCAACATACATTAGAGTACAGACTATTTTTAGTACAAAAAACAAAATATGACAATTTTGATCTCAAATGGTCAATTTTGCACCCATCATCCCCTAAAGCATGAATAAAAAGGCATCAAAGCATAATATACCGAATTTTCCCATCCTACTACTACCTGTATTCCTTAATTTCACTATGAGGTGGAACACAATGACATAAATCCGAAAACAAGTACAACTAAATGAGTACGGTTGAATTTCTCCACTGTAGGGTGAGAATTTACAGGTAAGAAAGCATTGAGCATATATCTGCTTGTAAACTGATATATATATAATTTTTGTTATAAATAAATAAGAAATGGAAGTTACTTAATTATTGGTACCATGTTATGTTGTATTCCGTCTTATGTCCCTTAGTTACACGATATAACCTAAGAAAAATGTTTCTTCCACTTCCGTACACAATTGAGTCATACAAAATAGCAGTTAATGAATATGAATATTGGGTGTTGGGACAATCACGGGGTTTCAGACAAGATTAATGTAATTCCGAAATTGAATTTGGAATAGAATGCTGAAAGGAGAAGAATAGGAAACCCACAACAATAATGAATGGATGGCATCAGGAGAAGTATGAATATAATGAAATTAGCAGAAGAATATGCGTAAGTAATAAAACAGAATCGTAATACAATTGCCTTTATCAAACCCAAAGGTTCATATCCGCGCGGACATAAGTTCTCTATACATCCCCTACCTGAGCTAATGTTTTCCAATCAAACTCTGTATAATCTACTTCCTTCAAATCATGGCTAATGTTATTGTACCACCTCATTCCTGGCTTACCTACTGGTCATTTTCTCTGTTTTTCTTGTAACGAATTTCCATGACCTTCTGTCATTGTCCATTCGTCCTATATATCCTGCCCATCGCTGTCTATGGTACTTAATTTCCTTGTTATATCAGGCTTCCCATAAATATAATGCAGCTCAACTCTTACTTCGTTTTCTACATTCAATTTTTTGTCCAAAAATCTTCCTAACAACTTTATTCTCAAATACCAGCGCTCGTAATATTTTCTCCTCGCTTTAAGTTAGAATCCAGGTTTCGCATCCATACAATATAACTAGGAAAATACAGTTTTATATTTATTCAGCTTATAATCTTTTTAAGAAGTTGAGATGACAACATTCTCTGTAATACATAATATTGCATGCATTTCCAGAATTGAGCCTATGTTTAATTTCTTTGTGCATCTCATTCCTTTTTTGCAATTATGGTTCCTAAAAGTATTTAAACTCGGTCACTTTTCTCAAAAATTCCTTCATTTGTCATTAACTATCCATTTCCATTATACAACAATCATCAACTATCATAACATCGGGGTAAGGTTAACTCCGCATACAAGGCGCCCCAACCTAAGAAGTGGGTTGCAATTCAGGCTATTACGGAGACGAAACCAGCAATGTCAAAGACAACCTGATGGCATTGGTAATATATTTCATTGTGTGACTAATAATAGTAATAATTAGAGCGAGGAATTTTATGAAATTTCATGTTTTAAACTATTTGTCAGAGAGCGGTGAGACTAAGCATCTTTACATTTTATGATATGTAGAATCAAATAAGGTCAACAAAAAACTTCATATTCCATAAAATTTTAGCAAAATGTTTATATTTTAGTGAAAATATAATAGTGCTTCATATTTTTCAACTTTCAAATTCCGGTTCTTTTTTTTTCGATAAAATTTCTAGGGATTCATTAAAATATGTTTGAAATGATTGTATTTATGTAATTTTTGACAGTGTAATGTGGTGACAAGTGAAAATTCTTCAGTATACCTTCTGAACAAGATATATTTTATAAAAGCAAATGTTTGAATGAGGAATCACAGAGTGTCCGTGTTAGATGGAGGTTCTTGTCCTAAACTCGATCCCCAGAACAAGAACACGAGCCTAGCCCTAGATGAATAAGTAGAAGAAAAATGTTGGAATATTCTATAGTCAGGTATAATAGCTGTCAAGTTCGTTCTTGCTACCCGAGGGCAGTTCTTATTTTGTGAACAAATTATAGCATTTAAATGTAGGAAAGACTGCTGCTGCTGCTGCTGCTAAACTTGAAGCAATGCTTTGTGAAATTAGTAAAGTTCCTGTAGATAAGGACAACATTTTCCTCACTTACATCAAACTATCAAATATAGCATGATACAAATATGCTGCCATAACATCGTGTTATGTTGAGCATAATTTTTCATCGTGCAAAACAATTCTGATAGACAGGCCTTATAGTTCACTATCAGAAAATATAGAAAAAGCTTCTGTGTATTACGAACAGAATTGACAATTGGATTGTTCAAAGCACAATTAGACCAAGCTATAGACACTATGTTAGACCCATTTCATGAAAAAAAAATGTTAAAATAATTCTAACTGCATTTCACCATGTTTGTAGTTCAATATTAAATGTAACTGTAATTGCAAATAGAGTTCGGAAAAAAAATCCCTACATTCTATTATGGACTATAACTTCTAACATCTTGTTTTTTTTTTCCAAATATGACATACCGGAATGGTTTACTTGTATTCTAAATCGTCCAATTTAATGTTATTGTTACAGTTGCATCTATAGGAATTTAATATCTTCAAGTAATGTAAAAATAGCAATAATCCAAACTATACCTGCTCTATATTTTGTTAGTGGTATATTTCATGGAAACCTGTTTGTTTTGGTAGCAATGTTTTGTTTCTTGTATATGTTTGGATTTCACAATTAAACATAAATTAATTGTATTATATATAACCTCTTAGTTTTGATTTATGAAGGTAAAGTGATTCCACTACAATCTTGGCAGGCCCTTTGGGGTAGTGGCATGTTGAAGCTCCCATCTTTCTAGACAATAGGCACGAGATGTCCGCCTGGTTGTCGGATCTGCCTGATGGCCGCATTTGTGCCCAGAACATGCATCTAGTAGGCCTACTCACTTCCATTAGGATCAGAGGTGACTCCAGGTCCACAATGCCACCAGGACGTCTGGTCCAGCTAAAAATCTAGACCATATCGAGACTCGAACCCACGACTTTCCTGTTTGTACCACGTTTCCTTATATAAATACGCTATGGCGTGATCCATTAAAATGGTTTCAGATCATGAATGATATTTTATATGGGCTAGAATTAATGAAAAAGCTAATTAAAATCGAAATACAGTGAACATCTTGATTTTTTGAGCTATAAATAAGTACTGTTTGTCTCATTTATGTGCCCGTATATACATTTATAAGTTTTAATTGACCTATGTATGTATAAATATATGTAAAAAGTTTAGAAAATAGTAGCTTCATAATATTTTTGTCATAATTTTCATATGTTTCATATTTTGTCTTTACGATTTCATATTTACATATAATTTTCTTCATGTAATGCCTCGCTCTAGTTATAAGACAAGGATGTACTTTATTTAACTTGTATACCTATACATGAAGTCACAAGACAGTGACAGATGACTTAAATATCCAATTTTATTATAATCTAGCTAATACCTGGCGTGCGCTGCTACGCCTAAATAAATTAAAATTAATGTGCTTTTATGTTTAGTTGAGTAAGTGAAAGGAAAAATAATTATAAATTTATATTTTTTAGATGCCTCATGCTGATTACTTGGCGTTGCCCGGGAATCTACTTATCCCAATCTTCTTGACATAAATGAGCTGAAATACAAAAAATAATGTGTTTTATGTTTAGTTAAATACGTAAGTGGAAAAATTTATATTGTAATTATTTTTAGATACCCTGTGCAGTTTACCCGGCATTGTCCGGGAATCTACTCATCCTGATCTTCTTGGCATAAATGAGCTAAAAGACAAAAATTTGTTGTGAGTTATCCATAAAAGAATACCCGCCATATGCTGCTATGCTTGCACAGGAATATACATACTTGTCTCGATCTTCTTGGCATCAATGAAAGACAAAAATGGTTATTGTGAGTTATCCATAAACACATGAAGTCATGGACTTTTTTTATAGAGCTTTTTGAGATATTCAATTCTGTGTACACTAATTTTGTGTATTTGTTATGGTTTAGGCAGTGTTAGCCATTTAAGCGTCCAAAGATCTACTTTTTTCACGTTTTCAAAAATACAAGGGCGATTTTTCAAAGGTGTAGGAATTATCACAACTCTTCTTATAGCCTATCTTCATCCCGGGAATCTCCTGAACATTTTGCAAAAAGCCCCATCCAATCGGATCAACGGTATGGCTGCGCATAAATTTCGAACAAGCAAACAAACAAACATTCATTTTTATATATAAGATAAGATAATTTTGAACATCTTCCTTTTTGCAAATGTCTCCCATGATGGCTGTTACGCTGGAAGTTAACCCCAGTCATAACGTAGCGCAAAAGGATCTCTATAGTTTAAGTGGTCTTTGGCCCGAGCGGTTGGCCTTGGTTTTTGGTGGGAAAAACTTCACATATAAACACATTAAAACAAATATTGACATAATTTATTAAATAAAACAACCATAAAGAGACATATTAAAAATCATCATAAAAAGGATAATAGTTATAGTTAAAAATCGCCATGTTGAATTGAGCCGGACAATTAAACTTGGTTAATACTCAGAGAGAGGAAAAAAAACATTTAAAAATCAACTTTAGGTTATTATTCATCTTGCTTGACCCTTAGGTCTTCTTATAATCATGCATATTCTTAACAATTAACAAAATTATTCCAAGTTATTTGACCCTTTGGTCTTCCAAATTATTTTAAGTTATTTTGCTTCTGAAAATGACCATTTTAGAAAACTTGAACTTTTTAGAGTGATAATAGTATTATAATGCATCTTACCCATGTAGAGGCTGCACTCCTCCCCATGGAGGACCTTTTGGTCCCCCATACCGTTCTGACTTTGTTAGAAAAATCGCGAATATTTATATGATCATTTTTAAGTTTGTAATCGGGGGAAACTCGGGTGGAAAGTTAACTTTTCCCTTCCGTACATGTGGGGTTTTTTTTTCATCAGTTTTCACTTACAACTTCCACATGATGTAGTTCAAAACTTTCATCTATGTTAAAATGGAAAACTCTGTTCCACTTTCACTTCTTGCAGCTCAAATTCACCCTTATCTAATGTGGTCTTTCTGACTAAACAATGTTGATATGAATTTACATCCTGGAATGTTGTGACATGGTTTTGATCCAGGATATAAAACATTATAGATTTTTACTCGCTTTTTTATATTTTAAAAGCCCTTTGAGTATGACTAATTTGTATTTCAATGTGGTTATTTATTTCCTATCTTCTGGTATAATAAACAAGTATATATGTATATGCTTTATCGGTTTTTTAATAGTATTTTATTATTATGGCAGTTAGGCCCTAGTGTAGGCGCAACAATGGCTCAAGTGGTAGCATGCCTGCTTCCTGGCCAGCAGGCCCAGGTTCCATTCTTAACAGGGTTGAAAATTTTAATTGTTAAATTAATTTAATTGTAAAATTTTCAATCTCAGAGCCAGGAGCGGTGATGATGTACAATTTTTTATCACTATAATATACACCAGATTACTGCATTAAATTGCAAATCCTTCTGCAATACATATGTTGAGAAGGCATTGTGGTATTACTGATAGTGATTCGTCTGTCGGATGGGGATGTTAAGCCTGGTGACACTCTTGGTGCTTTTTGACAGGAGTAGGCTACATGTCAGCATCAGGTATCATCTTCTCCCTTCTCTTTATCATCATTTCAAATACACCACACTTTACACTATACACATATAAACACACACTCATCCTATGCTCCTCTCTGTAAACAATACAAGAATACATATTCTACATAAAGTGGTCTGCTGAAGTTGAGCATAAATTGAAAATAGGCCACATTAACACCATCTATCTGCCCAGTGCAGAATCTGAAGCACCATAAAGTATAGTGGATGACATTAAAAACACATTTTTTGCAGATGATCAAACAACATTTTTAACAATTAATACATTAAATTATTTATGAAAATAATGTTAAGATTAACAAATATTTTCATTTGTTTAAATATTATATAATCGTAAAGTTAGTTTTCTATATCTCATTATTTGTCCACCACTGTGGTCTCGAGGTAGCGTGCTGCCTTGTCACGCAGCGGGCCCGGATTCGATGCCCGGTCGGGACAGTTTTTCTGGGTGAGGTTTTTATCGGGGTTTTTCCTCACCTGTAAGACAAATGTCAGGAAAAAAATTTAAGACCCAAAAGGTCCTTGAAATCATATGGCCATCGCAATCATCATCTTTCATATGCATCTTAGATGAAGCTTAGGATTAAGGACTCCTGGCGCACCACTACCATCATCATCACCCATCATATCATCGGGGCAACGTAACCCCGCCTTTTTTGTAAACTCAGAATATGACCATTTCAGAGGTCCTTACAGTTCTTCTATGACTAACGCATGGAAGGAAGATGATAAAATGATGATTAATGATGCAATGGATTGAGACAGCTTAACAGCTGAAGGAAAGCACAAAAAAAAAAACTTTAGGTTGGTTAACCTTGAATCTTCCAAAATGAGTCTCAAATGCTACTTTTTAATCAAAATTAAAGCGAGAAGTAACACTATAAAGTATTTACAATTTATAAATGAGTTGGAGTATGACTGAAGATAAAGGTGAAATGACCTTTGAAATCGATATCATAAAAACATGGAACTTTATGAGATGTCATACTAAAACATTTTCTCATTTATAAACTCAAATGCTACTGAATAAATCAACTTGTCCAATTCAAAAAAAATATAATTGTATTAATTTTTATTCTTAAAAAATCAATACCATCATGATCATCATAAATGACATCACTTCCCTTTAAATTTTCATCCAAGCTTATCTATCCCTGGCCGCATTCTCAATCTCTAAAAAAATTCTCCAGAACTCCATCAATCCAGAGATAACTTGGTCTTCCAACTTTTTTTATCATCAGTTTTACTGTCTGTAATCTTTTTAAGAATATTAGTGTTATTCATCCTTTGTATATGTCATACCTATTTTAATCCATTTAAGTCCTATTTTAATTATGGCAATTATCTACCTTTGTGGTCTTGGGATTAAGTTCCTTGTCTCTGTTCCTGAGGGTCACAGATCCAAACCCGGTCAGGATTGATGAATTTTTTAGATGGAAAAATCCAAGAGACAAGTTCTCTGGATGAGACTTCAAGCCATGAGTCTAGAGTTTAAAGATTTTCAGGCTCATAAAAGAATCTCAAGTCTAAATTAGTGCCTCTGACAAAGTTTAATTGGCGTTTCCCATTTATGTAATACCTCACTTGCCTATTAGGTGTCTCTTTGAGGCAATGAGCTTACCATTTGTTTCTTGCTGATATATGTAGGGAAATAAGTGTAACTAAATAAGCTTTGTTAAGTAATTCTCGCAATGGAGCACCCTTTCCCTACATGGAGTTGTACATGTATAGAGAGGCATATCAGATAATTTATATATATATATATATATATATATATATATATGTATATATATATTATGAAGTAATTTTGTTAAATCTTATTTCCAGATCTATTCTTAAGAAATATACAAATAAAAGTAAAACAAGAAGCTGTTATATGCACAAAAAATTATGTAGCCTACTTTAAAAAAGTAGGAATGATATTGAGGAATTCAAGTAAACCAGGTCTCTCAAAATATAAAAAGAAGAGCTAGAACTTGTTATCAAGTCAAAGGAATCAATTATAAATTTCCATTCAATTAATAGATTATTACAAAAAGGGAAATGAGTATTTTTGTCCATCAGTCTCAGATAATGACTGGAAATGTGAGCAAGTATATTCAGTCTATGGAAATAAACCAGAATAACAGCTACAGATCAAGTACTGTCATACAAAAAATAAATAAAATGACAATATGTAGAAGTATCCATTAATAATCATACATATACTTTGGTGTATATGACATAGTGATATAAGTCATTTTTCTTCATTTAAAAAAAAGTGTTTTATTATATTTGAAGAGAAAAATATACTCTCAGTTTGAATCCAGGACCAGTGTTTTATTAGTCACTGCACAAAGAATCAAGTTAGATTAATATTGATAATACTCATGGAGATATTTGAAATTCATCGGAGAAAATTTTTGACAACTCACCTCATAAATTTCGTGTTTTTCACAAAACTGCGGTTTCAAACGTAATCACATCCATCTTCAGTCACAAATCTGACTGATGAAATTCTTCAGCTGTCAACTCTTCTATTGTCACCATCTTCAGTGCTGCCATCCTTGATTGAATTATTAACTTCAAAATCAAAATTTGTTCATTAGGGATATCAAAATTCATGGATCTATATTTATTTTTCTTAATGTATATCTTCTCCCAAACTGTCAATTCTAAAGATTTATCCACTTGTTTTAAAAGTTTTACTTCTCTTCCAATTTTATGATGTTCTGATAAGCTATGTGCAGCAATTGCAGATTTTTCAATTTCACAATTTTTAACATTTCTAAAATGTTCTTTGGTACGAGTTTCCAAATTTCTTTTAGTTTTTCCTATATAAACATTATTGCAATCTTTGCAACTTATTTGATAAATTCCAGATTTCTTACTGTATGGAGCGTTGACTTTTATATTAATACTTAAAAGATTACCCAGACTAAATGTATTTATTTGTGCCAAAGTAATATTGTATTTTTCCAAAAAATGGTTTGAAATTTTCTATGCATTTTAGGATGGTAAGTAATATCCTTGTATTTTTTTTTTTTTGCAAGTTTGCAGAGTAGTATATTCATAAAGTCTTTTTTTTTCTGTTTGAATTTCGTTAACTCATTTATAAATAACTCTTTATCAAAACCATATTGAATTTGAGAAACTCATTAAATTTTTGTACTGGCGATTTAGATAAATAATAGCATGGCAAACCAGTATTATTAATTATAGATCTTCATTTTATTGCCAATTTTATGAATTTTTTGGAAGACTGTACATTCTTGGATTAGATGGATTATACACTTTTAACTTACATTTTTCTTGTTTAGAGATAGCATGTTTTATTTGTTTCAATGTATTGTTGAATGTTTTTGTAGTTTTAGTTAAGGATCCATTTTCAATTCTAAATATTCTTTTAATTCTAGAAGATTGTCCATCCCTGCAATATAATTCAATTTGTCCAGAATTACTATTTTATTTCCTTTATCAGCTTTCGAATAAAGTTCTTAGGAAAATTTTTGGACCAAAGAGAGATGAACAGACAGGTGAATGGAGAAGACTACATAACAATGAACTACATGGTCTTTATAGGAAGCCAGATATAATAATAACAGTTAAGTCTCGTAGACTGCGATGGGCAGGACATGTTGCACGTATGAGGAATGAAAGACGTGCATGGAAACTTCTTGTAGGAAAGCCAGAGGGAAAGCGCCCAGTTGGTAGACCAAGAATGAGGTGGGAAAAAACATTAACTATGATTTGAGGGAAGTAGATTATACAGGGAATGATTGGAAAACATTAGCTCAGGATAGGGATGTATGGAGAGCTTATGTCCGCGCGGCCATGAACCTACGGGTTCGATAGTGCCAGTGAGTAAGTAAGTAAGTTATCAGCTTTCGAAAGTATTACATTTTTTGTTGTTAATTTTTTTCAAAATGGCCAAATTTTTCTTAGTTTGTGAATTTTTATGAGAGTCTTTATTTTCTTCTAAAACTTTATCTCTTTCTTTACTAATAATTATCTTATCTTCAATTTTCATATAATCTATGCCAATTTTAATATCAGCTATGTAATCTTAAACACTCTAAAAAACTGACACAAGTTTTTAAACCATGATTAAGCAAGAATTAAATTAATATTTTTATTACCTCACCTCATATCCTTTATTCTTCTAGACTGCAGTTTCGGAGGTATATCTCCATCATCAGTAGCCTCTCGTTGACTGGTGTTATGTCGTTTCTTGGCAGTTTTCTTCTTTTCTTCTACTTTTCCTGTGAAAGTGTTTAAACCTAAATTAAGCAATTTAATTTTCTTCTTTTTTCTAGAACTACTTCTGACGGATTCACCACATTTTATTCATTGATATCTACTATTTGTTGAAAACTATTTGATGTTACATTACTTTTTCCTTTTTCTTCAGTAATAATTTTGTTCCTGATATCTGTATTCCATTTCTGAACGAAGTTCTTAAATTTCTGCTTTTGTATATTAACTTTTTTCTTAATTTAAAAATTCAAATACTCAAAAAACGTTTTTTAATTAAATTTTCAAAACAATATATCCTATTTTAAAATAGCATATGAAGTAACATTAATAGGTTTGTTTAATAATTAAGACATGTTGTCTGTACATTCTTACCTCTTATGGTTGTTTTTGTCGAACATATGTTTCAAGGCTTTGAGCCCCTCGTCAGCAATTACAGATTGAATATTCTCAAGTTGTCGGCCCTGATTCTTGATTCCTGCTCTCTCTGCCTATGGTCCAATGAATTTACTAATGAGGTTCCTTTCTTCAGGAATTTCAAAATTCATAATTCTTTCCTTGTTCTTTTGTATGTAGATTTTTTCCCATATGGTGAGTTCATTTTTGTTTTCTACTGTTTTAATGATTTACACCTATTTTGTTTTTTTTTCTGACCAAACGTGAGCAGACACTGCAGATTTTTCTACTTCCCCTTTCTTTACATTTCTTATGTGTTCTTTAATTCTAATGGTTTAATTTCTTTTTGTTTTCCCTATGTATATCTTATCACAGTCTTCACATTTTATTTTATATATTCTTGATGTTTTACCATCATCAATCTTTTCATATCTATTAGTTTTTATTAGTTTATTTAAACTATAATCATTCTTTGGTACTAAATTAATATTAAATTTTTTCAAAAATCTTTTGAAATTTGTTGTATGCTCAAGGGTGATATGTGAATTTCGTGTATTTCTTATCTTTTGGTTTTTCCATCTGAAGGTTGCTTTTGTTCCTCAATTTTGGTTTTTTGTACTTCTCATTTTTTTTTTTTTTGTAGGATAGTCAAGCAAAACTGGTTCAATGCAAGTGAAGATCCAAGCTGTAGACACATATTATAATGTAGGTAAATATTTTAATTGTGGATGAATGAATGTCATAACATTAGTGAAGTGCAAGAGTGAAAAAATGGCATGTGAAAAAAAAATGGTTACTAATAAAAGTGCCAATGCGAAAAATAAGTGAACACAAGAAGATAGTAAATAAATAATTAATTACATATGAAGAAGCAAGTTATGCTACACAAATATTAATTAGTTTTGAATGTTAATTGTAGAAGTATGAAAGGTCTGGTTAAGTCATGAACATATCTTAAGAATGTATCTTTTTTTTTGGCAATGAATATTTGTGCATGTTTACATTGCAGAAAAAGAAAAGAGTCTATATATTCTCAAAGAATGTCCCCAGGTAAAAGGAGACAAATCAATATTTACAATCTATCCAGGTAATTGACCTGCTGGCAACACTCAGGGTTAACATACTCTTAACCAAAACAAGACAGCCATTTTTGAAGGCCACTATAGCTTATAGATTCTAGTATCATATTATGCGAGAGGGTTTATAAACAAATGAAAAATCCCTTGAATTTTCCATATATTTATAAAGGGCATTTGCACCCAATCATTCACTCAGCCTCCTTTGCACAGAGTAACTGAGTAAATTAATAAATCCCAATGCCAGGCAATTAAAATCATAAACAATCAGAAAGACCATTGAGGGAGACAGCTGTCAGACATAGGTCATAAGTATACTTAAATTAATCAGGAAAGCGAGTAGAATATGATTATGAAATGATAAATGGCAAATAAAATAATCCGACGTAATTAGCAATAATGGGAACTAAATGACTAGTCATTAACAAGCAGAAGGAACTCAGGTAGATGCAACCCTTTCTTTTGTGAAGATACCGGAGCGACCGACACATACACAAAGAGTTAGAATCTTGACAAAATCCTTTATTCTCAGGGTTTAACTTGGCAATCCTTTGTGAGGCAAAAGCTTAGCAAGGTTACGCAGACAGCCATAATACAATAACAGAATTTAAGAGCGGGGATTTCAACTCGGGACAAACAACGTTAGTAAAAAGTGTGGAAAGAGAGAAAACTCTAGCGTTAGAGCCTACTATAAGTATATGTGGATGACCTGGAAAACCCAGTGGCCTAAGTAACAAAACTTATGATCCAACTGACGTGAAGCCAGCACGGATAGGGCCCAAACCCCGGCGACAAAATCACCAATAACAAAATTGTAACACCTTCTCAGATTATACTATAAGGACACATTAACCGATCATGTTATTTGTTACGTGTACCTAAACGAGGTCGATATAGTGGGAGAACCTAATTTACGTAATGGACGAGGGAGACGAACCTCAGACACTTGTGCTTGGGCCTTCCCCACGTCTTCATCAAACACTGTCAGCACGGTCACCAGTGGTAACTTGAATTTAAGGACTTAGAATTTTCACGGAAGTATTGCGAGTTTCTGAACTTAAACATTTTTTTATTAATCTCAAGATAAAATTAGAGTGTCCGTGAGTGAGCTTGAATAAGGTGTAACAATTCTCACGATCAATACCAAACCACGATAAACGCCTCGCCGATTGTGAGATCAGTGCGAAGGAATACATTTATATCAGTGCACAGTGTTATTTCGAGTGTTTTTCAAGACATAATAAATTACATCCAACACAATGTATTCGATACAATTAATTCTGCCCGACGAAGTCCTCGTGGAATCCCTGTAAAAAAACCTCATGCTTGCCGATATTTAACCTGAGCAAACCTAGTACCCAAATTCCTCAATGAACCTAGGAAGTTCTTTGTAAATCCAGCGCCCACCTAGTCCTTTATTACCACCAACCATTACATCAAGCAATCATTATCCCATTACATATTGCCTCCCAACAGTGGGGCTTCTATCCAAATAAATCTGGGATCGAGCCTATAATCCTGCTTCAGTGCGTGTGTGTGTGTTATATAAAGGTATATATATATATATATATATATATATATATATATATATTTTATTACTGTACTGATTCTTTTCATCGTCTAATTCTCATACCCTTCAGATCAGGTTTCTGCACTCTGTACCCATCTCTTCATAAGTAATGCCACTAGTGATTTCCAAATTATCGATAAATTCACGACTCACGAAGTGAGGAGTGAATTTATCTAGAGAATTTGGAAATCAAGAGTGGCATTTGTTAGGACTATTTAACGAATAAAATTAAGCTGTTTACTCACAAATCATTGTTTAACTATAGTTATTTTAAAATATTTATATATTTAATGTAAACGGCGATGTTTGAAAACAAATCAGAAATGTGAGGTTATGTTCATTTACTGCTGCTTGATCATATTATTTATTGCCAAATAAGATCGCAATATTTAAGAGTGCACCCAAGTGGAGAAATAATGAAATACATCAAACTATATATCATAATCAACGTTATACGGGTTATTCATTTATGCTTTTAGTGAACAACTCGGTAAAATCAAGGAATATTTTAATTATTTGCTATATTCAATGTATTTGTTGGAGAAAAATAATGCTTTGACCTGTTCAGAACATTAAAAAGGAGGAGCTTTCTTTATCACAAAAGCAGGAGCTGATAAAGAAAAATCGATAAAGAGCGAGGTGAAACACGACTCTCATTGTTTGTATAACAACATTCATTGAAACGTGATTGGTCATTGACTAGCATTTGTGGCATGAGTTAAATAGTCCTTACAATCTCTTCTTCTTCTTCTTCTTCTTCATCCAAAGATTAAGCCTGTTGGCTCGTCCCGGTTTCATGAAAGCTAGAATTGTTAAAATTGTTCAGACCATCTTCTGTGTGGGCGTCCAAAATTTCTCCTTCCAACGTGGTTTACAATTCAGCAATAATTTTGGAAATTTTTCTTCTGGCATTCTATCAACATGTTCTTCCTTATAATCTTTTCTTCTGACTCCCATTATTCCTCTAGTCACGAAAATCCTATAGATTTTTTAAGTGTTGCCAGTTAAGGTGACTCAGATTACAAGGCGATTAATATTATATTACAATTTTTATATAGTGACTAGTGCCTCAACGTAATTTTATTATGTACTTTATTAATATTGATTGTTATTATTATGCTTATGTCTTATTTCCCATAAAGATCATGTAGCTCACGGCATGTAAGTTTTCTCCAATCACCTCTGTGTTCATATCTCTTTGATCCATACTTCAAATTTTGATTTTACCCAATAACCAACCAACTACATGCAATTTTACTATAGCATCAATTTTTAAGACAAGATTTACTTTCAAAAGTATGAAAATGTCTTCATTATCAATTTCTGAGCTTTAGATTCATACATACATTCAATAGTAATGTAATCAGAGTAAAGTATTAACTTTCATATATGAGAAAACGACCCTTAGAGACCCTCAAATATCTAAAAAGTTGTGAAAATTGCAGTACATTAAAATTGCATTCTGGAAGATCAATTTTACTGAAATAAAGGATACAGAGGATAAACCACGCAAGTCACTTTTATATGAAACCTAGAAAACGATCTTTTAATTATACTTCTTTACCTGTATGGTATACCGAACTTTGGAGGTAAATAAACCCATAACTGTTTCTTTTACTGTTTCATACTTCTAAAAGATAGTCCTTTCCATGTAGAATCTAATGCACCTCAAACTCAATTTCGGCAAAAAACAACTGACTTAGGCTTGCTCTACCTGGTTCTCATCCTGTATCCTTAAAATGTAAATATTTTTTCTTCAACAAAAAAAATGTCTGAAAGGGTTAAGCAAATTGATGTATTTACTTCAAATTCTAAAAAAAAAAAATGCGATCCTGTAAAATCATGTTATAAATGTAGGTAGTTTCTGAATAAAACATAAAACAATCTACCTTGAATCTCAAGTCTCCAACGGGCGGTCTTGCGTATGGGATGCCTTGAAATGCATAAATGTCACGTCCTTTTCTAGATTTTAAGCGATGTCCTTTGATAAGGCCCTGTTTTAGCTTAACAATGTCATCACTGAGGACACACGAGACTAGGATGAAGAGTAGAACGGTAATCTTGAACATCCTCACTTCAGATTGGCCACACGAGAAGTGAAGAGCAGGTTTTACTTACACAATTCCCGTATCTTGTTTTGATCGCAAGTCGGCCTTGACTAATGTGTGTCGTGGGGAGATATTAAAGTACAAACATTAATATTACACTAATAATAGACTACTGATAATATTTAATATTATTCATTTATAGAAATAAAATAATATCCACAACTCTATCTGGAATAGTTAAAGTTACATGGGTAAAATTGTTTTTCTTGTTTTCTCTCCAGGAATTAATTTAACACAAGAAAAAAACACCTTAATATATTCGGGAACAAAACTATTGTAATCATGATTTTTAAAATTCGTTGAGGTTCCATTGCATTATGCTTAACCTCTCACCTTATAGGTACTTTTACGTGCCATAGTCACCCAGTCCTTACAGTAACACGACCTGTAGAGAGAGGGATTTTAACTATGGATCACACACATATTTTTTTGACCATACAAGGGCATGGAGGGCCTCCCCGAATGAGTAATCAGCTCAATGTCAAGGCCTCACAAAATTAACACGAAATACGCCATCCTCACACACATTTATACTAAACATGGTGAATATGATAATAATGGCCAGATGATGTTCCGAGGACCGTTTGGGCTTAAAAATCTCCTGACATTTGTCTTATAGGTGAAGAAAAACCCGAAAGAAACCTTACCCTGGAAATTTGTCGCGCGACCGGGGATCGAACCCGGGACCGTTGCGTGCGATGTTCTGGTGATCTTTTTCTACTATATGCTCAAATTAACTTGATTTATGTTCGTTATATTTAATGTCGCTTAGATATTCATTGAATTTTTATTAACATTCCCGGTGATTCTGGTGATATAAAATTTGTCACAACCATTGTATTCAAGTTTATAGACGCCTTTAATTTCATACATATTCACCACATTTTTTTAAAAGTAATGTTATTTAATTTATGTTAGTTACATATGCGATGTTTATATTTTTGCCGTACTTCCTAATAGTTTTAGCCAGTTTTACCGTTTCATTTCCTATATAAGTAAGGTTATATAGCAGGTAATGTAATCATTTTAGAGGTGTCAGCTAGTTCTAAATTTAACATAGAGGTTTGAGTTGAATTGAATTTGAAGAAAACGGGCAAGTCACTTTTTTGTCGAAATGGAGTTTGTGATGTCGTTAGATGTCACATTGAATGTAACTTACTAATCATTTAGAAGTGTGAAACAGTATAATATACAGTTTAATCATGGGTTTATTTACGTCCAAAGTTTGGCATTAAGGTAAGGAACTGTGCATGGTGTACAAATAAAAGTACGTTTTCTATATTTCAAGGAAAAAGTTACTTCCCTGTTTTTTCCCCTGAACCCTTTATTTGTAAAATTAACTAACTGCGTAAAGAAGGGAATTTCGCAGCAAGTCGAATTTGATCCAATTTTGCTATTTTAAATTACAGCTTTTAGATATACCTCCAATCCTAACAATCGGATGTCTCCAGATGGTGATACTCGAAACCAGATAGATTATGTATTAGTGGATAGTAGAATATCAACATAGTAACATCATCGTCATTCAATTTAGATCAGTTAGAGGGACAGACTGCAATTCGGATCATCATCTAGTCAGGGTGAAAATCAGAGAACAATTATAATTTATGAGAGAAACAAAGGCTTAAGATGATTCTGAAAATGTTGAATTGAAAAACTTGAGAAATTATGTACAGCAAGTGTATCTGATCAAAATTGCTAATATATTTGGGATATTGGAATCTTCAGATCAAAATGTGGTAACCGAAGAATATACTGATGTAAATAGAGAATGGGAGACACTGATAAATTATCAGTATCAGGATGTGTAGGTCATTTTAAAAAGAGACAAAACAAATTATGTAAAGAGAAGAAAGCTAGAAAAATGAATTGGTTATATGAACCAAATGAGATACATTTAGAACAATTGTGTAACATCGGATGGGAAACTAGTAGATTTTAAACAGTAAAAAGAGGGAATATTTGAGAGAGAAGAGTAATGATCTTGAAATGAATGCAAAAATTATATGAGGGAATTAGGATAGAGAGGAAAGGGTTTCAGGCTAAAACAAACATAATTAGGAATGGAAATGGGGAAATTATTGCATATTTCAGGAGTATATTAAATAAATGAAAATAATATTTTAATCAGCTATTAAATGTACATTCAGAACAGGATATTGCAGATGATGATTTACAGACAGCAGAAATATTAATCACAAAACCAAGTGCGTTAGAGGTTGAAATGGCGATATAAAAATTAAAGATGTATAAAGTATCAGGTATAGTCGGGATCCCAGCAGAACTGATAGAATCAGGAAGAGAAAAATTGATAGACAAGATACATAGATTTTTTAGTATGAATTGGGAAAAAAGAGGCTCATCCAAATGAATGGAAAGAATCAATTATTATTGTACCACTCTTTAAGAAAGAAGATAAAATTGATTGCAACAACTACAGGGGCATCTCTTTACGTTCAAATTTAAATGAGAATATATGGTTTCATATACTTATTCTCTCATTACTAAGTCCTTGAGTCTCATGATATTATGTACTCATTTTATATCATTAGCTAAAAAATTGCCACGTTATGGCGAGAAAATGGACAAATTAATGTATACTAGATAAATTTACAGTTTATTGGATAATTTGGCACCCCATAAGGTGAATCTATATTTAGATCCCACAGCCGTAATAATTTATATATAATATAAATTTCTTATGAATGTATATCAATATACGACATTTAATGAAATTTAATGAAATATTAATAGTGACTTATTTTTTATTTCTCAATCGACAGTCAGAGACGGGCAGATATCCTGTAAAGCTGTTAAACGTGTCGCCAATTGACTGTATGTTTATTGAACACAATTCGATACGCCCAAGTGGCTCTTTTGATAAAAAAGGGCCTGTAAGTTATATCTTTCTCCTAAAAAGACAAAGACTGTCGACTTGATATATTTATGAGCGAGTATGTCTGCTCGATAGGATTTTTTTATATTTTTCTTTATTTTAACGAAACACATGAAGGACATGTGTATTAATACCGATCCCTTGCACAATACAGGATGACTTCCTCTGGGCTAAGTCCAAGTAACACCGGAACGAATTAGGGTAACGTGTTTGTGTAGGAGCGGACAGGTTATTGTTTAGCAAAAACATCCCCAAGACGTTACGAAGACGGGAAAGTAGGACATCTCACCCCTCGGTCGCAAAGGCAGAGCGAGACAATTGAGGTCTCCATGGTCTCTCCGCGAAACTAAGAAAGTAGCAGTTTCTTAAAATGTTAAACTCTTAGAATAATGTAAACCGTCTTTCCTTTTTTTAGCCATGGGACGACCCCTATAAAAAAGTAAGAAAAAAAGCAAGTGTTATTTCCTCTTCTAAATAAATCAACAAAGACCGGGGCATCTTACTGTCGGAGTTTGATTTCTTATATCCGGCCTTTTGAAATTTTGTTAGCGTCAGGAAAAAAAAATTACGTAAAAACAAGTTATGTGAAAAGCCTAGAGAAGGGAAGAGAAAGTAGGTCATCCAGGAATGCGGACAATAGGACACGTCCAGTAAAGATCTCCAGCCAATGAGCAAATAGAATTTCCACCCCATTTAGGAACGTTGGCGACTTGTGCCAGTAAAATTTGGCAAAAACTGGAGTAATTAACATCTTGTGTAGGGATAAGCTGTGACAGTGGCGAGGATACGCCCTATCAGAGTAATGCCCAATTAGAGTGTATATTAAAATGACATGTAATTTGGTGGGAGACTTTTGCTCCATTTAGGCCAAAAATTTTGAGAAAAAGAAATTGTATTAGAATCCGAGAGAATCAGTGGAGAATCGGTACGGCGAGAAGCCGGGAGGCGGCCGATAAGAGACGTGTGGTCTCCAAGCCCGGTTAAGTGTTTGACTGTGAAAAGGTGTTAAGTGTTAGTGGTTAACCGCGGCACCCATCTCGATAAAAACATAACTTTTTCTCAAATGGAGCCTACATCAGCAAACATCTCCGCCAGCATATCAACCGAGCTATATCGGGAGTGTAAAAAAAAATCCAGTCAAGATGAATAAAGAAGTGTGACTCTTTTGTACAAAACCTTGTATCACTGTAGAGCTGTTTTGATATCCTTGGGGCCCATCTCTCACCGACAATCATCCGTGGTACCTGAGAACCAAAGTCATTTTACTCACCGATAGACGAACTCTGAGTACCTAGTCCGGCGCAACATTAACCTACACTGTCCAGTATCAAGGACCCCTCATCCGTAGCATGGAAGGAGTGAACCCTGGAGCAGAGTAGTCGAGGGAGCGTCCCGCTGCAACGTGGTGCTACAAAGTGGCCCAGCAGACAGACTATTCCGCTACAAAGTGGCAGTTCAAAGGATAAATTGGCTATTCTGTTTAAAGAATGACAAATGCACAATTTCCATTGTAAATTTGGTCATTTTAGGTTAAAATTACCTCAACTTCTCATTCAATTTTAACTCATTTCTCGCATTTTATTTGAAAAATCAATGTATATATTTTATGCAGATAATAATTCATATAGTGCGATAATAAAATTTGTGTGTTTCGGTCTTTTATTTCAATGTAGGTGAACTTCTGGCATAGAATCGCCCTCGTTCCTTTATTATTTTATTATTACTTTTACAAATGCCACCAGGTTGTCTTTATAACATTTCTGGTATTCTCTCCTGGCAATGCGGAATTGTAATCCACAAAATAACACTTCAAAGACGGAATTACGTTACCCCCATGAAACGATAGGTGACGTTAGTAATGAAGCGCCAGGAGAGTCCTAACTTATTCTAAATCTAGACCATGGGCGATCACAAGAAAAAAAAATCCTGTAGTCTGATAGGGAATCGAACCCATGAACTGCAGTTAGAAGCTCTGAGAACTAGCCCAAGAGAGACTGGTTCCGTACCTTTACTATTAATTCGTCCATACATCGCTTCTTGATAATTACCTAAACCTCTATGTAACGCACATTTAAAATGTCCGCCATACTTTTTATAACGTCGTCCCAAAAATCGATATCTATTAATCGATCATAAAATCGATGCTGAGATGTAGCCTATGTTAATCCTCGTTTGTTAATGAATGGACGTTATCTCTGGAATGGACCATAGTTAAAAGAATTGAGTACTTCGGTTCTCTATGTTGAGTACAGAGTACATGTATATAATACTCTGAGGAATTGAGAATGTGTTGTGATATGTAACGCATAATATTTTGTAGGCCTACTCGTTTTATTTCGTTTGATAAAATCTATCAATGAAATGAAATTGTAATCTATCAATTAAATAACTACCAGTGTTCGATTTGAGCCTATAAATATTACATAGAATAAAATTCGTGGGATGGACGACTTTAACTCATTTCAAGTAAGTAAATAAAAATATATAGACCTATATGTAGCCTCACTCCCGCGGCCGGCGCACTGTTGCCGTCAACAACTAGGAGGAAGTTTTAGTCAAGAGCTATTTCTGGGAAGACATGTTATAAAAAGTAAGGCGGGCATTTTGAATTATGTTTGTATTCTATTCGGATATAGAGCTATGAGACATGTGCTGATTTCAGGCCCTTGGGGAACATTTTTTTTCATGGAAATTCGGCCAATATGGGATCGGTCCCACCCAGCATCGTGAAGAGTTTGGGCACTGGTAGCTGCAATAAGCAGCGATTCCAGGTTGAGAAAACCAGCTATAATGGCTGGGGGACCCGAGAGTTATGGTACATGCGCTGGTTCGAGTCCCCATGATGAATTTTTTTTCTCATGGAATTTCCGACCAGTATTGGACCGGTCTCACCCAGCATTGTTGGGAATTTGGATAGCTGCAATAAGTAGTGGTTTCAGGTTGAGAAAACCAATTCTAACGGCTGGGGGAGCCGATATACTGACCATGTGTCATTCTTATATATACATCCCATCTCTCAAGATGATACATTTGGCTGTGAGGCCAGCACCCGATTGTAGGTCAAGCATCAGCTATTATATATCAAGGGTGGGTCTGTGAATGTTGCAATGGAAAAAAAAGTGACTGCTAGCATCATGTAGGCCAACATAATAATACGCATTTCCAGTATCAGATTGTGGTTTTTTATATATTTATTTGCTCATACTAAATCCTTCTACTCTGTACTTATTTTATTTTGTTAGGTGAGAAAATAGGCAAGTTATATAGTGAACACCATATTAGTTTACAGTTTATTGGATAATATGACACCTCATAAGGATGAATTAGCTATTCTGTTTGATCAATGGCAAATTTATATTTTCCATTATAGATATGACAATTTTAGGTAATTTTACATAACTTCTCATTTAACTCTAAGGTAATTCTCACATTTTTTTGGGAACACATCAACATACATATTTTCCTAGGTAATTATTTACATACTGCTATAGTAATTTGTGTCTTTTTCAATTTTTTATTTCAGTTTATGTGGGTATTCTTTTGGCATAGAATCTTCCAAGTAAGTATCTTGCAGGTCTGTCACACCATGAAGTTGCATTTTTTTATAAGTAGTCTACACTTATACAATACTTTGTCATTGTAAGTTACAGTAAAAACTTTCATAAATCATCAATGAAAGTTTATTTTTCGTCTATAAATAATTTCACAGAAAACTTAACTTTCTTAACATTTTTTTTTATTTTTATTGGGATTTCCAATTGCTCGTGCCAGTTAATTAAATATCTCGGACCGCAGTGAATACAAAATAATGTATTTGAATGTATATTGTGTATTTTAATAAAAAATTAAGTAGGCTAATTTCTATTCATTTGTTTTTCTAAATAAATAATAAATATCCTCAACTCGTGTCCAACTCAGGGTTGGATCGAGGAAAGAGATAAGATGAAGCCCCTATATTTATAGAGGTCTGTAAACTACAAGGGTGCCGTCCGACCACTCCTGATGCACCGTCACAGGGGCGGATGAATGAAATGAAATGGCTGAGATGAGTATGGAGAAATGGTGGAATGAAATTTGCGGCAGGGGAAGACAGGAGAAACCCTGAGGAAAAACTTGCCGAAGCTCGATTTTGTCCATCACGAAACCCACATGGAGTGACCAAGACTCGATCTCAGGACCACAGCTTGCGCCAAGGAGCTGCCTATTTGTTTTTCTATTGATTATTAAAATTAATATATATATATATATGGTATGATATGATAAGAAAAATAAATGCCTGGATGGGATTCGAACCCGGATCTCTGAGTCTGTACCTCAGTGTGATATCCATTATATATATATATAAAGTATTTGATTCCAGCAATAGACATACACAGACAACAATAGGCATATACAAACCTACTGATAAAATGCCCTCACACACAGTCTAGAAATGTTACAATCTAATATATATTGAAATGTCTAAATATAATCAAGATATAAAACTTTGTTTCTCACAAGGTTACTGAACTGACATGTCAATATTAATATTATGGTAAAATATGACTGGATCTCATGGAAATTGGTAAAATATTATATTTTCCAATCTATTTATGTGTGCAATAGGTTATCACTAGCCAACAAATTTAACTTCTTTTCTGTATCTGGTTTGTAAATGGGTGGATTTAATTAATTTTGGGGTGCTGAATTCACTGTTAAAATCAGTTTTTCTGCATCATGTCATATTTCGTAGGTACAAGAATTAAAACGAACAAGAAATTTATATTCAGAATTTTAGAACTCAATATTATTTTATATGTATATATGAATATGATGCCAATAGAGGATTTAAATTAGTTCACAACTTATTTTCAACTTTAATTGGCTTTGGTATTTGAAAAATGTGACAATGATACTCTTCTTTTATTTGCTATTCCTACACTTTACCTAACAAGATCCCAGCGGTAGTCGTATAGTGACCTTGATAATGGTATTTCATCACAAATATGTCTTGAAGAAAGTGTTTACCTTGCTCATCACTTACATTTCCCCAAATTTTCCGGGAAGAAATCAAGGTGGGAATTAAAAGATGAACATTAAGTGACATTCTACACCCCATGTTCTTGTAGCTGTCCAATAGATCATTCACAATGGAAACACAGTTATCTTTTTTATTGTTCAAAAAGCCCTTCACAACTGATTTGAAAGAGGGTCATGCAGCTAATTTGATATTTGTGAATTTGGTATCAATGGTTGAATCTTTCAACAATTTTCTTATTTGTGGTTTGAACAAATACCTTCTTTCAGCTTTTCTTTATTCAATTTGGGAAACTTTTCTTTCAAATGATTGAAGGCTTGACCTCCTTTATCTAGAGCTTTTACAAAGTTCTTCATAAAGCCCAACTGGACATGAAGCGGAGGCAAAATGATTTTATTGGGCTCAACCAATGGAGTGTTTTTCACATTTTCCTTTCCAGTAACATATGATTTCCTTATAGGCAATAGTGGTTCTTGGTATCAAGGCAGTCCCAAAGGCACAAAAAAACAGCAGTATTTCATGATCCCACACTGTAAACTTGTAAGGAGTACAACAACTTTTAAATCACAGCAAAGCTGCCATTCATGATCATCATATTTCATTGACTCTAGCAGCAAAGCCATGGTTTCATTAAGTTCATTTTATGCCTATTGCATAAGTCAAAGGCACTGATGGGAATGTATTGCCATTATGCAGTAGTAATGCTTTCAAAATGGTTTTACTGGAGTCAATAAATATTCTCCACTTCTATGGGTTATGTTGTACTTCTATCTGCATCATCAGACCATTGATATCTCTACATACACACATTGAATTCTGTATTTCAAAATATTGAGCAAAGAAAGTACCTCTTGATTTAAAACAAACATTTGTCCCTGATGCTAGAAGGTTCCCTTGTTTGAGTCTTGAACTCAAGATTTCAGCTTGCTCTTTTGAAAGTTTTAGATTGTGAACCAAATCCTTGAGTTCCTTCTGATGAAAGAGCTGAGGTAATGTGTCTCGATATTGGGTGCAGTACTCTTCTACATGTTCAACACCTTCTTATTCACTTGATTTTGGGTTTGTTCCTGAGGCTTGAAAGTTACAGACAGGAACAGGCAACCCTTTATTATGGAGCATAGGCAAATGCACGGAAGATATATTTGGATACTTCATGTTAAGTCTCAGTTTTGCTTGAATACCCTGTAGTATATGTGAGAGAGAAGTTAATAGTCTGAAAAATGGTATTTTGGCTCATACCACACCATAGGAACAGCGAATGGTATGGTTTGGCATTTTCCTTATAACCGTTTGGTTAGAGTAGTAGTACAGGTTTTGTAGACAATATGAGGTGCAAAATTTTTATCTTTATCACCAAAAAGACAATCAAAATACAATTTGTATACATTCTCAACTAAATCAGTAATTGACTTCTTCTGGCTTTTGGAGCAAGTTTCGCACACATAAAATACAAGTAGTCAGGGGGGTTTAGACAACAACAATGTTTACCAGTTGCTATTTTTATTAAGTGTAAGTTTTAAACACCACAACATTCCAATATCTCTCACAAGAAACACTCAATGGGGGTAACATAAACTAACAATGCACTGTTAGGGTGAGGTAAGTGTGATGAGAATAGCACCATGCATGTTTCAACATGCACTACATCATAAAGTCTTTTTCATACTACTGGGTTATCTTGCCATCTAGTGAGTAAAGTATAGAATCGTTACTATACCTGTCATCTAGTGATGATTTGTAGATCTTCTAATACTCCTCTGCCAAACAAAAGAACAAAAATTAAAAAGTTGAACATTTTCAACAAAAGAACAGAAAATAGCAAAGTACTGAAAGTAAAGAAAAATCCTTAAAAACTCAAAAATTTTACATATAGACATTTTGAAAGGTAGATTAGGATTCTACACAAAAAAATTACATACCGGTACTAATTGATATATCATATCCCAGATCCTGTTGACTACTGTAGTTATTATCACATTGAAAGTATTCTAAAATAACATTATGTTGTTTAATCACCATATAATGTGACATACCAGTATTTTAGTACCCGAGACTGCATTTGTGAGTTTTTTCAAACTTGTTAATAGATGAAGGTTTTCCTTTGTTCCTTTTCTTGTACTCACCGAATAAGGCAGTAAATCTGCCTGTACTGATCTTAAAATGTTGATTGGTTGGTATCTAATGTCGAACACTTGATAATGAAATCATTCGCTTAAAATGTTCGTTCTGTATTCTCTGTCTGCCTCTTGATATTCTCCAAGCAATCTAATCCAAACTGAATCCATTTTTTCTCTGCCTCTTGATATTCTCCAAGCAATCTAATCCAAACCGAATCCATTTTTTCTCTGCCTCTTGATATTCTCCAAGAAATCTAATCCAAACCAAATCCATTTTTTCTCTGCCTCTTGATATTCTCCAAGCAATCTAAACCAAACCAAATCCATTTTTTCTATGTGGATTTTCCATATTTTATGTACTTTGTTATTTTTCAATATTATTGTATATCAGTGAATCCCAAAGGAATGTAGGCCTAGCTACTGAGGTTTTTCTCATGGATAGAAATGATGAAGAGGAAACAATGAATGACACATAGATGGAGGCTTTTGTCGAAAATTAAACCTCCAGAATGGGACACATGACTAACAGATGAAAAAGTACTCTTTTGTACCTGTATAACATGAAAAATAGAGTTACAATATTTAATATAATACATTTGTGCACTTAAATAGTAGTTTGTCTATGTTTAAATTCAAACATATGAAGAGAATTATACCGTTATCAATTACAGTAAAAATTCACAAAAAAAAGTTTTCTTCCGTATAAAAGTAAAAATGTTTGAGTTTCATTTAATTTTCACTTCACAGCAAGGCTAGGAAAAGTGTGTATGATTTTTTCCATATAAATGTTAACAGTCTTTTTTAGACCTTAAGAGAGACTCTTGGAGTGATAGGAGGTTAAGGTCCTCACCTTTCTAGATAATCAGTATGAGATGTCAACTGGTTTGTCAGCTCTGCATGATGGCCACCATTACCTCTAGATCATATGCCTGATATGCATACTTATTAGAGGCTGAAACGACTCTTAAGATCATAATGCTGCCAGGAATTAAGCCAGTTTAAAAGTCCTGACCTCATCATAACTCAAACCCCATAACCTTCTGGTTTCGAGTGTCACCTTAATCAACTATGCTATGGTATGTTTTCTCCATTCTCAGAGACACTGCCTTTTCATGGTGGAGGGATTGTGTGCCCTGTTTGGTACTGAGAGCTATGCCAGTGGCAGCTAGCTGCTCATAGATCTAACCTTGCCAGATAAGTCAAAGATCAGGGGCCAGTCAAAAGGTGTCAGGTTTGATGGATGGTTAGTGTGCCCTTTAGTAAAAAACTCCTTACCCAGATATCTGAAACAAAACCTTGAAATAAACACAAACACTCGAATCAGATTAAAACAAGTATTTTGGATCACAATATTAGGTCTTGGAATGTACATTCTCTTTATAGAATTGGAGCTTTACAGTCCCATCATCATCATCATAGTACATTCACGAATTTAGGCCATTTGTTGACCTGTTTCGGCCTCAAGAGAAACACCATCCAGAAGTCTTTTGAGTGGACGTCCTGGTCTTCTTCTTCCTTTACAGTCCCTATTACTTGAAATAAAAAAAAAATTAAAAATTGGGTTTATTAGAATAACTAAATTGAAAAGGTTACAATGGGCTGGACATGTACAGAGAATGGACAGACAAAGCACTCTCAAGATGACCATGGAAAGATAAATGTTTGGTAAGCAATCTGTTGGAAAAGTAAGAAAACATAGTTGGATGCTGTAAAAGAGAATATCTTGAAACTGAGGAATTGGAAAGAGAAAGCTATGGTCAGAAAAAAATGGAGACATGCAATGATTGCATGCCCCCTATTGATCTTTTTAGAATACATAAATCTGGTTTCCTTGTAACTGATGATGGTGTATGAAATAAAATTACTGTAGTCTACATTTTATATAATAAAGTTTCATTATCTTCCTTTCATGTCATACCCCTGAGAGGACTGTTACAGTCAACAAAAAATTTTCCAACCATTTCTTCCAGTTTTCCAACAATCTTTTACCATTTGGTTGGTACTTTAAAATTCTTTTAGGAATCCTGGTTCTGGACACATGTTGATGGCAGTTCTGTTGATATTAATAGATATAATCTATTATGAGCACCATATTAAATTCTTCAAGGATGTCATCATTTTTCTATCCCATCTGGTAGTCTGCTCTTCAGTGCATGAAACTCATCTTACTAGCTGTAATTCTACTTTCATCATTATTTTTTACAGGAACTATGTCTCACTCCAATAGCAGAGAACTGGTATTGCCAATATCTTATACAGAGTGGCCCACTTAAAACTTTTACCTCTGATACTTTGTTAAATATTTCTGAAAAGTAAAAAACAACAATCACGATTTAAATGACATCAAGGGGGATATCAAATAAGCATAATACTATTTTTCGAAAGTAAATAATTTTCATGATACTAAGGTCAACTTTTATTTTTTAAATGGGAATCAACTAGGTTTTTTGTTGCAAAAATAAAATGTACATTTTAAGACTGTGGAAATCCTGTATGTACATGCATACATACCATACTGTACATACATTGTACTGCAAATGGTCACATAAAAGTAGTGTACCATACAACAAAAAATAAACACAATTAATCTCAAAAATAAAGATCAGTGTCAAAAATAAAAACACAACATGCTACACAAGAATACGTATCTCATATTTGCAATCAGACTCCTCAAAACAGAAACTTTACAGTTCCTAAAATAAGTAAGTATTTACAATTCATGTTCGAAGAGATGACCATTAGTTTCACAACACCTTTGTGCTCGCACCATCACTGATCGACCAAGTTCTGTCAGTATTTCTTGTGTTAGTGCAGTACATGCTGCGGTAATATGCTCTTTCATGTTTTCCACTGTTGTTGGAATCTGCTGGTAAACCACATTTTTCACATGTCCCCAGAGAAAAAATCTAAAGGGGTGAGGTCAGGCGATCACGCTGAAAATCTCTGAACAGGACTACCACGTTCTATCCATCAATTTGGAAATTGTTGGTTTAGTGCATTTCTTGCCACTATAGCATTATGATCAGGGCATCCGTCATGCTGATACCGCATCATTTGACGCAAATTCAGTGGTAGATCTTCCATCAGTACAGATAAGGTACATCTCAAGAATCACCTGTACTTTCGCCCATTAAGTCTCCCATCAATAAAATATGGGCCAACGATGTGATGTCCTACAATACCACACAAATCATTAACATTCCACTGACATTGATGTTGTACCTGGTGAAGTCAATGCTGGTTTTCTACTGCCCAGAAGTGCATGTTGTGTACATTTACATTCCCTTGATTTATAAAAGTGACTTCATCGGTAAACAACATCCTACTCATTAAATCATGTCCTTGATGCAGAACCCACTGGTTGTATTCCAGACAAATTTGAAAGTCATTGTCGTCAATTGCTTGATATAGAGAGATGTGGAATGGATGGAACTAATGCCGATGAAGAATGCAGAGAACGCTTGTGTGACTGATTCCAATCTCTCTTTACTTTTCGCAAGAACTGGCATGAGAGTTTATTGCAACAGCTGCAAGAACAGCTGTTTCATTTGTCACAGTTTTGTTTCGAATTTGCTTTCATGGGCTCAAGCTTCCAGTCTCTCGAAGTCTACTAACAATATTAGTGAAGGTAGGACAGGCTGGATGACGTCTCTCAGGTAAAATGTTCAGCATACCGCTGTTCTGCTTGTTTGGCATTTTGAAAACATTCCCAGTAAATTAATAGCATATCAACCATTTCTTCATTTGTGAAAACCATTTCAAATGCCTAGAAATTATGGACAGAATGAATTAAAATTGCATTAAAAATGTTAATATCAATTACTGTACTACTACAGTACACTACAGAAAGTTAGCATAACGTACCTACACACAAGTAAAACTGAGAGCCGTTATGAAACTCTTCACCAATGTCGTTGTCTTCAGTTGTACACTACAGAACTGAAGAAATAAGGGTTGTATCACAACTACTGGGTAGTGTGTTATGGGTGTGTTCTATCTTCAATGTCAATATAATGGACTAGACAAAAGGAAGGGTGCATCAGACATAGTTTATGTTTACGCGTCTCAGTGACACAGAAAAAGTCAGTAACATAGTCAGTTGTTATTTAGACATAGCTAACTCAAAATTTGCGACACAAAACCTTGTTTGTTTCTATTTAAAAAATAAAAGTGACCTTCATATCTTGAAAATTACGTACTTTTGAAAAATAGCATTATGCGAATTTGATGTCCCCCTTTGATGTCATTTTAGTTGTGATTGTTGTTTTTTATTTTTCAGAAACATTTAACAAACTATCAGGGGTGAAAGTTTTAAGTGGGCCACCTTGTATATATGGGTGTTTGTTTTTGGACTAAAGCAGGATTCATTACTATATTTATTATTCCTAGAGTTTTAATAAATTTTGTAATCTTGTCAAAAACAACCAATTTTTAATTAAAATTACAGTGGGATAAATAAAATAATAATAAACAACCAATTTTGTCAAAAATGATAATCAGAAACCAGGAAAATTAAATTGGTTTATATTTTCTATAATTTTATTATCTATGGAGAAAGCAAGGAGATGCAATATCTCCTCTACTATTCAGTTTTATATTAGAGCAGGCTATCAAGTCTATAATGGATAAAGGTGTACAACTCAATTATATTAATAAGCTGTTGGTATATGCTGATGATGTGCATTACCAGGTGATAGCAAGGAGATATTAAGGACCAATATGCACATTCTATTGAGTAACACTAAGAAATTAGGACTGGAAATAAACATCAATAAAACTAAATATATGAACAATGGACAGTTAATTACAAATGAGAAAAGTTTTGAAGAAATGGCTTAATTCAAATATCTGGAAACAAAAATTACAAATAAGAATAAGATGAAGAAGGAAATTAAAATAGGATCAATTTTGGAAATATATGCTATTACATATTATAGGTATTCTAGTCATTCCAACTTCTCCCATAAAATGTTAAGCCAAAAATATAGAAAACTGTTATTCTCCCAGTTAGGACTATATTATATGGATTTCAAACATGGACTCTTATTTTAAAGGAGGAGAAAATATATGAGTATTTAGGAATAAAGTTATTATGAACATTTTTGGATAAGAGAGATGAACAGATAGGTGAATGGAAAAAACTACATAACAGTGAGCTACACTGCTCAACAATATTAGGGGATATTGTAGAATTACCTACTAAGACTATGTTTTTTGGAATAGTATTAGATGCAATCACTTTCTATTACTCCAAGATAATGTAAACAAGAGTTTGAAGTTGTTACGTAACCTTGGTACCACACCAGAGGGCAGTGTCTGTACTGTTGATGTGAAAGGGTGGTGTGGGGGTGAATGTTTTGTTATTGTTTTTAAATCCAGTCCAGTTTTCAGTTAGTGAATGACTTGCCTTAGGGACAGTAATGCCTCGACAACGTGATTTACCTGAACCATTGGCTTGGAGGGCCATAGGAAGGATAGAAGCTGGACAGACACAACAAGAGGTGGCACAAGCCATTGGGGTGTCTCAAAGCGTGATTTCCAGGCTTTGGAATCGTTTTCAAAGAACAGATACTGTTCACAGAAGAGCCGGACAAGGTCGACCATGGGCAACAACAGCAAGGGATGGCCGTTACCTCATGTTAACAGCCCGTCGGAATAGACAGCAGAATGCAACTCAACTGCGAAATACACTTCAAACAGCAACAGGACGCAGGGTGTCAACTCAAACTGTCCCTAATCGACTGCATGGAAGTGGTCTCTATTCCCCTAGGGCCATAGTGTGTACCAGGTTAACTCCACAACACCGTAGAGATCGCAGAAACTGGGCGGAGGAACATCGTGGGTGGAGGCATGCCGAATGGGATCAGTTCTTTTTTCTGATGAGTCGCGATTCAACGTGGAATGTGATAGTCGGCGTGTATTCATGTGGAGGGAAAATGGGACACGAAACAATCCAGCATTTGTACGTGAAAGATCCCCATATGGTGGCGGTGGATTGATCGTGTGGGCAGGAGTCAGTAGTGGTGAACGTACGGACCTCTACGTCATCCAAGGTGGTACTATGACTGCGGTAAGGTATAGAGATGAGATTCTCCGACCTTTTGTCGTGCCTTATGCTGGTGCCATAGGTGATTCTTTTCTTTTTATGGACGATAATGCACGACCCCACAGAGCTGGCTTGGTGGACGACATGCTGGAAGTGGAGGATATCGAGCGTATGCAATGGCCAGCTTCCTCCCCGGACTTAAATCTGATTGAGCATGTGTGGGGCGCATTGCAGGCAGACCAGCACCTCCCACAACTGTTCCAGAGCTGCACATTGCTCTTATGGAAGAGTGGCCACGTATCCCCCAAGAACTCATTGCTAACCTCATTGCATCAATGTCACACAGGTGTGAGGCAGTGCTGGCCGTTCGAGGAGACCATACACCATACTAAAGAAACATTTTCACCCATGTTAATGCTGCTTTGTTTGTTTGACATATTCCTAATCAGGATCTCTTAGACATCTGGTGTGGTACAGAGGTTACGAGACAACTTCAAACTCTTGTTTACATTCTTTTGGAGTAATAGAAAGTGATTGCATCTAATACCGTTCCTAAAACACAGTCTTAGTAGGTTGTTCTCCAATATCCCCTAATTTTTTGAGCAGTATACATGATTTTTATGAAACAGTTAAGTCTCATAGACTGTGATGGGTAGAACATGTGGCTTGAATGGGGAATGAAAGATGAGCATGGAAACTCTTGTAAGAAAACCAGAGGCAAAGTGCCCAGTAGGTATTTCAAGAATGAGGTGGGAGAATAACATTAACCATTATTTGAGAGAGATAAATTTTATAGGATTTGACTGGAAAACATTAGCTGAGGATAGGGATGTATGAAGAGTTTATGTCTGCACTGCCATGAATATAAGGGTTAGATAATGACTAATGAGTTAATTAGTTAGTTATGTAGATTTTACTATGTACATAGTCCTTACCACAAAAGCCATTATTTTGGATTTTTCAGCTAATTTAAAATTATATGTACAGCAACCTTTGTAAATTATAATAAAGTTCAAATTAAATTAATACTATACAACATACTCCTTGCTTTTATGATTGAAAACTATTCCCACACATTATCCAAAAATATTTCCTACCTGAAATAGCTCTGCCCCCCCTCTTATAAATGTAAAAAAACAGTGTTGTACTGTATTTTTAAATAAAATAAAACAATTATTGGATAATGAACTTCTTTTTATTTTTTTATCACAGTTCATCTTTTGGAATTGTGGGTATCTTGGCTCTGACGGGAAGTGTTGACCAAATTTCAGTTCTATCTGTAAGTAATCCTCGTTTGATTTCAACTCCTACCAATTTTATATGTCCATATTCAGGAGCATCTGTTGACATCACAGAAGGCCAAGCTCCAAATTCATTTCTATCAGGTGTGGGGTTTCTGCAACAAAGAATACTTCTTTATTATGTTCCAGTTAATAAATGAAAATAGCTTTATTTCTAAATCTGATACAAGAACTTCATCATATACTGAGTAAAGTTCCCAAAAAATTCTATATCATTACCTCAAGCAATTATTGAAGAAAGTATACCAAATAGATGATTTTCCAGGAATTATTTATAAATTAATTTAGACTGGATGGTTTAAGACATCTACAAGTACAGTGAGTCCAAGCAAACGTTGATATTACATTAATTACCTGCTGCTCTGTGTGTCTGGTGTGATAACTCCAGTCATGCATAACATGAGTGCTCGGTTGAAATTGGATAGATATAAGATAATGAAAAACAGCATTCACTACTCATCCTTGTCCTTGAAGTTGCTGGAAGTTCAGACCATCTGGTCTCTCATACAGGGTGTAAATGAATTATACCGCACATATTTAACTGCTTACAGAGAGGTATTATACAAGTAATTTGAAATAGGGAACCAATGGTCTACGTGGGAAAATGGGCGAGTTATAGGGAATCAAAGTAATCAACAATTAATACAGATAAATCAACAGGAGAGCAAAGTAGGAGAGAAAATTATACTAGAATAACTTCAGGTCTTAGTATTAATTTCGAGATCCCGATTTCTAAGAATTCTGTGGCACCATGCATAAAACCCATAACTCTCAAATTTAAAAAAAAAAGTTAATATTATTAATGTAATATTGGAGCTGTCATTTATTATCCCTCAAATTTTTATTGCTGTACAATTAGTTAAACAGAAGATCCAGAGATGGACAACACATTGGATGTTCACTTCAGATAGGAAACCTTCATGCATGAATCTTCATTTTCTCAGAACTACTTAAATGAGGGTTATTGGTTTCATGCATGGTGCCACAGAATTCATCAACATCATTTATGAAATATTGGATTATCAGATTCCTTAAAATGTTGAACTTAGCAGATGATTGCACGCCACTGCACTGGTTAAAGCAGAATCAGTACAATGTGAGCCTTAGCTCAGAGTGAAACACGTAGAATCTGTGTAGTTGACGTGTGGCTGAATGGTTAACGCAATGGATTTGAGATTCAAACATTGATGGTTCAAATCATGGCAGGCTACTTTTTTTCTTTCCTTTTTTTTTTCCCTGCATGTGTACTGTGATATGTTGACACTAAAATTTGTTCAGTGTAGGCATGCGTAAAATACCTATTCCCGTATTGGTTATTACATTAACATCTGATTAAAGTTACTTCAGTATCAATCGCATTACCTGAAAGCATCATGGAACATCTTTACAGTTATGCTGAACTTGCCGAAATGCATCTGATTTATGGTGCAGCACAAGGTAATGGTGAAAGAGCTGCTGCCATGTATGCGTAGCAGTATCTGAATAGACGGGAATTATGAAAATCCTCATGCCGTCTTTGAGAGGGGTCACTAGCAGAGATTTTCGGTGAATGTATGGGTAGGCGTATTTTTCTGACCACATCATTGGCCCCTACCTTCTTCAGAGATTAAATGGTGTCAGTTACAAGACTTTTTAGAACACCCTACCTAGATTGCTAGAAGAAGTTCTTCTTCATATCAGGCTCCTCCCCATTTCTGCCAGAATATGCGAAATCGTTTGGATGAAGTATATCCTGGCCACTGGAGATAGGAAGAGGTAGTGTGGCCAGCTCGCTCTCCAGATCTCTGTCCACTTGGTTATTTTTGTGGGGACACCTAAAAACACTGGTATTGCGACCTCTGTTGATACAGATGAACTGTTAGGTGCATGCATAATCGCAGCATGTGATGTGATACGCGAGACATCTAGTATCTTGAACGGGATATGAGAATTCTTTAGTTGCCGATGTCGTCTGTGTTGTGAGAATGGAGGTGGCCAATTTGAACAATTTCTCTAATGAGTCTGCAGGTGCTTTACTCTTTTTTCTGGTTTACTCAAATATCATCATCATCATCATCATCCTGCCAGGTATTAGTTCTAGAAGAACTGTTACGGCCTGAGAAAGCGGTTTTTGTGCCATGTTTTCATAGGTCGACCAAGTGACCGTTTCCTATTTGGACAGTAGTTCATTATTGCCTTGGGGATCCTGGATCTAGCCATTCTTGAGACATGTTCCTTCCAGTTTAGCTGATATCTGGAGATGTAGTCCAGTATTGGTGACACATTAAGTTCTTGAAGGATTTCTACATTTTTCTTTCGATCCCATTTGGTGTAGCCAGCTGTTCGGTGCATAATTTTCATCTCACAAGCTGTTAGTCTGCTTTCATCTCTCGTCCTTATAGTCCACGCTTCACTCCCATAACATAGGACTTGTCAAGCCATTATTTGATAAAGACAAGTACGAGTTGATTTTTGCACTACTCAAATGTATTGTTTCTTATTTCCCAATAACATTATGTATGTCATGTGTACGTACACTGTACCTCTTCATGTTATTACTCTTGTGATCACTGCACTATCATTATATAAGTACATAAGTACTATACAGTACAATTGTACATTTTATTTATGAAACCTTTTGTACTTTTCAGTATGTACATTATTATTACAACCTTTCAAACAATTATTATCTGTACAACACGTATGTAGATAGTTTTGTAACTCGCATACTGCACCAACATTCCAATACCGTATTCTGTAAAATAATGAATAAACAATTAAACCAGAAGTAAATCTATGTACGTAACTAATTTACAGGACATACATAATAAAAGAAGAAAGAAAAAAGTGTACACATACTATATGTAGTTTTGAACGTGATGCATCAATCTTACATTTGCATAGGTAGTAAGACTGCTATAACCATTGAGCTAAAGGCGTATGCTTGTTGCAAATTACAGTCTCTGTATCATATTATTTCCATTTTAATTTGAAATAATCAGTGGCATGCCAACCATTTTACAAATTGAATCATATCTTTGACAATTTTATTTGTAGACCATTAGTTCATTATCTCAAATTGCTTATATAATACCCGCTATACATAGTTAAATTTGTGCGGTATAATTCATTTTCACCCTGTGTATATATATATATATATATATATGTATATATCACCTTCTCACGAAATTATCATTCACACAAATCAGTTCTACACTAACGACGGACTTAACTTGTGTTCCTCTATAAGGAGGCAAGGGTTTCATTAGCTTGTTTTGTTATTTACAGAACCTGTTGTGTTAAATCTATTCACTAAGTTTAATTCTGTATTTCTAATTTATTTTTATCTAGTTTTTCTATATGAACTATTTTTTTTTAAATTTTCTTTGTATGAGTATACAACCATATTGTGATAAGAACACTTCTAAAATCAATAATATACACCTTCACTTCAAGGTCTAATCTCAAACTGAATCAATCTGACCTGTTGCTGATAAATTACATTTGTGTAGGCCTGAACTTCATATCTGCTGAACTCTCGCTGCATGCATGACCAGGAGTTGTTTCACCAGTCCCACATAGTGGCAGGTAACTAACATTTCCACCAATGTTCTCCCGGTCTCACTATATATATATATATATATATATATATTTTTTTTTTTTTTGTTTCACACCAAAATATGTCATGAGTTAAGATAAACAAATTATAATAATGTCAGGTAATTAGAATGAGAATTTTTTTTTTTGATTACGAGTTACTTTTAATCTCTCTTACACCTTAATGATACTATGAAATGGTGACTATGATGAAATGAATACTGATAATGAATGTTAATTTGTATTTAGATTGCAGTGCTCAGGTAGATCAGTTTGTAGAACATTGGCATAGAAATCCAAAGGTCCTGGGTTCAAACCCCAGTCTGAGCGTATATTTTTCTAAATTAAATTAATGTTGGGAAGTTTAGGGCCGGTTGTACCAACTCAGTATAAGTTCTGAATACATGCTATCTCAAGTATTCAGCCAAAATTGCGTTGTACCACGACAGTATTGCACCTTAGCCGGAGCATAAACTCGGTAGACTTTCTACGGTCATTCGAAGCCGATTATTGTGAAATACTCGAGTTAACTTTCCAAAATGGCAGCCAGAAACATGTCTAGAAATTTATTTCTGGATTCTGATAGTGACGACGAAGTATTATACGATATGTTTCTAAAGACCCGGAAACTCAGACAAATCAGGGGAAGACCGGATCATATTGAAAATTACAATGATGAAGAATTTTTCGTCCGCTTTCGCCTTGATCTCATCAGACATCGATTAGAACATAAAACGAAAAGGTAAGATTTTAACATTTTTCGTTTGTATTTTATTATTTCCACAATCATTGTTTAATATTTGTAGGTGATTATTTAAACATTTTTATTTAAAGAGGTATGAGCATGAATTAGCATTAATACTCGTACTTGAACCTGTAGCTTCATTAGATAATACTGTATAATACAATGCATTTTATAATAGGGGTAGGAGTTTAAAAAATAATCTTCTATGAAAGTGTGCTTTTCAAAGTATAATTGCTTTTATTTTACACACTATAATTTAACAAAACATTGAAGTGCAAATTTTGAGGTTATATTATAATGCCATTAAATTAAAATCTTAATTACAACGTTGGTTATGCCATTGACTTTAAATAAAAAATGTGTATTATGTCGTGTGCCATAACCTTTTTTCTAAACTATCATAAAATTGATAAATTGTTATTATTATTATTATTATTATTATTATTATTATTATCAGGATATTATCAGTAACATAACCATAATTTTTTCAACATTCTACAGAAAAATCTCAAGGAGACCAGTTCATCTTGAAGAAGGTATGGAAGATTGTTTCGTCTGGTTTCGCTTTTGAAACGAAGCAATTACGTTCAATGTGGATCTGATCATACATCGATTACAACAGAAAGGTAAAATATTTTATATTTAGTAAAAAAATTAATAAAAAATAGTCTTCTATCCAAGTGTAATTTCTTAGGCTATATGTTACATACCCACAAAAATGTAACAAAAGAACATTGAAGTGTTAATTTTGAGATTATATTACAGTGCCATAACCTTAAAACTTAAGTTACAGTAGTGATTATGGTATGAATGTTCAATATGCAAGGTTGATTATGTTGTACTACCATGGACCTCTAAACTTATACTTAATTTCCAATTTTTCAAGCTGTTATTACATTGACACATTATTATTAAAATGCACTGGCTATTGTATGCCAAGAGACCACGTATACTTATTTTGGCTCAAGTTTCCATTAAGTGCAGTGAGAATTTTTCCTAAGCCCGAGACAGACACAACGCGCATGCGCCAACAAGGTTTTATTTTCAAATTATTTCCCACCATTTACAACAAATTTTACATTTTTTCTAACGATTACTTGAACACATTTTTCTATGATATTTAACTATATACGTAACATGAAGACGTGGCAACCATATTGATTTTAAGGAATATTCTATGCAACAACAGTGCAGCCAACATAGGTTATGTACTTCAGAATTTGAGAACTTACTATTTATTTTTGGGTGTTGCATTCTTTCACAGGTTAGAGTGCTTAAATTATGTTAGGTTAGCTTTTAGGTTGGTCTTTCATAAGTTAGAGTACTTAAATTGCATTACGTTAGCTTTTAGGTTTGTTAAATAGCATGTATAATGTTGGCTGCATCGCGATATTCCATAGAGTAAACTGCTTCGCGTTTGTCGTGCATGCGTGTGGTGTCTGCCTGGGACTTACGTACTCCTTCTGTCTTTACTAACTTTTGTACTTTTTTAAACATTTTCGCTTCCGACTTCACTCTGCTAATTAACTTCAAATTTGAATTCAAAATTTAAACTGGTGCTACTGTATTTTACAGGAACCAGGGGTTCTACCTATTAAGGAGGATCAAAATGGATTGCTCACCGCCAACACTTAAGTGATGGCCACACAGCTTTCCATCTATCTAACATTTTGCAACAATACTTATAACATTTTTTTTACAATTATTAAATATTTATCTCCATACACAATTATTTCTTTGAAGTATGCAGAATCATTGTGCACATGTGTGAACGCTAGAAGAACTTATACTAGATGGTGAAGATATCTGTGAAAATTGGAATGACCAACATTCAAAAGTATATTCTCAGAAAAAGATGTTCACTCAGTTCATTTTGTAGGTTCTGATGGGACAGGTTAGTGTATATCAGATTAGTATATGCTTCATTAAATAATATGCAAATAATTTATTTTAAGTTAGGAAGGAGAAAGTTGGTGTATATCCATTTCTAACAAATGTTTGGGGATGTATTGAAGTTTGGTCGCAGCTACATTCTTCCATCTAGTGTCAATTCTTTAAATTTTCTGTAGAACTTCTTTGTGATTCCATCTAGTGACAACTCTATAAACTTATGCTCATGCACATGTTTCACTGTAGGACACAAAAATTAAGGGAAGGTAAACTAAAGTTTTTCCGGCTCAACTGCACTTCTACAAGCACTTGATTTTCAGTTATATTGTAAACTATAGCTCTTCCTCTATATTTACTAACATTACTTAATATTTTAAACTTTTTCAAACAATTTTTATAACATTATTAGACAATTTTGAAGTATATATTTAAATATACAAATCACAATATTATGATACTGTTATTCAATATTGTAATGCTGCTATTTTCTCCACAGAGTATATTACCTAGTCTCTAATTTTTCTATTGCTGTTTTGGGTTATCGCTGGTTGGATCAATATGAGGGAGTGATAAGTGAGTGTACACCCATTTTTAATAAACGTTTGGTAATTTTAATATTATTAATATATTTTTTAAACATAGATTTGGAGATTTATTGCAAATATTGGTCATTTAAATTTCATTGCGACGGATAGTAACCGAGGATGATAATCGATATGTAGTTTGATTGTGGGTTATCGCTGGCTCTATAAACTCTGGCGCATGCGCACTGTTGTTCTATAGGACTTTGAAAATATTTCACGCTAGTTTAAGTGCAGTTTTTCCATTTTTCCTACATAACAGTTGTGTGGATGCTCAAAGCTTATGAACTTACTCGATAGATGACGAGTATCTGTGCTATTGGAATAATCAATCTTCACAATAAGTTCCCAAGCATGCTTTTAAAGAAAGGAATAATTTATTATTTGATAATCTAATTTGGTGTACAATAACTTTTCCTTCTTAACCAAACAAAATAAAATAGTAGTTATATTGTGAAAGATTGTCATACAATAGCACAGTTAGTCTTGCCATATATTGACAAAACCTTTTGCATGCACATATGCACTACAGCTCTGTAGAACTTAGAAGAAATGAGTGAGAGATTTTATATACATAGATAAATATATAAGAAATATAAAAAAAATGTTTTAAGAATCGTTACAAAATGTTAAAACAGTAGGAAATGTTAGTAGAAATGGAAAAAGTAAATAGTGTAACAGTGTCATATTAATGTTGTATGGTATAGCATAGTGGGTCATAAACTATAGTTCAGCCATCATAGATTTAAGCAACTTTCATTGTATATTTGATAAATGGTGACCTTTATTACAGCATAAGTCAGTTTTGGAGATTCTATGCCTCTAGTCCACCTGCATTAGTCACTGTTCAAACAGAATAGCCAACTTTGCCTTATGGTGCACTGCAAGTTTGCGTACACCAATTAGTTTATTAGATAATATGGCTTCCCATAAAGAAACCTCTAATTTAATTAAAAGCGAGTTAATAAGAAATGCCATAAATATAGCAACTTAACGTTTGTATGCAATTGCCCAAAATGTTGTATTTGTATAACATGTTCTGGTATGAACTGTGAAAACATTATATGAGAATTAGAGGTGAGTTGTAATCCAATACATCCATAATGAGAATAATGAAACTTGTTAATACAGTAATCATGAATAAAATAATGTGTACCAGTAACTGAAAGGGAATCAAATTACAATGCATAAAGTAATGTAACATATCAATTGTTGCTACACATTATGTTTTTCTTGGAACATTCTTTTTTTAATATAGCAGAAAATAAAAATTTTGCCCCTTAGCTTATGACGTCTGAGAAATTACAATGTTATTAAAGTAGTAGAATCCACTAAAAATATTATGCATTTGTTCTATAGTCTATATTTGATGGTGAATAAATATTAGTCACTTTTGATTATCTGATAAAATCATAAACATTCTTTTTTTTTTCTAGAAGGCTTGCTGGGATATTACATCGCTTCATTCCCGAATGTCACCGAAGACTTGGACTGCATGCACATAAAGACCAGTTCTCCAGGATAGTACAATACTGAGGAACATACAAGGAATAAAAGTGTATGATGTGCAGTTAAACATTTTAGATATTATTGTTTAGTTGTTTCTTCACTCACCTCATACTTCTTAACTCCCAAGCAGACTCGAGTTTCTTCACTTCATTTGTGATATTCTCAATGTTGTATTACATTCACAACTGATGTCCAATGGCCTCCTATCCTGCAGACTGACCTCCGCGCCATCTGATGGCTGACCGACGAACTTCCAAATCAATCCCCTCTCCTTATCACCGGGTATTTCAAAATTCATAGTTGTGTTTTTATTCTTGCATATATAATTTTTTTCCCAAATTGTGAGTTCCTTCGGTTTTTCCAATTGTTTAAGTAATTTTGTTTTGGTTTCTATTCTGTGTTTTTCTGACCAGGCATCTACAGCTATTGCAGATTTTTCTGTTTCTCCATTTTTAACATTTCTGAGGTGTTCCTTTAATCTTGTATTTAGATTCCTTTTTGTTTTTCCTATGTATATCTTTTCACAATCTTTACAATTAATTTGATAAATTCCCGATTTTTTGCAGTCTTCAATCTTTTCATTTTTGTTGGTTTTTAGAAAAGATTGAAGATCTAACACATGACTAGACAATATTTAACAATTGTGCATTGAAGACTCAGTTTGAAAAGGAGTAAATGTTCTTTAGTATAAATGGAGTAGAGAGTCAATCATAAGCATCATCATTACCAGTACTATGGTCCATAAGAGCCAGGATCCCCTGATATATACGTCCAATTTTGATTCCCCAACCCATATAAAGGTTTCTATTATTATTTTATAAACTGTACATAACCACTGATTTAATATATTATCTTGTATATCAGCAAATTAAGTTTTCACCAATGTAGACAGATTTTTTTGAAGCTGTAATAGTATTTTAAAATGCAATAGGAAGTATCATTAAGAAGTTTGTTTAATAATTAAGACATTTTGTCTGTACATTCTTACCTCTTATGGTTGTTTTTGTCAAATATATGTTTCAAGGCTTCTGAGCCCCATCGTCAGCAATTACAGACTGTAATCAGAAGCCTTGAAACATATGTTCAACAAATACAACCCAAAGAGGTAAGAATGTACAGACAAAATGTCTTAATTACTGTAATATGTTTTCTGCTGCTAATTTTCATTAAGTCTTTACAAAGCCTTTACTTGGATGGGAAAGGCCATTCAATTTTGCTCCAATGTAGGCTGAGATTATGTTACGAGCCTGAAATCTTCAGACTCGGAATCCATGACTCTAAGTTTCTCCCAGAAAACTTTTTGTTTTCTAGGATTCATCCATCCTAATAATATATCGACCCCAGCCAGATTTTAACCCTTGACTCTTGGGACGAGCAACTTAATCCCCAGATCACAAGCCGGATATTGAGATATATACTATTTTATAATCGTTTTGTTAGAATCATATAAGCAGAATTCAGTAGTTTATGTTTTTCTCTTCAAGTTTTTTTTAAGCTTTCTGTCACAAAAAAAAATAAGATGACTGCAAATTAAATTTCCTTGTGAGAAAATAAGTAAATATGTTCCAGGTAACTGCCATTAATAATATTCACAAATGCAATCCTAATAGGCAGGTTGTAATTCTATATATTAAATGTTTGTCTCATGATATTGGTCAAATTATGTGTAGTTTTACTGTACAGATAGAAATATTGTAAATGCATTATAAATTCTCACATGCCTGTGCTGCACCCTCCCTTCTAGCCACTATTATGCCATGACTTACTTGTTGTAGTCAGAAATCCAAAGATTCATTCATTCACCTATAATGAATATCCATCTATAGTAATTCTGCCCGAAGGCAGGTCCTTCACTGCAATCATAGCATTTTCATGCTATGCTTGCAGCTTTACTAGGGAATTGTGTAGGTGTGGTAGCTTCCCGTTGCTTTCCACACCAGTGAAGGATGATGGTGATGATGATGGTAATGACAAGGATGATGATGATGGCTATATGATTTCGGGGACCGTTTGGACCTTAAAGTTTTCCTGACATTTGTCTTACAGGTGAGGAAAAACCCCAATAAAAACCTCACCCAGAAAAACTGCCCCGACCGGGGATCGAACCCGGGCCCGCTGCGTGACAAGGCAGCACGCTACCTCGAGACCACAGCGGTGGACATAATGAATATAAATTATCTGAAATGTATTTATACATCTGCAAAGAAAGTGTTTATTTAAAGTTTTATTTGTAATATACACCACGGCTATGGTCTCGGGCTAGCATCACTGTTTTGTTTGCAGAGGGCCTGAGTTTGATCCCCAGTCATGACAGATTTCCTGGATGATGGTTTTATTGATGGTTTCTCTGAACCCGTACGACAAATGTTAGGAAACTTTAAGGCCTAAACAATCTGTGATCATCATATTTGCCAGGTTTAGTATGAATGTGAGTGAATTGTGCATCTTGTCTTAAATATTTGTGTTGTCTTGGGGCAGGTCCTGGATTGGAGGTCCTCAGTAACCATGTGTGATCCAAAGTCTCTCTCTCTCCCAACCTATAAGATATGAGGTTAAATTACAATAGAGAAGAGAAGATCTGTATAATATATGTGTGTGTTCCAAAGCCACCTGGTGCACCTTTCATGCTTTGGGTTTCATTATATTATGTAGAAAAATAGTTTAATGTGGTCTATTTTTATTTTACGTAGGTGATGTTTACTTTTATTGTGTATAATATAAGCATGTTGAATATCCATTGTATAATTTTTTATAATAAAGTAATGTATGAGTAATATATTTTTATTAAATGTACATAACTAGTACCAATAAATTACTCCTCAGAAGGTTGTCCCTAAAGAAAATCTGAAATCTACTGTCTTATGATTGGTTGTTTCACAAAGGACTACAGTTTCTATCAATAACAAATTTGTCAAAAATATGATAGAAAATTTGAGATGATATAATTATGTTAAAAACATATAAACGTTCAAATTTGTTTTATCTGCATTATGTTAGTTCAAATTGTGAAAGAAATCAATCATAAAATACAAATGAAAAAACGTATAGTGGTGGTCTTTAAGTCGACCATCAAAAATTTACTTTAAAAGCAGTCTTCTAATAGGGGATATCTCCTCATCCTGAATACAATCTGGACCTTTACACCATAATTGGAAAATGTTAACATTCTTCTTCTTTATTAGGAATTTCTTTATAATACAGTAGTTTTTCTACAACCCATTGTAAATTTTACTCCTCCATAAATCCCTATTCTCTGCATCACACTCTGTTATCCTCTCGACACTATACTCCTATTATGCACTCCTTGAATTCACTTTCTTTTGATCTCCCTTTTCTTCTGTTGCCCTCCGCTTCAAGATTTAATATCATCATAGGATCCTGTCATCTGACATTCTCTTTGTGACCAAACCATTTCAGTCTTCTTCAATAACTTGTGGAATGTCTTTTTGAACATCCATTACTTCTGTGATTTTAGCATTTCTAATTTTGTCTCTTTTTGAATTTCTAGAAATCCTCCTCCAAAATTGCATCTGTCGCCTATAGTTTATGTGCTTGCTCTCTGCTTAATGCCCAATATAGTATAGGGATTTCCAGCCAACCTAGACTCTGCCTGTCACAAGCCAGGAGAAATGGGGAGTGATGGAGGAATAACACCTCTTTAAAAAACCAGGGTTCATTCTGGCCTGGATGATAGTACTTTGTGACAGCTCCTTGCTAGGATACGGCAACTGCTGCCTTGTAAGGATATGTTGGTTCGTCAAAGCCTAGAGGAAGGAAACCTTGAACAAAAATCATCTGGTCCTCCAGGTTGAGGATTATAACAATGGCCCAGCTCCCCATTTTATGGAAAAAAATTAACTATGCTAAAGAAATTGATGTGAAGAAAATATCAACATCTGAATATAATTTATTGCAAGCACATTAATACTACTGAGTTCAGGTAAGATAATTTATTTGAGCAGAGGTTGCTGTTACTAATTTAACTATCATTTAAATATGTACAAATTGAAGACTAAACTCATATATCAATAGCTATCATAGAAAGATTCTGAATTTACAAACCAAATGTCTTGCATAGTTGCCTAAATAGGAAAAAAAATGTTAATATTTTTATTCTCAATTGTTGTATTATTAGATTTCAATGGGATACAGGATTTAAATAACTACTATTCTACCCCTCTGGCACACAGTGACAAGAATATAGCCTTCATTAGGTTTATTACATAATATGAGCAAATACAGGCAGTAAGACATTTATAAACTTATCAAAAGCATCGGCGTTGGTTGGGAAGAGAGAGAGAGAGTCATCTTACAGAGGATCAGAATATATAGTCATAGGAATAATCCTTTCCAAGTAATTGTGATTGGTTTCAAAAAGTAGTTGTATGCAGAAATTTCACTATTTTATAATACAGTAAAGAGATCTCAACACAGAATGGACAAAAATTTAATAAAGCAACTTCATTTTGGAAAAAATGCAATAATACAAAAAAACATACTAACTTAAAATTAACAGAAATTCACACTGGGCTATTTTTATGCAGTTTATTTCTAGTGTGCCTACATGTAAAAAAAAAAATTGAGATTCTTATAATTGGTCAATTTCCAACAAAATAGACATAGATTACATAGAAAAAAAATAACAAAATAACCAAATAGGTTTATATATAACATAAGACAATTTACTTGCCTTCAGTCATCTGATGACTATCTTAAATTAAAAATTCAGTTAATCAAAAAACAAATCTTGGTACTTATAATAGCTATTTATAGCTAGAGCGAGGAATTATATGAAGAAAATTATAAGAAAATATGAAATCATAAAGACAAAATATGAAAATTATGACACAAAAATATAATGAAGCTACTATTTTCTAAACTTTTTACATATATTTATATGCATAGACGCACTACGACTTATAAGTGTACATACAGCACAAACAGAACTTATTTATAGCACAAGAAATCAAAATGTTCACTGTATTTTGATTATAATTTTTCATTATTTTTGACCCAATATAAAATATCATATTCATGATCTGAAACAATTTTAATGGATCATACCATAGCGTAGTTGTATAAGGAAACGTGGTACAAACAGGGAAGTCGTGAGTTCGAGTCTTGATATGGTCAAGATTTTTAGCTGGACCAGACCTTCTGATGGCATTGTAGACCTGGGATCGACTCAGATCCTAATGGAAGTGAGTACTATATGCATGTTCTGGGCACAAATGTAGCCATCAGGCAGATCTGACAACCCGGCAGACATCTAGTGCCTTTTGTCTAGAAAGATGGAAAATTCAACATGCCACTACCCCAAAGGCCTCCCAAGACTGTAGTGGAATTATTTCATAAATCAAATCTGAGAGTTTATATATAATACAATTAATTAATGTATTGAATGATTTTTAATTATGAAATTTAAACATATGCAAGAAACAAAACATTGCAACCCAAACTAACAAGTTTCCATGAAATATAGCACTGACAAAGTTTAGAGTAGGTACCGGTATAGTTTGGGTTATTGCTATCTTTACATTGCATGAAGATATTAAATTCATGTAGATGCAAATGTAACAATAACATTAAATTGGACGATTTAGAATACAAGTAAACCATTCCAGTATGTCATATTTGGAGAGACAAGATGTTAAAAGTTATTAGTCCATAATTGAATCTAGGGATTGTTTCAGAACTCTTTGCAATTACAGTTACATTTAATATTGAACTATAAACATGGTGAAATGTAGTTAGAATTATTTTAACGTTAGTTTTTTTGTATATATGAAATAGGTCTTGCATAGTGTCTAGTCTTGGTCTACTTGTGCTATGAACAATCAAATTGTCAATTATTAATTTTGTTCATAACACATAGATAGGATTTTTTTTAAATATTTTGTGATAGTAAACTATACAGCCTATCTGTCAGAATTGTTTTGCAGAATGAAAAATTATGCTCAACATCACATGATGTTATGGGAGGATACTCGTATCATGCTATATTTGATACTTTGATGTAAGTGAGAAAAATGCTGGCCTAACCTACATCAACGTTACTAATTTCACAAAGCACTGCTTCAAGTTTCTTACATTTCAATTCTGTAATCTGTTCACAGAGTAAAGACTGTCCTCAGGTAGCAAGAACGAACTGACAGCTACCTGACTACAGAAAATTCCAATATTGTTATTCTACTTATTCATTTAGGCTCATGATCTTGTTCTGGGGGACAAAAAACTCCATCGAACTTGACACTCTGTGACTCATCATCCAATTATTTGCTTTTATAAAGATACTGATAAATTTTCACTTGTCTACCACATTACATTGTCAAAAATTACACAAATACATTCATTTCAAAAATATTTTAATGAATTCCTAGAACTTTTATTGAAAAAAAAATATCGGAATTTGAAAGTTGAAAAATATGGAGGAGTATGAAATTTTCACTAAAATATGAACATTTTGTTAAAATATTATGAAATATGAAGTTTTTTGTTGGTCTTATTTGATTCTGCATATCATAAAATGTAAAGATACTTAACCTCAGCGCTCTCTGACAAATAGTTTAAAACATGAAATTTTATAAAATTCCTCTCTCTATTTATAACAAATATGAGAAAGTTTGAATTTCATATAATTAAACATCGCATTACTTTTTAAATTTTGGTGTGTGCGTGTATTATACCGTACATATATTTCACAAAACTATTACTACGTGTAGGCCTAATTACATTGAATTGTTATAATATTAAACAAACTTCAAAGAAATAAAAATAATATTAAAATGAATAGCACGAAAATGGAAACCAACCCAATTTATTTAAGACTTTTTAAATTTTGGTGTGTGCGTGAATTATACCGTACATATATTTCACAAAACTATTACTACGTGTAGGCCTAATTACATTGAATTGTTATAATATTAAACAAACTTCAAAGAAATAAAAATAATATTAAAATGAATAACACGAAAATGGAAACTAACCCAATTTATTTAAAACTACGTACATATACACTAATTTATAATATTGAAAATAAACTATAATATAGTATAAAATTAATTATATCAGAATTGAAAACATTGATGCAGTATGGATAAATAATGAAAGCAGACGAATTTTTGCTATGGGAAATAAGAAAACATAAGAAAGATGATGCGCGGATACCCAATTCAGCCAACATAATACGGAGGGAAATTGGAATTCATTACCAACATAACTGAAAAGTTAAGTTAAAACCGGTATACGCAACTGGCGGTTAAAAGCAGGTGGTACAACGCATATTGACGTTGTACTCCTGCTAGCCTTAAGCGTCAGATGACTAACTTGGGAGTTAACCTGAAGTTCGTACAACCGGCCCTACTTGCAAAGTTAGCCCATATAGATGTCATGATTTCTACCATTTTCTCATCATTCTCGGACACAGTTCGATTAGGAAATGTGACATCATCAAATAGAATGTACAAGAGTTCATCTGAATGTGAAACACCTGAAAAAGTGAAATGCATTTAAAAATTTATATCTTAAGTACACACACAAAGAAACTTTCAAAGTTTTAGATGACTAAATGTATTTCTTGTAGCACAACAGATTAAGTGACATGGGAGCTACAAAGAGTGAAGGCTAACTGAAGTGATTGTTGTGAGATGATACAAACATAAGTAGAAACATCAGATTATTTTATAATTTGATGGTTTAGAAAAGTATATTCTTTTAGAATTCTTTTTATGAGGTTAAGCAAATGTACAATGTCAGGAGCATCGTGAAAATAAAAGAGGAATTTGATCCTTCTTCATTACATGTATTCAGTCGTAGCTGATAACACGAGTCCATTGTATACTTATGCTATAAGTTGCAATGGGGCTGCATTTAAACATACAGCTTATGTGGGCATTCAAGGTGAGTGTCCATGAGGTTAAAAGAAAGAGATATAGGAAAGACAGAAATTAACCCTTTGGCCTCGAATACTCTAATACCATCAGGGTCAAAGAAAACAAGAGGTCAGTCAAGGGAGACTGGATAGGTGTTACGCGGCGCGTCTGTTAAGCCCCTGCGTAATGATAGCGTTAAGTTCCCTATTGTTTAAGTGGTCTTAGGCCCGAGCGGTTGGCCTTGGTTTTGGAGGAAGAGTTCTACAATTAAACATATTAAATCACAGTAAACGAAAAATTAACATAATTTATTAGAATAAATTCAAACATAAAGAGATATTGAAACCATAACATATAAAAAGTTATTTAAAACAGCTGAAATCGCCACATTGTCAAACGTAAAAAATATTCAACTTTGTTCGTTATATTAAGCTTCTGGGACCATTTGGTCCCTTATTTAAATTCTAAGTCTGAAAATGACCAAAAATGAAAGAAAGTTTTCATATTACCCATGTAGTTGCCACCGGCCCGCTGGGGCGGACCGCACTCGGTCCGCTGCCGTTCTGCCTTCGTTAAAAAAATCGCCTACATTTATATGATAAACTTTAACTTTCTAATCGGGGCAAACTTGGGTGGAAAGTTAGCTTTTTCCCTTCAATACATGTGGGGTTTTTTCCATCGGTTTTCACTTACTCTTTCACATGATCTAGTTCAAAACCTTCATCTATGTCAAAATGGAAAACTTTGTCCCACTTTCTCTTCTTGCAACTCCCGTCACCCCTATCTAATGTGGACATCTCTGATCTTTCTGACTAAATAATGTTGATATGACTTTACATCCTGGAATCTTGTGACATAGTTTTGATCCAGGATATAAAAACCTTATAGATTTTTACTAGCTTTTTATATTTAAAAGGTCCCTTGAGAAAAGACTAAATTGTATTTCAATGCGGTTATTTATTTCCTAATTTCTGATATAGTAAACAAACATATATGTATATCCTTTATCGGTTTTTTATAGTATTTATTATTATGGTAGTTAGGCCCTAGTGTAGGCGTAACATTCCCCCCCCTAAATAAGACTGTAGGGTTGAAAAACCGAAAGTATTTTTTCTTATAGGGTATCTCTCGCCTCTCGGGGGTTTTGTCCTGACAATTTATCTTATTAACTCAACTTTAAATGGGAGTGGAACTGACGTCATCAATTGGCGATTCCATCTGTCCTGCAAGTATTTTGTTCTCATCCTAAGAGGTTAGATCGTCTTTTATTTGTAAATTGCCCCGGGTACCTTAATTACGTCGAAATATCGGTAAGATCTGTTTGCTTAGTGAGAACACTATACTTAAAAAACAAAAATCACATTAATGTTTATGGCTGAAAACAACACAAAAAATATCGACTATATAAAAAAAAATCTTCTCGTCTTCGTTTTAAACCTTCTGTGGTTTCTTTTGAAACGACGCACTTTCACTCTTATTTATTTCTGACGCACTTAGTCACTTTTCGTTACTTTTGTTATGCACTTCGACGGTTTCTTTTGTTTATTCACTCTGACGGTTCTATTCCGTGAACCGGATCACTGTAAAACTTATAAAAACTGTGGTGTCTGCTGTGGCTAGCTTGGAGGTCCAGGTTCGTGTAGGCTTGCCTTGATGGAGGATGCGAAGTTCTTATGCTTGAGGTCGTGGTTCAGTTTCAGCTGCCGTTGGTCCAGGTAGGCCTTTGATCTAGTTTCAAAACCCAGTTAGGTCCAAGGAGAACTTGTGAAAGGTTTGATAGGAATTAATCTTGATGTGGAGTTTGTTTTCTTGACACTTCTATAGGACAAAATTGGGCTGAAGGGAGTTAGGCCAAGGTTTGGCGTTGGAAAAAGTCATTATTATTTTTTTTTATAATGGCCTGGGTTTTTTTTTTTTTTTTTTTTTTTTTTTTTTTGCTAATGAGGTGTTTGTCTTAGCTAGTGGCGGGTCTGGACATTCACTTATCTTATGCTCCGACACGAGATGTGTAGATGGTCCTGGCAGCTGCCCTGCGTCCTTAGATGTACAGGGTGCGGTTGGTCCTTGCAGCGTTATGCTGCCCTCGTCCTCAGATGTATAGGGTGCTCCGTGAGTCTGGCCCTACTTAATCTGCTTCCCATCTTGTGGTGTCGTGGTGGTGCCGCAGATCCAGGCGTGAAGCTGCAATCTCATGGCATTTGTTAAAACTTGGGAAAACATCGATTATGGGTTTGGTGGTTGTCCCGTACTACATGGGTCTGCAACCTCTTTATCATTCCTGGTCATTGAATGTTTAATTTACCTCATTGCATATTAGACGTCCTGGCTTTAGATCTCCTTGTTATCTACATGTATTGTTTAGTTTGGTGCACCCATGTTCCTATTTGTCCTTTATAGCTAGCCTCAAGTTGCAAAGGAAATGCTCTTATGTTTTTGGTCTTATGATTCCTCACGAATCATTTACGCCCTTATAGCAATTCAGGTTTTACTAGGTTCAACAAAAAAAAAATTATCAGTTTTTCACCGTATTTTCCCGCCGGTTTTCAACTTTCCATTGCTTGCATAAAATTTCAATTTTGATTTCCCTCTCTAGAGTCCTGAGTTCGATCGAGTGTGCTCGCCTACACATAAATCGCTAGGGCTATAAGAAGTAACTACTACTTTGTACGATTATGTAACCTGAATTCCGTATATCATTCCCTCGTGAGGTCCTGATTGTGAGAGCATTTCCTTTCTTCTATCCGGGATGCGTCCTGTGCATCTTAATTCTCTCGCTTCTACTCTGCCTGTCGATTTCCCATTTTACAGCCTACAGAGTTAACTTATTAACATGCATCTTTGCGTCTTAAATTCCCTCGCTTCTAATCTGTCTGTCGTTTTCTCGTGTTACAGCCTACAAAGTTAACTAAACAAAAATGCGTCTAAATGGTGTTGTTTCCTTAAGTCCTTCCGAATTCGTTCGGCAATATTTCCTTACGCCCTTCCTGATTCGTTCGCAATATCTCATCTGGTTTCTTGAATTTCTGTATTTAATTTTCTTTTCATAACTCCCGATTATGCGTGGACTTTATTCCGTGTCTTGGGTCCCCATCTTACCTATGGGTTTAACCTCTCCCTTTTTATTTCTTATCCTTTGGTTTCCTTTTAATTTCCATTTACGTTTTTGAGTTAATTCCTGGTCTCATACGTGTAGACTTATTCCCTATCTTACCTATGGTTTTAATCTCTAAGTTCATGTCCAACCCTATGTGTTTAACTTCTAATTTCATGCACTTCCTTAAGTGTTAAAATTCTACTTTCTTGTATTACCCTATGTGTTTAACCTCTAATTCCGACCCTATGTGTTTAACCCCTAATTTCCTGTAGTACCTTATGAGTTTAACCTCTATTTTAGTGTACTATCCTTATGTGTTTAACCTCTAATTTTTTGTAGTACCTTATGTGTTTAACCTCTAATTTCTTGTACTATCCTTATGTGTTCAACCTCTCTTTGTATGTACTGCCTAATGTGTTTAACTTCTCCTTTTGTATGTAATATCCCTACTTAGGTCAATCTGTCTCTCTTGGCTCTATCCGTCGATCGCACAATCGTATGTATGTGTTTCCCTTAGTATTTTCATCTAGTGTCTCAACGTTTCTGACGTCCCTGACTATTATTCGTTGTCCTTTCGTTATGACCATATCCATGTGTGCGTACGACTTTTCCTTCGCGGTTTCCCTGGCATCTTCTCTTCGCGGGGGAGGCCCTGGACATCCCTTCGAGCTGCGGCCTCGAGGACAGAGATAGGTTGTTCCCATCAGAGTCAACGGTGGCCCGATTTCTGCCCGCCTCATTTTCTATATTTCCCATAGCGTGTCTACTCGTGGCGTTTTTCCTGTATTCTTCTCCTGCGGGGGAGGCCCTGGACATCCCTTCGAGCTGCGGCCTCGAGGACAGAGATAGGTTGTTCCCATCAGAGTCAACGGTGGCCCGATTTCTTACCGCCTCATTTTCTATATTTCCTGTATATAAAGCCGGATGAGCCAGCGAAATGCCCGAGCTGCGATCCTCGAAGGCATGGGATATGCAACGGTTCCCTACATGCCAACGGTGGCCCGGCCCTTCCTGACCCACCCCTCTCATCCTGCTGCCTCAGGATTAACCTTAGGGAGAGCCTTCTTGAACTCATGGACGCCGCCTCATCGGAAAAGTGGATTTTATCCTAATCTTTTTGATGGGGTTCCCCTATCGCCCTCATCACTCCCTAAACCCGGGTATCATGACAGTTTTCCGTGGGTCTCCTTGCCCGTAATTGTATTGTGCTTTCATTTGTTCCTATGTTTCCTTGTTTCCTCTTAACCCATTGGAGACTTTTAACGAGTCTCTCTCGTGAGCAGGTAGAAAGTCCAAACAGCCCCACAACGAGGTAGACTCGTTGTTGTGTTATAACCCCCACTGTAAGACGTTAGGTTTCTTTAGTGGTTTACATTTTCGGTTCACCATCAGTAAAATGTGTTGTATGTTTATGTAAAGTAAATATGTATAGGCCTAGTGTATTGTATAGTTTATTTTAGTTATTATTTATAGAATAGTAGACTATAGTTGTAGGCATTTATTACGGTAAAATATAAGTGAATATAAATTCAGTGCTTATTTGTTAAAATTCATAGTTTTAAATAATTTTTTTTTCTTGCAATATGTGCGTAAACAGGAGAGAACGTATTGCTTTTGAGAAACTAGTGAAGTAGTGGATGAAATATTATGTGACAGTGATTGTAGTGATTATTATGGAACGAAGATTCGGACGATGAAATAATATACAGTGACAACGTAACCGTGCATGCTACTGATGGTAGAAATATTAGGTGAGTTTCGTCCAGTTTTTATCTATAGTATTTTATAATTTACAGGTCGATATATAACTATGATAATTAAAGAATATACGAAGAACTTTTCCTGATTTTATAATGTATAGGTCTATGCTTATTTTATTTCATATATTTATTTTTATTATGTACAGTATTATATTGCGTTTGTTATTTTTTTCGGTCTTGTTTGAACATATGATTTGTGTTTACTTTCAAGGCAATGTCCGAGAACTTTTACAAAAAGATGGTTTCTGAATTGTTTGTCAACTTTCACAGCCTTGAAATAACAAAACATAACGGTTTACAATGCACAAAAGAGGGTAGCAGGTAGGCCACATTCCTTTGCTATTCGTAAAAGTACAAGATACTAAAAGAAATTCAGGGGTAAACAAAATATCTGAAATCATAAGTGATAGAACAGAGTATGTGTATTTAAAGTCCAGCGTAGCCGGAGTAGCGGCGCGGAGATTTAAATGGGTTCCCAGTGAACATGCTAGGCACTTTAAACGTGTCTCCAATGGGTTAATTTCCTTTATTATTAATTCTCCGATGCCTATCATTCCCTAAACAACGATGTTCCATATGGTCCCTAACGTCAGTGCCAAGCCGGCAAGGTTTTATGGCCAGTGCCCCAAGATCATTTTGGAGTTCTCTGTCTCTAGATCATGTCATAACGGGGGTGCCCCACCTTCCGACTTGCACCTGCCTAGCTTGTTGGCGAAGTGTTCAGGCAACTCGCCAAATTTTCGAGGCCAAAACCTCTCCAAAAGGGTCCTTAGTCCTTCCCAACTTGTATCTCTGTGTGCGATTATGTAAAATTTCATCTCTGTGTGTGTATTTCTCATGTTACCTAGCCTAGATTGACCTAAGTTGTAGCCTATCCTTTTATCATCCCTCGTAGGCCTAAATATGAAGAGTCTTAAGCGATCTAGTTTTCATCTATTATCGTAATAAGTTATATCCCATATGTGTGTGTGTCTACTACTCGACTGGTCACTAGTCCTAACTGACATGCTATTAAGGTATACAGAGGGAGAGATCTCGGCCGCAGATTCTTTCTCTGTTTCCTCCTGTAGGCACCTCAGTCAAGCGTCATGATCAGCTGAATATAATGATTGTTGTGTACTTTCCTTTAGAAATATTATTCAGTGTAGCCCTTGAAATTTCAAATTTATATGATAATTCTTCCCACTAGATCGATTAAGACACCCACTATCGGTGAAGTATCCTAACCTCCATCTTCTAAATTGCTATGGGGATAATTTAATTTGATTCCGATCATTTCTGTATTTCAAAAAGTTTATAAATTTTCCTAAGTTCCCAAGTCCCTCTTCCATTCTCTTTCGTATACGTATATTTTTTTCTCCTCAAACCAAGTTGGATAATGCACCTCCTCCCTTCTTAATCTGAACTATTGTTACTACTGATTCCTTGCAGTGTTAAAATCGTTTCTACCCTCCGTGTTGGCATAACTCCTGGGTAATTGAGCCTATCATTCGTCGTCCGCCATAGGCTTGACATACTACGTGCCTTTATCTGGACTGCTTCCCCGTTATCTTCTCGCGAACTAGCCTACTACTTATCCCGGAACCCATTCATTCTTAAATGAGTCCTAATTGCTGAAAATGAGATTATGGTCTTCCGTTATCTTTCCTTTTATTCATAAACATAAGTCTTATTTCTGGTGGTTCGCTCTTATTTCGTTTTTATTATTATTATTATTATTATGGTTAATTAATTTACCGTAAATTATTATTATTATTATTCTTATTATTATTGTTCTTATTATTATTATTAATTCTCTGTGAATTATTATTAGTATTATTATTATTATTACTATTATTATTATTATCATTATTATCATTATTATTATTATTATTATTATTAGTATTATTATTATTATTATTATTGTGGTTTAGTAATTTACCGTGAATTATTATTATTATTATCGTTATTATTATTATTATGATTATTATTATTATTATCATTGTTAGTTATAAATTTACTGAGTTTTATTATTATCATTATCTTTAGTATTATTATTATCATTATTTACTTTCCTGGTGATTTATTATTATTATGTTTTTCACTAAGTTTCAGGATCTTCATTAATATTAATAGTTTTATTTCTCACGTGGATATCATAACTAGTCTCTAGCGTCCTACCCGTACTCGGCTTGAGGGTTATTCGTCGATATTTGGTTGTCAAGTATCCTAATTTTCACCCCAAAAAAAACCATGATACAGCCGAAAAGGAAACATTTCTTGGGAATAAGTCTACCCTTCCTTTATTACTTCTGTAAGCATCAGTCTATCCTTCTGTTATCATTTCTGTAAGCATCTTGTTTCTACCTCCCCTCCGCAATCTTCACTAGCGGAGCTCTATGATTATGCCCAAACTCCGTTCTCCTCTTCCATACGAGCTCTCTTATTTATACAGAATTTCCATTCTTTGTTTCCGAAACCTAAATCTGAATTACGGATCAAGCGAGTCCTCCCTTAATTGCGCTAGCCTCCTTGACATTACTTTTGATTTATTTGACTTATGATTTAGAAACGTCTCACATTGTAGTCGAAATTTTCACAGAATGCGCCCGCCGGCATTGTTGTAAATCTCTCAACACCGTATGAGAGGTTAATAAAATAAAATAATTTTAAGTTATTATTTTACCTGAAGTTCGGTCGTCTTCCTTTCTATGAGTCTCGAATTGGAAATTCCTCAGTAATGTTTTTTCCCTTAGGGAGGTGTGTGGTGTCTGCTTTGTTTTTATTGCGCTCATCTCAAATCCCGCCTTTGATCGAGTTCTCTCTAATTTATCCGAAGTTCCCATGCCCCTTTTCCATACTCTTGGTTTCGGAACTAGAATCTACACCCCTAATTAGGTGCGTTATCATCTTGTGATTGTGTTAATTCTCCATTCCCCTCTATGCTCGAGTTCTCGTGTATTTCTCCTAAGTCTTCAAGCCCTTTGTTCATTCTCTCGGTTTTCAAATCTAAACCCTCTGATTGCTAATATATGCCACTTTATTTTCTGTTAATGTCATGGGTCTTTACGTGGTTATTTATTTGAAATACGCTTTCCGAAGCAAGAAAAAGAATAATATTTGTTTCCCTGTAAATGTACATAGTATAAATTGTCCATATTCCTAATGTAGTCGTATTTTGAAGTCCCTATCTATGTGGTTAATCTAACTATCACCAAAATAAACACATTCCGGAGCTTTGCTGAATTTTACCGCTATGTGACCTCCTAAGACACTCAGTCTTCGTGTAGGAAAGACGTGTCTCAAAACAAAATATCTCTCAAGTTGGCGATTTTTCAATTTTCCACGCTGGTGAGTTCATATCTATTATTCAGAAAACTTCTATTTTCTTGAACGTTCCCTAATATTATTACTATTTTATTTGTCATCCAATCTCCTACATTATCTCGCATTAGGAATGTATGATTTGTACCCGACTTCGTGTGTTTTATTATTATTAATTTTAAATCACTCAGTTAGTAGTTCTTTCTGTTTTTAAGTCTACTTCTCGATTTTTAACTGAAAACGTTCCTAAATATAATACGGTGCTCGCCATACCATATAAATCCTAGATCATTTCCAGTGACAAACCGGTATTATTAATATTTATTCCTACTAACATAGTGGTTAAAGTACTGCGCTACAAGCCGAAAAGTCGGGGGTTCAAGTCCCGGTGTGTTTTAGGATTGTTAACCTGATCTAGACCCTCTGGCGGCACTATGGCCCTGGGGTTGCTTCAGCCTCTAACTGAAAGGAGCACCAGACTCTTGTTCTGGGAAAGGGCGGCCGTCACGCAGGGCTGATAATCCGGCTGACATTAGGTACTGATTGTCTAGAAATATTGGGAGCCCTAACATTTCCGTTACCTCAAGATCTCCGGTAGGGGAATATGTTACTTTAAATGTTACTTCATTTTTCACGTTATTACTCTATTTACAAATCCTCTGAGTTTTACGTTTTCCAACTCCCTAACTATTTTCCTGCTAGTTTTCGGTTATTCTTTTTTGTAATTAAATTTTTATAGTCTTCTTATTAGAATAATCGTTAATTTATTTTCCAAATATAAATCATTCACGTAAGTCTTCCCTACTGCGGTTCCTTGAGCCTTTCGTGGGCCAAGAATAATTACCAAACTAGCATTGGGCAAAGGTTCCAGCGTGGATGCACGGGTTGTTACATGGAGACTTAAATATTAATCGATTTATTTTTCTTGTATTTATGTCGATAATATTTTGATTATTAGCCCGAATATAAGTAGAATTTCATTTGATTGAGGTGGATAGAGTTAGTTTCCTACGGGGTGGTTGTAATAGTCTCCGTTAGATGCCTCTGTTGCCAATTGAAGAAAAACTACGCGTCGCCGACTTCCATTTTTTCCTAACTAAACAAGCTACCTAGTTATAAACCATAAATTAATTTTCCGTATCCTACCTCTATCCATGATTCAGTAAGACATCCAAGATCGTGTTTTACGTGAATATATTAAAAAAAATGAATGTTTACATAGTACAAAACGTATTTAGTGCATTAGTGGCGTAAGTATAAGATGTGTCCGCCATCTTGTTTGCTTTTCAAAAAAAATATAAAAATTTCAATATAACAAAAAAATTTCCAATCTAGTGGCGTGTAAAGCAACCTATGATCCCTTGGGCTTATTTCTCGTGGTGATGCTTTCAGAAATGATTTATGTATACATGTGAACGTGCCACGTCTTACCGATAGACGACATAATAAAATATTGTCATTATACACGTACAATTATTAGCATTGGATGAGATATTGCCACACAACAAACAAAAAAAAAATACTAAAATTATAACACTCTACAAATATACAAAAAGGAAATATCATAACCTAGGTTAACAACAACAACAAAAATATCCTCTAACTGAAACAACACCAAATTAATTCATAAACCTTATGTGTATCAATAAATCAAGTTCTAAAATGAACATAACATATAACATAGCCTAGAAAAAATTAATGTACATATAAATGTCTGCCTATTAAAAAAAAATAACACCTAAAAAAATTATCAACAACACCAAAATGGTCGTATATATCCAAAAGTTTACCCATTGAAAAAAAAGCCTTAATTATGCCTAGAAAAATAAAACATTTGTTGAAAAAAACATCAATACCTAAAATATAACCTAAAAACAGCGATATATTCAAACTTTACCCATTGTCCATAAACATCCTAAAATTAGATCCAAAAAAAAAACAAAATAAAATAACCTAAAGCCAGTTAAATAATAATAATGTCCCAAAGTTGAAGATTTTCTGGTTTCTCTCTGTGCCAATGTGACTCTTCTCTTCCCGATTGAAAAAAAAAAAACATATAGATTTTTACTGTATCGAATTGAAGGTTAATTTTGTGGTTTAAGGTTCGTTTCTTTATCCGTGACAATAATAATAGAACATTGTTTTCACGAATATTCCACCGCCAGTCACCAGAATGTTACGCGGCGCGTCTGTTAAGCCCCTGCGTAATGATAGCGTTAAGTTCCCTATGTTTCTATTGTTTAAGTGGGCTTAGGCCCGAAAAGCGGTTGGCCTTGGTTTTGGAGGAAGAGTTCTACAATTAAACATATTAAATCACAGTAAACGAAAAATTAACATAATTTATTAGAATAAATTCAAACATAAAGAGATATTGAAACCATAACATATAAAAAGTTATTTAAAACAGCTGAAATCGCCACATTGTCAAACGTAAAAAATATTCAACTTTGTTCGTTATATTAAGCTTCTGGGACCATTTGGTCCCTTATTTAAATTCTAAGTCTGAAAATGACCAAAAATGAAAGAAAGTTTTCATATTACCCATGTAGTTGCCACCGGCCCGCTGGGGCGGACCGCACTCGGTCCGCTGCCGTTCTGCCTTCGTTAAAAAAATCGCCTACATTTATATGATAAACTTTAACTTTCTAATCGGGGCAAACTTGGGTGGAAAGTTAGCTTTTTCCCTTCAATACATGTGGGGTTTTTTCCATCGGTTTTCACTTACTCTTTCACATGATCTAGTTCAAAACCTTCATCTATGTCAAAATGGAAAACTTTGTCCCACTTTCTCTTCTTGCAACTCCCGTCACCCCTATCTAATGTGGACATCTCTGATCTTTCTGACTAAATAATGTTGATATGACTTTACATCCTGGAATCTTGTGACATAGTTTTGATCCAGGATATAAAACCTTATAGATTTTTACTAGCTTTTTTATATTTAAAAGGTCCCTTGAGAAAAGACTAAATTGTATTTCAATGCGGTTATTTATTTCCTAATTTCTGATATAGTAAACAAACATATATGTATATCCTTTATCGGTTTTTTATAGTATTTATTATTATGGTAGTTAGGCCCTAGTGTAGGCGTAACAATAGGAAAGTAAAAAGAGGGATCTGGTAATAGAAAAGGAAGAAATACCAGATCAGTTAATTTGATATTCTGATTACTAATGCCATTACTAATCAAAATATTGTATTCCCATATTATTCTCACAATGCCCATGTATTCAATTAAGTTCAGAACAAATAATCTACAAAATGAACTTAGAATAGTATCATTCTAGATCATCAATAAATAAATAAATAAATATATATATATATATATATATTGAACTATTATAGGAAATATCACTATGAGGTTTAATTTAAAATTTAAAATAAAATTCTTTACACCTTACCTCACTGGTTCTTCACAGCTTTGAAGAAGCAATGCTCTTAGACGACAGAACATCAGTCATACTCGTATAATACTGAAGATGTAACCACTAAGGTTACAAAACCATCTAATTAGAAGACAGGATATGAGCTAAGGCATAAAGAATTTTATTTTATATTATATATATATATATATATATATAAATTTGGGGTTATTTATTATTTACTTTATTGATAATTGCAGAAAAATACTAAAATTAAAGATTGTTTGTTATATTGATTCAACTAAATTCTCAATGTTGTTTTCCTCATCTTTGATTTTGGATTTTAAACAGAAGCTCCAACTCCAAGCACGACAGGTCTAGAAGGCCATTGGCCTACCAGCTGGCCTCACATCTGCATGTGTTAATCACAGAGGTAGATGATCATAAGCTAGTGTAGGGGTGACATGTGGTCAGCATGTCGAGTCCCCCATACATTATAGCTGGTCTTTTCAACCTGGAGTCACTACTTATTGTAGCTACCCAAATGCCTCACAATGCTGGGTGGGCATCAGTCCCATACTGGCCAAAATTCCATGAGAAAATTTCTTCCCCCATGGGAACTTGAACCAGTGCAAATCCCATAGCTCTGCGCCAAGACTTCTTGCCTTAACCATTTGGCTATGAAACAGGACTAAACAAACATAGGCTAAACACAAAAAATGATTGTATGCTAGAGTGTATTAAAAATGGCCTTAAAAAACTTCCTTTTTTAATTTCTAATCCTGGCACCCCTAAATAATTGCATTTAGGTAAATATAAATAAGTGTCAACACTTGGTTGCTTTAAAAAGAAACCTTTCACCAAGGTATAGAGACCATAAAATTTACTCAATTACGTTTTTTACATATAATAAAGAGCAACTTTCTAGTTGTCTTCATTAGTGATAGTCCTGTGAGTATTGTGTTTTTTCTTAATCAATGTCAAAGATTGATACTTTCTCTGTTGAAGTGATTCCTTTTTATTAAGGTAGAATTTTTTATCACTCACCTCATATTGTTCTTCTTATTTGACTATAAACTAGTTTTGGAACATAGTTCTGTTACATCCTCAGTATCGTCATGACCGTTGGTCTGTCATCTTGAAGAGCTGTCCTTCGCTCCTACCATTGGTAGTCAGCCAATGGAAGGAGCGAAGGACAGCTCTTCAAGATGACAGAACAATGGTCATGACGATACTGAGGATGGAACAGAACTATGTTCCGAAAGTAGTTTATAGTCAAATAAGAAGAACAATATGAGGTGAGTGATAAAAAATTCTACCTTAATGAATATACCTCATAGTGAGAATTCCTAAAATAAGTGATTCCTTTTTGTTTTATTATCTTAGTTTAATCTATTCTTTTGTAGTGCTCTTACTTATCCCATGCCACACGTGCCATACAGAGACACGATCTGTCGGGAGAGGATTGTAAACTTTAGATTAAAACATGTACTTACTTTTCTTTCCTCACGAGGACATGGAGGGGTCTACCTGATAATTAATCAGCTTAATGGCAAGACCATCTCTGAGACAACATGAACATTCAAGAATAATTCATACCAAACAAGGCGAATATGATGTGGATAATTATAATGGCTAGATAGTGTTTGGTAATTATTTAGACCTTCAGTTTCCCTGATATTGTCTTACAGGTGAGGAAAAAGCCCAAATGTAACTTGTCCTAACTGGGGATTAAACAAGTTCCATTCTAACTGAGGCAACAACATCATCCCTAGACCACAGTAGATGATCAAAATAGATTCTAAGTGGATATACAATGTGTCCACAAATATAGTATTGTATTTTAAACTACTACTAGTCACTTTGGATAATCGTATCTAAATGGAATTGGTGACAATCAAAAGAGAAACTCAAAAAGTTTTGTGCATGTTAACAATGTCAACAATGGAGAATAATGGACAACAATACAGAAACTAAACTAAATTTAATCATGTTTTTTGTGGTCGATATGGGGTTCATTGTTGGATATTTAGCAGACAGCGATGTCTGCAGCCTCACTCATGGGGGCCACATTCAATGTCTATGAGGTATAGCAAAAACTTCTTGAGTTTCTCTTTTGATGTCACCAATTTCATTTAGATACGATTATCCAAAGCGACGTAGTAGTAGTTTAAAGTATGATACTATATTTGTGGACACGGTGTATAATATATATATATATATATATATATATATATATGTGTGTGTGTGTGTGGAAAGCAACAGAAAGCTACCACACCTACAATTCCCTAGTAAAGCTGTAAGCATAGCATGAAAATGCTATGATTGCAGTGAAGGACCTGCCTTTGGGCAGAATTACTATGGATGGATGGATATATATATATATATATATCTTCACCAAAATGTTCATTGGAAATATTTCTTTCTGTTCTTTATTTTATTAGTGAATATAAGCTGCAAACTATTTATATATGAAAATTGGATCAAAAGTGCAGCTTATTTTACGGTCAGTACCATATACAAGTACCATTAACTTCCTCATTCACTACAAGATGGCTTATTACAGTCTATATCTTTATGTTTGAGTATAAACATGTAATTTAACTTTTATAGGAATTAATCACTATGAGGTTTAATTTCACCATAAACATGTAAAATTATCACTATAGGCTTTAGAAACTTCTTGAGGTAATAGTAGATTAAGATTCCCACCTTTTTAAACAACTGTCGCGAGATATCAGCCAGGTTGTCAACCTTTCTGAGATAGCTACCTTTACCTCTAGAACATATGTTTGGTAATCATTTTCCATTAGAGTCTATGTTGAGCCCAAGTTCATAGTGCTCCAGAAGGTTATATCAAGTCTAAAAATCCTAACCCCATTAGGACTTGAACCTATGACCTCTCAGTTTGTAGTGCATCAATTTAATCAATTATTCTACAGCATGTCTCCTCTTTGTCTGGGTTTTTTAATATAATCATAACAAACAAACAAACTAACTAACTACCAGAACTAACTAACTACCAGAACTAACTAACGGGCACTATTGAACCTCAAGGTTCATGTCTATACAGACACAACCTCTCCATATTTCCCTATCCTGAGCTTATGTTTTTCTAATCATCCCCTGTATTTTTCACCTTCATGGCTAATGTTACTTTCCCACTTCATTATTTGCCTGCCTACTGGATGCTTTCCCTCTGGGTTCCCATGCCCCTCTTTCATTTCCCAATGTAGTTTATGAGAATTAACTGTTCTTATCAAATTTGGTTTCCTATAGAAATCATGTAGCTCACTGTTAAGTAATCTTCTCCATTCACCTCTTTGGTCCAAAAATTTTCTTAAGAACTTTAATCTCAAATACTCATAATCATTATTCTGCCTTTGAAGTAAGAGACCATATTTTACAATCATATAATATAAAGGTAAGAATAACTGTTTTATATATTTTTAGTTTAACTTTTTTTTAGAGAAGCTGGGATAAAAAGTGTCCCTGTAAAGTATAAGAGCATTAATTTCCAGACTTTAGGCTATGTTTGATTTCTTTCTGCGCTTCATTCCTGTTTACAATTATTGTTCCTGGGTATTTGAATCATACTCACCATAATTAGTTGTAGGATCACCATAGAGTGTACTGTAGCTGTATGTTCCTCGATAATCAAAGTAATAATAATAAACAGGAGCTGCATCAGAATCTACATGCAGTTTAACAGCTTCTGATGCACCACTCAGAAACCAACTGTCTGTGAACATCTAAATAATAGAAAACAAAATTATCTCTGCATTTGTTGTAAATACTTCTATAATTTTTTTTTTGTAATAAGAAATATACTCTAAAAATTTATTTTTACTGTGGGAAATCAGGAAGAAATTTGATAACATAACATTCTGGTACTATTCTCTGATTTATCATGATAAATATTTACACAATGTCTGGGTTAAAAGTATCAAGAAATAATTGTCCACCATTTAATAACAGGAGGGAATTTTATTATTGTATGTATGGCATAGGAAAGAATTCTCCAAGATTTAATTTCTGTAACAACAATATCAAAAATCTACAATGAAGAGAGAAAATTAAATAAATACACTCCTATAATCAATTTAATGATAATAATTGAGTGTAATGAAACCTGATGGAAGACGAGGCAGAAGAAGACCTAAAACCTCCTGGAGTCAGGGAATATATTTATACATGAAGGAGAAACATCTACAACCAGGAGATCGGATGGACCGACAAAATAGGAATCGGACGATGTCAAAGACATTAACCAACCGATGATCTATCTATCTATCTATCTATCTATCTATCTATCTATCTAATCAATGAAATAAATAAAGTTAATTTGGAAATTTTGTGTAAACATCTGTGAAGTTAAATTAAAGAAATTACGTCTGAATCCTATACAACAACAATCCACAACAATGTATTATTTACACCTACGTTATGTACTTTTGGTGAGTTTATATAAAAACTCACCAGTGGATTTGTATCAGTAGATACACATAATGAAGAATGAAAATGAAACTAAAATAATGATAAATTTATAATTATTTTAATTTATTGTCTTTAATGAACTTAATGTAACAAGTGATAACAATTAACTCCACGGTGCAACAGGCCTAGAAGATCCTTAGCCTACCAACCATCCTCACACCCACATGTATTAATTACAGAGATAGATGATCATCCAACCAGTGTAGGAGTCACATGTGGTCAGCATGTTGGGTTCCCCAGCAGTTATAGCTGGTTTTTTCAACCTGGAGCCTCATACTGGATGGGTACCAGTCCCATACTGGCCAAAATTCCATGAGAAAATTTCTTCCCCCATGGGAACTCGAACCAGCAAAAGTCCCATAGATCTGTATCAAGGCATATTGCCTTAACCATTTGGCTACAGCACAGGACAGTGATAACAATTGGAAATTATAATTTTCCATGATAAGATCATACTAGATGAATTTTTATTGAACAAGAAACATTACCTAATAAATCTTCATGTTTACTGGCATAATTTGTATCATGATAACTACTGAAAGAGACTACAGATGACTTATATTGTTTCAGAATGATTATTCTTTAATTATATTATGCTAAATTCTTTATCAAATTACTTATTTATTAGTTTAAATTCCATAGGCAAAATAAAAATTAAATAGCTACTTACATTGACAACTTGAGAGACAGTTCCCCTATTCATTGATCCTCCATTCAGATAAAAATCACTAAGCTTTTTCGTAACAATTTGTTGGTTAGATTTGGATATTTCATCATAATGCATTATCAGTGGACCAACAAATTCAAATTTTTCATTCATATCATCAATTAGATTCTTACCAAATACTCCTGTAAAAATACACATTTTCAATTTTATCAGATTTTCCAACAGCAATACATGTATGCAGAGTATGGGAGAAACTAAATTATATTATTATATGATGTTGCAGTTTTCTTAAAAGGCTCTTTTGTTCATATGCTAGACATTGAATATTAACCATTATAATTTACAGCCTATCTCATATTAAATTAATCGTGTTGACAATCACTGAAATATTATAAAAAAATTAAATTCTCAGAGCTGATGTGCTATTTTTCGGAAATTGTTAAATCTGACTTGTAAATGTTTCTGATTTGTAAACTATAGAACATTAGAAAGCCATTCTACCACATCATCGTTACACAATAAATTCAATTATATACCATATAAAATACAAAACTTATTTCATTTATTAATACGGTATTATTTATTAAAAAATTCAATCATGAAATAGTCTTTTAATTTAATACTAAATAACCTTTTAAAATAACATGCAGAATTTAATCTCTTTGGACAATTCACTTCCATTGTAACACTCCAGTTATGAATTACTAAAAAATAGAAAACCTTGATGTTTTTATTATTAATTTAACACTCACTGAAAGATAAATTATATTTGAAGAGAAAAATTCTCGCCCAGACCGAGACCCGAACCCAGAACCTTTGGCTTTCCAGGCTAATGCTCTACCTTCTGAGCTATCAGTCTGGGTGAGAATTTTTTTCTTCAAATATAGAAAACCTTGTGACATTGCCCTTGAATTGTTTCAAAATATCTCAATTGGCAATGTCCTTTGCTCGTTGATATGCTTACCACTAAACCTAAAAGTTTGTGGGTTCAAACCTGGTCTAGTTTAATAGCATTCAAATTAGTAAATTCTTAACTTAAAGTATGAAAAGTGCACAGGGTGGGATTGGAAAATACAGTTTCGAAATTCCAGAGTGAATCAAAGATATCATACTAATATTTAAAGTTACCTAAAACAAATTGTACATTCTTAATTAAAATCAAATCTTAAGTACTGATTTTTCTGAATGATTTCAGCTTGATTGCAACAAATCATTAACTCTGAATAAGTTGCAGGTGTATGTTTCGTGTATAAAATAATGTATCACTTAACATTTCGTGCTGACCACATGTCACTCACTGACATCTGTAGAAAAATAAGTATAACTAAAAATTATACTAGTCAAGAAACTCCTGCTAGAGGAGCACCCATGTCCCCACAAGGGATGTTTGACATACTAACACACGTGCGCACCCACGCACACAAACACACGCATACACACAAACATACACAAACAACATACAAGCACACACACAAACATATACACACAAACACACACACAAACAAACACGCGCACAAACACACAAACAAACACGCGCACACGCACGCACACGCGCACACACAAACACACATACATTCACACAGACTGTCTTCCATATTTTATTTGAATGCTCTAAAGTAAAAAGTGAAAGAAACAATTTCAAAAGAAAAATGTTGAGAAAATGTGGGAAGTGGTCTTATAATGAACACAAATTAGTAAGCGAATACACAAGTGAATTTATAGAGTATATAAAAGCAATAAATTTATATAACCTCTAGATACTAAACAGACTCTGTCAAGACAATAATAACAAAAGACAAATAATAATCAATAATCATAGTGTAAAAGATTAAACAATAACTAATGTCAGATATATTAACAATGTATATATTATGTTATGTTATAAGGCATGTAGTATTGCACCAAGTGTAATACAATATGCCGTAATAAATCAACAAATAAATGAAAAAAGACACACACATACACGCACTCAAACACATATACGCACACACAAACACACAACAAAAAATAACACGCACACACAAACACAAAAAAAACGAACGCACACACACGCGCTCAAGCAAACACGGGCACAAACACGCGCGCACGAGCACGCACACAAGGGCACAACCGCGCGCGCACACACGCACAAACACACGCACACACACGCACGCATACACACAAACGCACACACATACACAAACGCGCACACGAACAAACGCGCACACACAAACGCACACGAGAACAAACGAACACACGCACACAAACGCACACGTACACGCACATACGCACACGTACACGCACAAACGCGCACACACACAAACATATACACACAAAAAGGCATACATTCACAAATACACACAAACACACAAAATCACACACAAACACAAAAACACACTCAAACAAACACACAAACTCACACACTCACACACATACACACACAAACACACATGCGCACGCACATGCGCGCGCACACACAAACGCACATAAACACAGACACACACAAACACACACACATTCACGCAGACTGTCTTCCATATTTTATTTGAATGCTCTAAAGTAAAAAGTGAAAGAAACAATTTTCAAAAGAAAAATGTTAAGAAAATATGGGAAGTGGTCTTAAATGAACACAAATTAGTAAGCGAATACACACGTGAATTTAGAGAGTATATAAAATCAATACATTTTAGATAACTTCTAGATACTAAACAGACTCCGTCAAGAGAATATTAACAAAAGACAAATAATAACCAATAACCATAGTGTAAAAGATTAAACAATAACTAATGTCAGATATATAACAACATGTATAACAATGTATATATTGTTATAAGGCATGTAGTAATGCACCTATTGTAATGGTACATGCCGTAATAAATCAACAAACTAATGAAAGAAAAAAACACACACATACACGCACTCAGCCACATTCACGCATACACAAACACACAGAAAACAAACAACGCACACATAAAAACGCGCGCACGCAAACACGCGCGCAAACTCACACACGCACACGCGCGCATACATGCACACGCGCGCATACACGCACACATGCACGCGCACACACACATACGATAACACACACGAACACACGTACAGACACAAACACACACGAACACAGTACAGACACAAACACACACACACACATACGCACGCACACACACAAACGCACATATACACGATCACACACATACACAAACGCACTAACGCTCGCACACACACACAAACCCACAAACTCACATAAGCACACATACACAACCACACACAAAAGCACGCGCACAAAGGCACGGTCTCACACACACATACACACACACACGCGCGCGCACGCGTGCAAAACGCACACGCATATACGCACGCGCATGCACAAACGCATGCACTCACAAACACACACACATAAACCCACGCACAAACGCACACAAACACACATGCATAAAGGCGCGCGCGCACACACGCACACACACAAACGCAGAAACACACAAACACACATGCATGCACAAACGCACACACACACTCACGCACGCAATAACAAACGCGCACACACACAAACACGCACACATATTCACAAACACACGCACGCACGCTAACACGCACAAAGGCACGTACAATCGCACACACGCGCACAAGCACACACGCAAACATACACACACAAACGCACAATCAAGCACACACACCTACACGCACACACATACGCACAAACGCACAAATACACGCGCACAAACGCACGCGCGCTCACGCACTAACACGCACGCACGCGCACTAACACGCACGCACGCGCGCACACACAAAAACACACACACGCGCACACAAACATACACGCGCACACAAACACACGCGCGCACACAAACACACACGCGCACACAAACACACATACACAAACACACATACACAAACACACACACACAAACACACACGCAAACACGCACTCAAACACAAACACGCAAGCAACACACACACAAACGCACACACACACGCAAACACACACACACACACACACGCAAACACACACACAAACGCGCGCACGCACACACACACACACGGAAACACACGCAAACGCACACACACGTAAACACACACAATCGCATACACACGCGCGCGCGCACGCACACACAAACGCACGCACACACACGCAAACACACACACAAACGCACACACACGCAAACACACACAAACACGCACACGCACACACAAACACACGCGCACACACAAACGCACACGCACACACAAACGCACGCGCACACGCACACACACATATATATACATAACATCAATTTAATTTTCAATTAAATTAAGAAGCTAACATTACTATGATACCTAATACTTCTTAATAATAATAATAATAATAATAATAATAATAATAATAATAATAATAATAATAATAATTTAATAAATTGATTATAAATATGACTACAGCTTTGTGAAATCCCATTATGTCTTCTTAATGTGTAAATGTGTATTAATTTGTGAATGATGGTTCGTTATATTTTGATGTCGGGTCAAGAGTTAAGAGGAGAATTTGAGCTTGGATGGGAAGGAAGCCATTATTAAGCTCAATGGTTGGAGAATCAGTGCTAAAAGATTAATTTTTGGGATTTTATTCCAGTCAGGCAGAACATTTTCTCTTTACCATTGAAAACATAATATCCACTATAGGCTCATTCATATATAAGATTATTTGGTGAATAAAATTTTTCTCTTGATACTCTCTATCATTATAATTTAAATATGAATTAGAAGCTTTACCTTATAAAGTATGATTCTCTCACCTGAACATATTTCAGAGATCAATATCCCCATTCTCAACTAAATTTCAAATAATAAAATTAAAATGAGTGATACATCATCTCACCTCATACATTCTGTGTTCTTCACAGCAGAGAACCGTGGTTTCGGGAACAGTCATTGTCATCCCTATCTTCAGCCTATTTTTGACTGTTGAATATTTGCCTTCACCATTGTCTTCTAAACTGCCATCTAGTATTGATTTGATGAACTCAAATCTTGCTTGCTGGGAATTTCAAAATTCATGGATCTCAATTTGTTCTTTTTTCCCAAACTGTTAATTCCAAGGGCTTTGTCAAATGTATTAAAAGTTTAGTTTCTTTTTCAATTTTATAATTCTCTAGCAAACCGTGAGATGCAATTGCTGACTTCTCAATTTCATTATTTTTAATATTTCTAAAGAGTTCTTTTGTATGTGTGTCCAAATTCCTTTTTTGATTTTCCTATATATATACTTTATTGCAGTCTTTGCACCTAATCTGAAAAACTCCAGATTTTTTACTACACAGGGTATTAACTTTTTATTAGTTATTAAAAAATTACCAAGCTAAATTTATTTATTGATGTAAATGTGATATTGAAATTCTTGAAAAAATTTTTGAACTTTGTTGTGTGTTTCAGGATGGTAAGTAATTTTCTTGAATTGTTTTTCTTTCTTGGAGTCAGATTGTAGTGTGGTGTATTCATTTAATCTTTTTTGTTGCTTGAATTTATTTAATTTTTTATTATTATCTCTTTTACAAAGCCATTTAAACTTGCTATGTTTAAAATGTGTAAGTTCCAACTATTTTAAATGAGCAGTTCTTGTGTGTTAATGACTCATTTAAAACAATTAGAATTTAGTTGAGAATGGAGATGGTGATTTCAAAAACATGTCAGATCAGAGGATCATATTTTATGACATGCGGTGTAAAGTTTCCAATTCTTATTTGTATTCTAATGATATTTACCTCATAGTATCAATTTCCATGATTTTTTTTATAAATTCTCTATCATCCCTCAAATATTATGAATTGACTTTTGTTAGAGCATGCAAAGACAATATTATTTTTAAATTACTTTATGTTTTGGTTTAATTAAGTTTGGTGTACTTACTTGATGCAACAAAGGCTCCATCAGCCGAGGTAATTCCTGTCATCCATGGTACAGCACTAGCATTCACTATCAATTTTAGTGGATGTGCAGACAGGAAAATTTCATCATCTTTACTAACACTTCTCTCCAGCACTGGCTTAAAGGTAAGTGTTGGATCTATATTCCATTGCTGAAAGATATTAATACATTAGGAGGGTGCAATTAATACAGATCACTCCTGGAGAATTTAGAATTCCCACTTGGGAAGGTATTCATTTATTACTGTGAGGAACAGCATTTTTCCTCTTTTCATGTCCTAGATACATCCTTTTTTATGGTTTTCATTATTTCTATATGTCAAGCAAATGATGACAAATCAAGAGCTTCAGAACATTTGAATACTACTACTACTACTACTTATTTCTGTATGTTACTAATGAAATATGTAGGCTAACAACAATACTCATTTCCTATTCAATGTGTGATGTGTTGTTAACAATGCTCCTCCAGCTGTTGATACTAATTATAATTATTTATTATAAATAGTTTTTATTGAATAATGAGTAGATATCATTTAAAAGTTTGAAAATCTGTTGTTTACTGATATTAATATGGATATTCTGAATATAAAAGTATTGGATAAAGTTTCCATTATGCGCAGTGAGAAATTTTTCTAAATCCGTGGCAGACATCATGTACATGCACCAACAAACGCGAAGCAGTTTACACTATGGAAACACAGGGTGCAGCCAACATATACACGATATTTAATGAACCTAAAAGCTAACCTAATGCTATTTAAGTACTCTCTCCCCTATCTCAACTAATAAAAAAAGGTAAAATCATCCCATTATAGGCCTTAGGAGGTTAAGGCTCCCACCTTTATTGACTCACCAAATGATGTTAGCTGGATTGTCATCCCTATGTGACAGCAATTTTTACCTCCAGATCATAATCTGGTACTCATTTCCATTAGAAGCTGAGTCAACCTGACAGTCATGATGCTGACAGAAGGTTTATATGCCAGTTTAAAAATGCTGATCTCATTGGGGCTGAAACTTCTGAGTTTCTGACTTGTAGCATATTGCTGTGACCATATATGGTGTTCCCAAACTAATAACTTAATTAGAATTGTGATGTAACTAATCTGTGTTAAATAAATAACTAAATAACTTGAAAGAGAGTTATTTTTGTAAGCTTTTTAGTTTAGGACCAAATTATCTTAAAAAATAGATGCTAGGTATTATAGCATCACTGATCATGTTGATGGTTAATTTAAAGAAGTTGCCGCCTGATTGATGGCCAATCAGATTCAATTAGCGGTTTATTTTGAGATGAACTTTTAACAATAACAAAACATTATTAGCAGAGAAGAAAACAAGCTATCCATCAATTTGATCACTGATGCCATAATACTATTATTCAGAATGGGGAGGTCAGGGCCCAACGCAGGCTGTAAAGCCATATAATGAATGAATTAATTAATTAGAATATCCATTATTTTTAAATTGTAAGGTTATGTGATTCATCAGCCGTTGTTTGAAATTTTTTATAACATCTTCTTTAATTTTGTACTGTGCTTTTACTTTTGAAAATAAGAAATGAAACACCAGCTAATTCTATTTACTAAAAAATAAAATGTGACAATTTGAAAGTTGATAATAATATTAAAATTAGTTAAATGTCAATTTAAAACCCAGAATTTTATGTAGTGACATTTTCTTATAAATGTGAACCAGGAGAACAATCTATTAGTAACATAGTTAGAACAAGGCAAGTTATTTATTTAACATAGTTCTACACTCGTACACGACCAATAAGCTAATTTTTGTTTTGTAATTTTGTGAATGTTTTGGTAACATCAAATTATAAAATTTAATACCTGGTAAGGTTCAGTCTCCTCAACTGTTAAAACTGTTTAAGATACTGTAGGCCTTTCAAAACCAGTTCTATCTTCAGCAGAAGGTTGTTTTGCTTCTGATTTAATTCTGATTATTCTATAGAGATATGGAAATTTATTATAAATTTTATTATTTTAGTTATGATAATATCAACTACCAACAATGTACAAGTTCTGTGAATTTTTAAAATTTGATTGTCCTTCTCTGGAGAAAAATGTTCAATTTGCATCATCCTGCACATTAACATATGTTTAGGGTCTTTTTACCATAAATGTAATTTTCAGCAGTCTCAGTGTAAACCTGTAGAAATTTGCTTGTAAATTGTTGCTTAGTAATATTGTAATAATAATTTAACAATTAAGGATGTTTAAAGACACAGAATAATGTAATACAATTTTAGTTCATCACAGAAATTATTTAAGTATGTGTGGTTTTGACTATTGAGTAACGCTAAGAAATTAGGACTGGAAGTAAATATCAATAAAACTAAATATATGGTCACACGTAGAAATATATTATATAATGGAAATGGACAGCTAATGACAAATTAGGGAAATTTTGAGGAAGTGACTGAATTCAAATACCTAGGAACAATAATCACAAATAGAAATGAGGTGCACAAAGAAATTAAACATAGGCTCAATTCTGGAAATGCATGCTATTATGCATTGCAGAGACTCTTGATGTCAAAACTCCTTTCAAAAAACGTTAAACTAAAAATATATAAAACTATTATTCTACCAGTTATATTATATGGGTGCGAAACTTGGACTCTTACTTTAAGGGAGGAAAGGAGATTACAAGTATTTGAGAATAAAGTACTTAGGAAAATTTTTGGACCAAAGAGAGGTGAACAAACAGGTGAATGGAGAAGACTACATAACAATGAACTACATGGTCTTTATAGGAAGCCAGATATAATAAGAACAGTTAAGTCTCGTAAACTGCGATGGGCAGGACATGTGGCATGTATGGGGAATGAAAGACTTGCATGGAAGCTTCTTGTAGGGAAGCCAGAGGGAAAACGCCCAGTTGGTAGACCAAGAATGAGGTGGGAGAATAACATTAACTATGATTTGAGGGAAGTAGATTATACAGGGAATGATTGGAAAGCATTAGCTCAGGATAGGGATGTATGGAGTGCTTATGTCCGCGCGGCCATGAACCTACGGGTTCGATAGTACCAGTGAGTAGGTAAGTAAGTAAGTAAGTATGTGTGGTTTTGACAGAGATCTGAGTCAGAGAGAACTAACAAGAACACAATTATACTGTGTTGTATTATTATGTTAAACCATTTAAATACTGTATTTGAATATCCATACAAATGACTTCAGACTACTGCACTAGAATATACTATTAGCTTGTATGTCTTTGGCAATTTTATACTTATTGTTCTGCCAGATAAAAAAAAAAGATTGTAGTCCAGAAAGTAGAAAAGTATAATAGTTAATACAACTGAAAAAAAAAAGTTTGTCTAAACCTTCACATCCAGTTTAGAAAAAAAAAATCTTTAGTTGTAATAATTATTTTATGCAAACAGAAAGCCTGTGACCATTAATTTCAAAATTACATTTGTTATTAGCTAATATGACACGGAACAAATCCCATAATGTCTTTTTAATAAAAGCAATCCTGCTGTAATGTGAATAGAAGTTCACTACTAGGGGTATATGGAGATTTCAAATAGAGACAAATTTGTGTCTTCTCATGGATTACCTAAGTAGCATAAATGTTAGTGCACCAGCATGCAAACTGGAGATCTTGGGCCCAAATTCCTGGTTCAGGCAAACATTTTTCTATTTAGTTGCATTAACTATTGCGTGCAAACACCAAGCCTGAGTACATTAATTTTCGATATTAAGGTATAATAGGCTTGTAAATTTTATGCATGTTGTAAATCTGGAATATAGGATCCATGACTTTAGTTCCCCTCTAAAGGAATGCATACTCAGGATTTTTATGCCTTGAAGAATCCTTCCACCCCAGCCAGGTTTAAACCTGGAAATCTTGGGAACTAAAGGTGATGAAGGTAACTACTAGTCCATATGGAGCTGCTAACTAACTCACTCACTCACTCAATAACTTACTAATACTATCGAACCTGTAGGTTCATGGCTCGCAGACATAAGTTCTCTGTACACCCCTATCCTGAGCTAAGATTTTCCAATCATCCCTGCATAATCTACTTCCCTCAAATCAAAGTTATTGTTATTTTCCCATCTCATTCTTGGTTTACCAACTGGGCATTTTCCATCTGGATTACCTATATGAAGCTTCCATGTCCCTCTTTCATTCCCTATTCGTGCCACATGTCCTGCCCATCACAGTCTACAAGACTTAACTCTTCATATTATATCTGGTTTCCTATAACCACATGGAACAATTACACAATATATTTCTCATTGTAGATATAGCTGTGTCCTTTGTACAATTAGCATCCATAATATTATAATGATATTATGAAAAGAAAAATTAATGTCTGAACCAGGAATCAAACCATGGACCTCTAGTTCTCCAGACTACTGTGCAGCCCATGTTACGCTGGAAGTTAATCCCAGTCGTAACGTAGCGTAAAAAAGGATCTATAAGGTTTAAGTGGTCTTGGGCCCGAGCGGTTGGCCTTGGTTTTTGGTGGGGTAACTTCACATATAAACACATTAAAACAATTATTAACTGTATTTATTTAAATAAAACAAAACCCAAAGAGAAATATTAACCAAAACATATAAATCAAAGTGATTAAAGGTAGTTAGAAATCGCCATGTTGAAATGCGCTGATTAAATTAAAAAAGCTTGATAATACTTAGAGGAAGAACCATTTAAAAACAACTTTAGGTTATTATTCTAAGTTATTTGACCCTTTGGTCTTCACATGATGAAGTATATTCTTAATAATTATCCAAAATTATTCTAAGTTATTTTTCTTTAGAATCTATGACCATTTTAAAAAACATGAACTTTTTAGAGTGATGATAAATATATGTTTCTTACCCATGCAGAGGCTGCTCTCGTCCCCCAGGAGCACCTTTCGGTCCTCCACTCCGTTCTGCCTTTCCTGTCAAAAACCCGTGGTTTTTATATGGTGATTTTACCTTTTTCTATCCTCCAATTTCGTGGAAATCCTTATCTATTTCCCAACCTATAGCAATCTTCCTGGGCCTGTCAGGGCCAAGTTGTTTAAGATGTTTGTTTCCCTTATATAATGTGTTATTCAAAGGTACAATATTTTCTGTTTATTCTAATCTTTCATAAATGTGTCCTAATAGTTTGAAAACATGTTGATTTAAAATCTGTCCTGTTGGGTTGTGACATGCATTTTCCAAGACTATTCTACTATTTTATTAATTTTTTCCTCGTTTTTTATTACTTAAAGCCCTTGTATAAATTTCGAGTGTGACTTCCATCAGCATATTAAAGGTGATTATTTATTCCCTATCTTCTGGTATAATAAACAAATATCTTGTGTATATGTTTCATCGGTTTTTATAGTATTTTATTATTATGGTAGTTAGGCCATAGTGTAGGCGCAACAGCCCACTATACCATTCCAGACCTGGCACAACCATTAACAATTCTTTCCACATATACAAATCTATAATTCTCATTTCGTCCGCTGTCAGGTAGGTGTCACTACCATCGCCAACGGCCGGCTTCATTTAGAAGTATCTATATTTGAGAATTTTACACCACCACTTTTATAAGCAGTAAACAATGTTATTTAACATTTTCCAATACTGTTATTTTAACACAATTGTGTTAAAATAACAGTATTGGAAAATGTTAAATAATTAGCATCCAGCCTATGAAATAAAACATAAAAGAATACTCACACATACATGCAGTTTGATAGATACAGTATATCACAATAGAAATAAGACAACTTAGTATATATGTAATAAATTTAATATTGGAAACAATATTGCAATATTGAAGTCTTCATTATCAATAATATGAATTTCTTCATAAGACATAATTTACCTTCTCTCAATTCCTTCTGCTCTGACAAGAGCATGAAGAGAAATACAAAACTGACATGATTTCTCTTCATGCTTAACCTCCCCTCCCCAAAGGTATCCAGGAATGCCTACATCCCACAATCCAAACCGAGAAATCTCCTGTCAAAAACTTCAATCCAAGTTGTTCTGTCTCTTTACAAAATGTCATAATAATTTTTAGCTCATATTTACAGATACAGAACCTACCATGAATGCTGTATCAGTCTTGATAATGTCAGATGCATCTCGACGTTTGAGGCATGATACAAGGGCTCTACTTGGTTCAGTAGGACAGTCGAGCAAAGAGGCCACTTTCATGGCTTGATGTTTGGATGATCCATTTGGAGCAATTGCCCATAGTCCCAGGGCAGTTCCACTTTCTGATATCACCTTATGGAAGAGACCTGATTTCCAAAATCACATATCAGTTGTAGGTAAATATCTCAGTTTGAGAAGATTAAAAAAAAAGTTGGCATTAATTACACCTTGGATAAATTGATTTAGAATATAAATCTTCCAATTTCTCCTTACATTCTGATAGTTCCTTGTTTTTTTCTTTGTTACATCCCTAAGAACCAGTGGCCATATATGCGATTTTTTAAAAGTGTTACCACACTCCTTTGCAAGATATATTCTCAATCGCACACCGCTGCTCTGAATATTTGCAGTACATATTTCATTACATAAAAGTAATAGGATTGATATTTTTGTATTTTTCTTTCTTTCTTATTCTTAGTTTAACCTCTCACTTTTAATACTTTTGCATGTCGCATGCCACCTGGACCTTATAGTGACATTGAGCTGTCAGGAAATTATGTTTAAATTTCAGATCAAATACATACTTATTTTACCACACAAGGCCATGGGGGGCTTTCCTGAATTAAAGATTAACTAAATGCAGGACTACCTCTGAGATAACACAAACATATAATACAAGATACACCATCCACTCACTTATTCATGATAAACAAGGTGAATATTATATGGATGATGGCCAAATGGTGTGAAGGGACTATTGGGGCCTTAAAATTTCCTGATATTTGTCTTAAGAAGGTAAAAACCTCACCCAGGAAATTTCTTTTGACAGGGGATTGAATTTGGACCTGTTGCATATGAGGTAATGACATTACCCTGAGACCACATTGGTGGACAGTTCTGTATAAAATAAGATAAGCTTGACAAAATGTATGAACAAATTTTAAAATCTCTTATTTCCATTGTGGCTAATGGTAACATCAAGGGAGAATGGATCAAAATTGTCCCGCATAGGGAGACTTGGCTTGACAATTATTCTTAGACACAGCTATTTAAATGGATTCACACATATCCACTATCAGATTGGAAACAGCCTTTCACAACAGTTATGGCAGTGGCAATGTTACTATAATGCAGTGTTTTTTTTTTAAATCACAACATGAAAATGAAAATATTAGTTTAAAAAAATATTTGTTTTTATGTTTTCAAAATGTTACCACTGACAACAGTGAATATGACGCTCCACTACTTGTAAGAACTCTGTCCATAATAAATGAAAACAAAATTGGAAAGAGAATACAGCTTTTCCTTACTCCTCTACTCAGGTGAAAAGGTTAAGAAAGATTATCATTATTTTTAACTTGTCAGTACATCTCTTACGCAATATATCAGTGGCATTAGGGTAAAAAGCATGTAAGTTCTATTTTAGTTATTTTTAATTTGTAGATTAATACATCAGAAATAAAGCATTTTTATTCCTCTTTCATAGGGGTCCACCACTGTGGTCTCCGAGATAGCATACTGCCCATGTCATGCAGTGGGCCCGGGTTTGATTCCCAGTTGGGACAGGCTCCTGGGTGAGGTTTTTTTGGGGTTTTTCCTCACCTGTAAGACAAATGTCAGGAAGCTTAGGGCCTAACAGTCCCCAAAAAACATCCAACCATCATCATCATCATCCTTCACCGGTGTGGAAAGCAATGGGAAGATACCACACCTATAATTCCCTAATAAAGCTAAAAAGCATAGCATGAAAATGCAATGATTGCAGTGAAAGACCTATCCTCGGGCAGAATTACTATGGATGGATCATAGGGGTAAAGTTCTTAAGTTATAGCTTATTTCTTATAGTAGATATCTCTTGGACAAAAGTAATGCAAATCTCCAATAATATATTATCTTACAGGTTACTAGGTTGTATTTTGGTATGATTTTACTGTCCTATTCTGGAGTTTAGCCATTTATAAGTTAAAATATCTAAAGAAGTATTGAAATGTTAAGTTGAAGAGGATGATTGTACCTTGGCTAGCTTGTGATAACATGTGATAATGTGTACTGGCACCTCCTGCACTTTCACCAAATAATGTGACACTGCCAGGATTACCACCAAATGCTGCAATATTGTCTTGAACCCAGCGCAGTGCTGCTACTTGATCCTTTAGGCCATTGTTACCAGGACACACTGAGTCTCCAGTGCTCAGGAATCCTGAAATCAGATAATAATAACAACAACAACAAAAATAATAATAATAATTAATAATAATAATTAATAATAATAATAATAATTAATAATAATAATAATAATTAATAATAATAATAAATAATAATAATAATAATAAATAATAATAATAATAAATAATAATAATAATAAATAATAATAATACTAATAATAATTAATAATAATAATAATTATTATTATTATTATTATTACTGTCATTATTAACAGTACTAATAGAATTGTAGTAATATTAATAGTAGTAATCTACAATGACATAGCCGAATGTTGAGCTTTAGCCTCTTTTTTGTTAGGAGTTACTAGACCAAGTTAATTTAGTTATGATTATATTTGAAGAGTCCACCGCTGTGGTCTCGAGGTAGCGTGCTGCCTTGTCACGCAGCGGGCCCGGGTTCGATCCCCGGTCAGGGCAGTTTTTCTGGGTGAAGTTTTTATCAGGGTTTCTCCTCACCTGTAAGACAAATGTCAGGAAAACCTTAAGGCCCAAACAGTCCCCGAAATCATATGACCATCATCATCATCATCATCATCCCTATCATTATCATCATCATCACCATCGTCCTTCATCGGTGTGAAAAGCAACGGGAAGCTACCACACATTCAATTCCCTAGTAAAGGTGCAAGCATAGCATGAAAGTGCTATGATTGCAGTGAAGGACCTGTCCTCGGGCAGAATTACTATTGATGGATGAATATTTGAAGAGAAAAATTATATGCTTAGATTGGGGTTTGAACCCAGGACCTTTGGCTTTCTAGGCCAATGCTCTACCGCTGAGCTATCTAGCACTCCAACTAAACACAAATTTTTCTCTTATACATTGTTAATTTCCGATCGTTGAATGCTACGACCCTTTGTTTTGATTATGCAAATGGCAGCTTCTATTTTAATATGACTTTTATTGGAAACTTAAACATTACTTTAGTTATGCTTACTTGTCCATAGATGTCATGAAGGTATGCGGTCAACAAACCGAACCAATCATATATCTAGCAGGCAACTAAGATACTACTAGGAGGATGAGATCAGTAAATTTTGATTAGAGGCCTTTTTATTCTAGCTTAAGGATCTTTTATGAGCCTGAAAATCTTCAGACTTGGGAGCGACAGCTTAAAGTCCCTCCCAGAGGATATGCTCCCTTGGATTTACCATCCTTGAAAAAAAATCCGATGGCCTTGGCCAGGTTTATACCCGCAATCCTCAGGACCAGAGACATGCAGCATAAGCATTAGTCCACCCTGGCTGACAATAGTAGCAATAGTAGTGTTTTATACAGTGACATTGTTTAACATCTTGTCCACCGAGGCCAACAATAGTAGCAATAGTAGTGTTTTATACAGTGACATTGTTTAATAACTTATCCACCGAGGTCAACAATAGTAGCAATAGTAGTGTTTCATACAATGACATTGTTTAACATCTTGTCCACCGAGGCCAACAATAGTAGCAATAGTAGTGTTTTATACAGTGACATTGTTTAACATCTTGTCCACCGAGGCCAACAATAGTAGCAATAGTAGTGTTTTATACAGTGACATTGTTTAACATCTTGTCCACCGAGGCCAACAATAGTAGCAATAGTAGTGTTTCATACAATGACATTGTTTAACATCTTGTCCACCGAGGCCAACAATAGTAGCAATAGTAGTGTTTTATACAGTGACATTGTTTAACATCTTGTCCACCGAGGCCAACAATAGTAGCAATAGTAGTGTTTTATACAGTGACATTGTTTAACATCTTGTCCACCGAGGCCAACAATAGTAGCAATAGTAGTGTTTTATACAGTGACATTGTTTAACATCTTGTCCACCGAGGCCAACAATAGTAGCAATAGTAGTGTTTTATACAGTGACATTGTTTAACATCTTGTCCACCGAGGCCAACAATAGTAGCAATAGTAGTGTTTTATACAGTGACATTGTTTAACATCTTGTCCACCGAGGCCAACAATAGTAGCAATAGTAGTGTTTTATACAGTGACATTGTTTAACATCTTGTCCACCGAGGCCAACAATAGTAGCAATAGTAGTGTTTTATACAGTGACATTGTTTAACATCTTGTCCACCGAGGCCAACAATAGTAGCAATAGTAGTGTTTTATACAGTGACATTGTTTAACATCTTGTCCACCGAGGCCAACAATAGTAGCAATAGTAGTGTTTTATACAGTGACATTGTTTAACATCTTGTCCACCGAGGCCAACAACAGTAGCAATAGTAGTGATTTATACAGTGACATTGTTTAACATCTTGTCCACCGAGGCCAACAATAGTAGCAATAGTAGTGATTTATACAGTGACATTGTTTAACATCTTGTCCACCGAGGCCAACAATAGTAGCAATAGTAGTGTTTTATACAGTGACATTGTTTAACATCTTGTCCACCGAGGCCAACAATAGTAGCAATAGTAGTGTTTTATACAGTGACATTGTTTAACATCTTGCCCACCGAGGCCAACTATAGTAGCAATAGTAGTGTTTTATACAGTGACATTGTTTAACATCTTGTCCACCGAGGCCAACAATAGTGGCAATAGTAGTGTTTTATACAGTGACATCGTTTAACATCTTGTCCACCGAGGCCAACAATAGTAGCAATAGTAGTGATTTATACAGTGACATTGTTTAACATCTTGTCCACCGAGGCCAGCAATAGTAGCAATAGTAGTGTTTTATACAGTGACATTATTTAACATCTTGTCCACCGAGGCCAACAATAGTAGCAATAGTAGTGTTTTATACAGTGACATTGTTCAACATCTTGTCCACCAAGGCCAACAATAGTAGCAACAGTAGTGTTTTATACAGTGACATTGTTCAACATCTTGTCCACCGAGGCCAACAATAATAGCAATAGTAGTGTTTTATACAGTGACATTGTTTAACATCTTGTCCACCGAGGCCAACAATAGTAGCAATAGTAGTGTTTTATACAGTGACATTGTTTAATATCTTGTCCACCGAGGCCAACAATAGTAGCAATAGTAGTGTTTCATACAGTGACATTGTTTAACATCTTGTCCACCGAGGCCAACAATAGTAGCAATAGTAGTGTTTTATACAATGACATTGTTTAACATCTTGTCCACCGAGGCCAACAATAGTAGTAATAGTAGTGTTTTATACAGTGACATTGTTTGACATCTTGTCCACCGAGGCCAACAATAGTAGTAATAGTAGTGTTCTACACAGTGACATTGTTTAACATTATGGGGAACTGGAGTTGCACTTGAAAACTGAGCATGAAAGAGCTGACAAATTACTTTTTTTTTTGCGTGGTTATTTATAATCACTTCAACATCTTATTTCATATCACTTCTAGAACCTTTGTTTGTAAGTTAGCCAGTATATTGCGTATTTATATCTATTGTCTTCTACTTCTTCTTCTTCTTTCTTTCTCAGCTCTACAATTCAGGATGGGTTTTGGCTTCCTTCACAATCCTCCTCCATTCATCTCTCTTCATGACTTTATTTTTTTCGTTCTCTAATTTTTATTTTACCAAGATCACACTCTCATTCTTATAGCCACCATTTCCTTCGTCTACCTCTTCTGTTACGTTCTAGCATCACCCTATTTATGATATTATTGGGTATTCTATTGTATCTATTGTCTGTAGACATAATAACATGGTATGGCCACATTAAAAGAATAAATACTGGAAGGATACCAAGAAAACACTGGAATTTAGATTAGGAAGGAAGAGACCAAGAGTCAGCAAGATTTAGATGCGAAGAACATTATCAAGAATACCGAGAAGAGAGGAGTTGATTGGATGGAAATGATATAAGGGGAGACATAGAATGATGAGTATAGATGGAGGCTTTGGTCCAAAACTTGATTCCTGGAATGGGGACATGATACTAGATGAAGAAGAAGAATACAGTCATGAGATCTTATGAAAGTTTAATAATGTTATGAAATGGCGAATATGATGAAATGAGTCCTGATAATAAGGTTCCAATCTTACGTTTGTCTTTAAAACTAGGAAAAACCTCAGTGTGATAGAATGAACCCAGAACATCTCCATTAAGAATCTCATATATATTAATGGAATGAACAGCAATTGGATACAAGTTGTAAGTTATGAGACTTATCTGGACATAGTAGAACATCTGAGAAAATAATGAAGTAAGAAAATTAGTAAAGAAGGTTACCAATGCCTATCATGCCTCTTTACAAAAGAAGAAGTTAGATAAGTATTTAAATTGCAAGTGTATCAGGAGATTCTAGAGCCCATACTATTATATGGAAGTAAAAAATAAATCAAGTATGGTTGATGCATTGCAGATGGGATCGTTAAGGTTACATGTAGATATAGAGTAAGAAATTGGAGTTACAGTTACTATCTAGAGTCCACATTTTTAAGAATTCTGATGGAATGAAGCTATTGAGGTTGTATTCTTGAAAATATTTTTGACAAATTTTCACAATTCTTTACTGATCCTACCAAGCAGACACCGAAAATGGAGACACACACACACACACATACACTCAACCTCAACGGTTGGATCGGCGAAAAGAACAAGCTTGAATAATGGCGAGACAAGTGGAAGAGGCAGTCCTCCACCCGGAGTTTGTATGGATGGATGCATGTTCAAATGTTTTGAGGTACCACCATTGGACTTACTCGGCAGCAGGCTGGTAACTGCTATGAGGAAATTTAAATATTCGCTTTATTATAGACCTGAAGGCTGAAGAAATGTTGGAAGACCGAAACGACGTTGGAAGGACGACCTGTAGCATATTGTGCAGCAGGGAGCGAAATAGGCCAATAGGCCCTTGCCTTGAAGAAGAAGATGATGATATTTATATACCAGCTATATATAAAATCATGTGCAATGAATGAATCATAATAGACTTCCAAAAGTCATGCTACAATAATGTCCTCAAGGGAAGAGATCTTCGCGAGTCTTAGAAAAAGATGGACCAAGAATGCTTGATTGAACCATAACAGGCTTTAAGCCTTAAACTTGTTTGGAAGAAGAAAATTATGGTATATATCATAGTTGAGGATGACTGGGTCACTCAGTAAAATTGAACTTACCACATGTAGGTAAGAAAATTGAGCATAAGTAAATCTCCTAGCTTTGACATATGAAGATTGTGAGTTATGTCAACATACAGATACTCTCCCACAAGTAATGCCCTTTTTATACAAAATTTTATTTCAAATTTTCTGAGAATAAATTAAACTGATCTTTCAAAGTAGATACCATCAGATTGTGTGGTCTTTGTGCCATCTTCCAGCGAGATTTATTATTTTGCAATGATAGCACTTTATAGTTTTGGTGTGAATAATTCGTTGAGACAGCTTCCACAGTTTCAACGTTTTCGAAATTTCACGCATGGATCAAAACAGATGCTAACCTGAAGATGTAAAATCAGGGCTATATTCTGTGTGTTAGCATTTCGATTCCTGAATTTTTTTCATGATTGTTCGTGGTATATGGGGTCCGGTCAGGTTTAAATCTGCAACTTTCAACATTTCATGAACTTGTTACAGTTATTAAAAATGAAGATGCACATCGACTGCAACGTCCGTTTGAAAGAAACTCCCAGTGAATCACACCTTCAACATTTCACCAGACACACAACATTACACTAAAATCCAACATTAATTTAGACAACCTAATAAATAGAGAGATCATTTGAAAATATTTTTCAAATGTTATTGTATGGATAAAAAAAATTCTCTCTTCGGCAATGATAGTAAACAGCTCACTCTTTGGTATTAACACTTGCATGTGCCAAGAGTAGAGGAGGATGATTTATCTTCAAGGATCACCAGCTGGTCAAATGACGTCATATTCCCTAGCGGTGGTGGAAAGAGATACTTTCAAATGATCATCTTATAGAAGCAATGATATTGGGAAAAACATGTAGGAAGGGGGAGGAAGGGTTAAAACAGAGGAGAGATATAGACAACTTATCAGATTATCAGGAAATAAATCATAATAAATTAATTCAAGACAGACGGTTAGATAGTGGAAATCTAGAGAAGAGGAAGAAGAAAATGAATTATACATCGTGACGCATTATAATAGCAGCGTTTGAATTTTGCGGGTTACGGCGAGAGCAGTGGTCTCGCATTGGTGGAAATAGACTCATGAGTCGTCGACTCGAGAGTTGAAAGACCCGTGTAGAATGATCGGTGCGTCTAGACTTTCGTTCTGGAATTACCCTAAGTCTCTACCCTCCATGTCAGGAAAGTTCGGTGCCAGAAACTTCTATACTAGGAAAATCTCGACTGGACACCAGTAAATTTCCTTCGGCGGTTTATACAAACTGTTGTCAGGGTCGGGAGTAAGTCAGTTGTGAAGTGACAGCGATACAGTGGACTGTGATATGAAGAAACTGTGGCAAGTGAAAGCGTTAGAGATTGAAGGTAATTGTGTGATAGTTAACTTTAAAACGAAATTAAATATTACAGCAATTTGTGAGTTAAATGTGATTGAGAGTTAAATAAAGTTACTGTGGAGTTTTACGCGATTATCTGTGTTGTTTTATTAGCAGAAAACAACGTGAAAACGACCCCATGGTAGCCTGCTACAGTTTACTTAAAAGTGAACTCACCAAGTGGTCCGAGTCTGTAGTTGACAGTGACCAAAACCAAGTCACGATCCAAGAGAAATTGCGGTCCAACATTAGAAGCAGTACCAGCTAGCCAACCGCCTCCGTGTAAATAAACCATCACATCCAAGTTACCATTTTTCTGAAAGGTACAATCAATAATTTAATATAAATTATAATGTTGAGGGATTTAAAAAAAAATATTATATCATCATAGAACATAAGTACGAGTAATAGAGTTAGCGAATTATTTAATTTATATAATGACATATTATCTAAACTCATTTCAAAATAAAATATTTTAAACAGCTTCAGGAAATATTACGTTTATTACTAATGCAAAAAATAATGCATTTTCCAGTGTATTTCATGGGACTCAAAGTTGCGATGTAACTACTATAAGTAAAACACTAACTAATTGTCCAGATCAGATTTAATCGATAATCAAGATGCGATTTGTTAAAATTACAATCTTTTTTCCCGAAATTATATGTGTTTTCCAGTGCCATCTATTGCACTTTTCGTACTGCGGATTTCATGGTAGATAATGTTATGTGGTCTGTTTTCAATTTACGCACCACTTCTACAGATTAGCTTACGTAAATGGTGTAGTGTATAGATAGGAGTGTATGTTTAAGTGTTTTGTATGTAGTGCAAGTGTCCCCCGCCGAACCCGATCGGTATAAAACACCAAGTTTTGGTGCAGAATTTGACAAAAATTTGAAGATAGAGTTTTCGATATAAGAACTATGTAAGTAATAAAAGTAAGTCACGCAGGAACTGCGTAAACTAAGCAGATTCCTAACCAAGTCGAATTTATTGTCAGATTTTGCTAGTTTACGGAATATACATTTCTTTTGTTAAATTGGAAAAACTCATTTTCTGATACCAATTTTTTTAAAGTGTCAGATTGTAGTGAAAACAAACTATGCATAACCGTAAGCTATTACCCATTGCATATTGTTGTATAATTTGACACAAATCTAAATAATATCTACTGATTCATTTTTCCATTACTTTATTAAAAATATTAAATAAATTAAACCAATATATTTTATAGGATACTTTACCAATTTAAAATGTCAGTGAATATCTATAAAAACTTTTCGAAAATATTTTCATGAGAACTATCTCAGTAGCTTAATTCCTTCGGAATCCGCTAATTAAAGCCACAATTCTTAGAACCACATCATATTTAAGGATCTCAGTTATGTTGCACGGAAAGGAATGAATGGCGTAATCCATTCTTGAATACCCGCAGAACTAATGACAATGTATCAACAATTACCTGGTTATGTTTTTATTGGTTCTACGGGAACTCAATGATGTATTACGTCATCCAAACATTTGCACGCAATGTGTCTTACGACCAGTAAACAAGATGCGGTTCTAGAAATTGTGACTTCAATAATAACATATAGCTCGCGCACTCTAAACTTGCGGGTCAGTGACGTCATTGTTGTATTGTGAAACGAGTGATGAATTGGTATTATTAACTGACTTAAAATATAGACTCATCTGTTATTAGTGAAGAGGCATTTCAAATGTAAATTTGTACGTATTTAGAAGTTATTCTAAGTTACACTAAACTTATTAATGACTGCAAAATTACTGCGTGAAGCATACAGTAGGAGCTATCTCAAAACTGTTACAAACAACAGAGAGAACGTTTTCTTTCAGGGGTTGGAATGTAGAGGCTATAAGACGATAAGACATAACGGTCCCCAACCGTCAGTAACTTTGCGCGAAGTATAAGCTGCGGTCCTCAGAATATATCCAACAAGAGGCGTAGAAATATCCAATGAGAATCATAAAATTATAATACTATTAATTTGTTTTAATTACAATAATGTTGTACTTATGTAAGGCTTATATTAGGCCTTTTTATAAACTTATATATATGTGTGTGTGTGTGTGTGTGCATCTATTTCTCAAAAAATATTTAATACACAAATGATTTTCTTGGTGATAAAATATTAAAATATACAGTCAATATGCCCAATTCACCAATTAATTTTTAAAATAGTCAACATGTTTCTACAGCTAAGCTGTCATCCTCAAGACCAGATATTGACTGAAGACTAAATTGTATTTATAACATGTAATAGTTTATGTATGTTGTAATTTAGATGTAAAACTATTTTTTTTTGTATTTTTTAAAACCTGGTTGAGTGGCAGACAAGGCTTTAAGGCCTTAACTCTGCCAGGTAAAATAAAGCTATTATTATTATTATTATTATTATTATTATTATTATTGTTATTATTATTATTATTAATTGGTAATGAATGAACAAAATCAGTTAAAAACAAACTACGTCACATGACGCAATTAATCACAAGTAAACAGTATAACATAATAAACTAATCCTCTTTCCTTTCAATTAAAGAAAAGAGGTTGCTGTACGTAATAGGGACTTTGTCTGTATTCATGATTTTATCCTTATTTTTATAAATTTCCAAACTTTCAAGGACGTCAAGGAATTTGAAATTAATTGACCGAACGAATCAGCCTAAGGTTACTTTTATTGATAGCATGGCCGTAATCAGAAATATGCTGAGCAACCCCAGATTTTTCAATATGTTATTTGAATCTAGTTAAAATAGATCTTCTGGTTTGCCCAACATATTTCATATCACAGTCATTACATTCAATTTCATAAATACTGGATTTTTTTAAACAATCGACCTTATCTTTAGGGTTTCCAAGGACACTATTTAATGTCAAAGTGGAAGTAAAAAAATAATTTAGTGTCTAATCCTTTGAATATCTTGTTCAAATCTCTAGTTAAAGAGGGAACATACGGCATAATTGCAAAATTATGCTTTATTAATAGAAAAATGGAAGGCTGTAGAATCAGTAATAAGTTTTCTAAATTCAAATTTACGAATCAAATTATCAATCATATTTTCATTGAAACTATTACACGTAGCGATATATTTAATGGTTTGTAATTCTTTATTATAGGCCTATCTATTTTTACTTAACGGAAAAGTGGTAAGATGGTGGACTAAAAAACTGAAACTAGTCATTTTATGTTGATTGCAATGGTAAGAATCTGCAGTGATATATCTAAATGTACTGGTTTCTTTTCTATAAATATCAATCTTTAATCTATGATTATTTCTAACTATTAGCATATCCAGAAGAGGCAGCCTTCCATTTTCCTCCTCTTCAGTCAATATCTGGTCTTGAGGATGACGCTGTAGAAACATGTTAACCATTTTAAACATTAATTGGTGAATTGGGCATATTGACTGTAGGCCTATATCTTAAAATATTGTTTTATAAAATCCTAGCTAATACCCGGCGTGCGCTGCTATGCCTAAATGAATTAAATGTGTTTTTATGTGTAGTTAATAAGTAAAAAGAAAAAAAAAATATCGTAATTATTTTTAGATACCCCGTGCTGACAACCAGGCGTTGTCCGGGAATCTACTTATCCCGATTTTCTTGGTATCAATGAGCTAAAAGACAAAATGGTTATTGTGAATTATCTGTTAAAGATAGGCATATGCTGTCGCTGACTTTTTTGTAGAATATTTTCAGATATCCAATTTCATGTACATTAATGTGGTATGTTTGTTATGATTTGGACAGTATAAGACATTTAAGCGTCATAAAAGCGACTGCACCGATGCCATTTTTTGTTTTTAGCTCCGGCTCTGTAATAATATGTTATATACGTAGTCTTAGAAAAATTCTCTAAATGATGGTAAACATCCCATTCAAATTGGTGAAGTAGTGTTTGAGTCCATAAAGGACAGACATAGAAACAGACAGACTTACACTCATTTTTTTATATAAAGATAATCAATGTGTGTTTTTGTACTGAATATTTAAAAATAAATGTACTTACCCGGGGTGTGAATACATTTAAATAAAGACAGTCTTCATCACCAGTCACGTTTTCATCAAATGTAAATATGTTTCTTTGGATGCAAATTCGAGATTTCTTTGAAGCGTCCAATACTCCATTCCACGGTTCAGGAGGTTGTGGACTCTGAAATATAAGCGCAGAAAATATTTTTTAAATTATTGTCCATTATTAATTATTTTAAATTTTCATTTGTTTATCCTCTATTTGTTTATGGTCCTTTCTAATTCTTGTCTACCTTTCGTACATTATTTTAACATTTTTGTAAACACATCGAGTTACACGCACGCAAAGACTATCACAAACGCCCAGATCCAGGTGAAAAGTGGAGAATTTTCTATAGAGAAAAAACTCGTATGTTTAAGCCCAGTACAGTAGATATTAAAACTCTGATTGTACTCCACGTGGAGCTGACATGAAGCTGTTACTTGAAAAATGCTGACATACTCGTATTATTGGTAATAAGTTTTCAAGCCATGTGAGGTTTCATCGGGCGCCTTCCTAGGTGGTGGTTAAAATAATGCTCGCCACATCTTTAGATGTGGAGGGTACTGGGGAAATAGAATACCCAGGGCGAACCAGAATTAGCAGAGTGGACAAGTTCTTAAGCTGTGGTGGAAGATAATGGTCTAGGAGAAAGAACTCCTATGTAAAACTCGCCATCAACCGGCCTAGCAAGTCACTCGAAGTATATTGTTATTATATTTTCAGAGTACCAGAAATGAAGAGAACCGGATTGATAAAACCAGAACAATCCCAGTGAGCTTACGCCCAATATCGACCTATAAGTCTGAGAATACAGGCGAAACCAAATATTCTAGAGACAAATGAAAGGAACATTTTAAGAAATTAGGTAACAATTGGAGAGATTAGAAACCAGTTAATCATCCAAACAATATGTGATTGGATGGATAGAAGAAGACCGAATGGAACCAACATTCGCATGGCATCAAACAGAATTCTGCGTGTTGAAGGGACCTACAGACGTGAAGAGATCGCCTGAGATACCGAAAAAGAGATGGAAGAACATTTCTAGAAGGAACAGGCTGTGGACATAATATGAGCAGTTTTTAAACTCGATATCTATTGGAGCGGCGAGACAGCTTGTCAACATAAAGAATCGACAAACATTATGATAATTACCAAGAAAGGACACCACCCGATTTGGTCACCGCTGAACCCTGACACCAAGGTACAAAACCATAATAAACTTAAAATAAATTATTATTATTCCATGCAGACACTAAATGAGTAATCTTACTGTGACAATAGTTCAAATAGAAGGAATTTAATATAAAATGGGCCTATATTATTATTTGTATTCATTTTCCATGTGATCTGATTGTTAACAATCTCGCTACACTATTTTAGTTCTATACAGTAAAAGCTCATTATTCACGGTTCCGTTATTCGCGAGTTAAAAAATTGCGACATAGTTCCTGTATTTGCGGCTAAAATTTCTATATTCGCGGATCCAATCGATGTATTAGAATGATTAGGCACCGTTTATCAACGCATTGGAAACTTTTTTTTTTTTACTGCAGGCAGGTACCAAGGCGGGTTTTACGAAGAGTGATTCAAACCAAATGGACAAACAAAAATCATAGTAAAACAAACCTTATTATTATTATTATCACAACCTAAATTTCGTTGTTAAAAGCCGCCGCCGTAATTCACGTGCAGCCATGTCCTTTGATAAATGCCACCCTCGTCATGTTCGGTATTTTATTGTTTAAACTTGTCATTCGTTTCAATAATTTTGATTGAATAACACGTATCTCTTCTGCATTGTTCCCTATGTTTAATAAAAAAAGAAAGATTAGTTCCGAAGAGGAAAAAAGTAGTGTTGTCACTTCAAGTAAAAATATAAATGCTTGACAGTTTACGCGTTGGCGAGTCGTTTAAGCGGCAAAACAGGGAAAAAATACTAAGTACTTTAAGCCGCGGTGGACTACTGGTTATGCTCCTTGCCTCTGGTCCCAAGGGTCGCTGGTTCAAACCCGGCCGGGGTCGATGGATTTTTTAGGATGGAAAAATCCAAGGAGCAAGTCCTCCGGGAGGGACTTTAAGCCGTGGGTCCCGAGTCTGAATCGTAAAAAATCCTTAAGCCCGAATGAAAAGGCCTCTAAGCAAAATTTACCAAATTTTCCCGTCCTAGTACTACCTTGGTTTCCTAGATGTCAGTATGAGGCGGAACGCTGACCACATACCACTCAAAATTACATCTATACGAAAACAAGTGTAATTAAATTAGTATGGTTCAAATTCTTCCCTGTAGGGGGAGAGTGCCTAAATCTCTGTAAAGGAAAAACATAGGCTTACACTAGAATACAATAATTTAAGCCCTTGGCTATGTCTGACAATAATTGTTTAAAATCTCTCAATGAATTGTTATTATTTTGATAATTTTTATTTTATTTTGGAACCTTGGAACGTATCCCCTATATACCCATACAAGTTAACATTTCATATTCACGGTTTCTCTATTCGTGGTATCTTTACGGAACATATTCCTGCGAATAAGGAGATTTTATTATATAAATTATAAAACACTAGATAACTAAGTTTGCTCTTAATAAATAATAGTTTTAAAAAACTAAAACAACGCGCTTTATTAGAAAACCGAACTAAAAAATGAAAAATAATTTTAATTTCCAACATGCTTGGGATAAAGTTAAAGTGGTCAACAAAAAAATCATCTCCAACACATATAGAATAAAACTAGAGTTATCAACAAAAAGAAAATAATTTTACCATCAAAAGCGTGGGGTGCTCTATATCAATTAATATATTTGATAATAAACAGATAGTGGCAAAAGTAAAGTCTCTAAGAAGAAAATGTAAAAATCATGAAACGCACCCCACGCTTTTGATGGTAAAATTATTTTCTTTTTGTTGATAACTCTAGCTTTATTCTATATGTGTTGGAGATGTTTTTTTTTTGTTGACCACTTTAATTTTATCTCAAGCATGTTGGAAATAAAAATTATTTTTCATTTTTTAGTTCGGTTTTCTAATAAAGCGTGTTGTTTTAGTTTTTTAAACTATTATTTATTTTTTTTAGTTTTAATATTTTACAGAATAAGATAAGAATGTAAATATCTTTAAATTCGATACTATTGTAGTATGAGCTAAAAGTAATACTCTTCTAAAAAATCCTCCCAGCCGGATTTGAACCAGCGACCTATGGATTACTGAAATTATATACCACTAGAGTTCATCGCTCTACCAACTGAGCTCTTACAACAATTGACTAAAAAGTCGACTAGTCCGCAACCTATTATACCAGTTTTCATTTTTTTGATTTTCTGATGATTCTGGCCAGGATTTTGGAAAAAAAGAAATGAAATTATTGTATTGTCATTGGTCCTTTACAAGTATACAAAGCTTCATCGATCCAATGATTTTAAGTGGGTGAAAATCGTGTTGAAAGATTCCGTTACATAATTACACAGACACTTTATTTGATTTTCTGATGATTCTGGCCAGGATTTAAAAAAATAAATATGAAATTATTTTATTGTCACGGGTCCTTTACAAGTATACAAAGTTTCAAGTCGATCCAATGTTTCTAAGTGGGTGAAAATCGTGTTCAAAGATTCCGTTACATAGATACAAAGACATTTTTTTATTTTCTGATGATTCTGGCCAGGATTTTTAAAAAATAAGTATGAAATTATTGTATTATCACGGCTCCTTTACAAGTATACAAAGTTTCAAGTCGATCCAATGATTTTAAGTGGGTGAAAAATCGTTGAAAGATTCCTTTACATAGATAGATAGATACAGATCAAGCTAATATAAAGCGTTTAAAAAGCTCTCTGCTACGTGGCTATGTAATTCAAATAGTACGAATTAAATATAAAATAATATATATTATTTTATTTATTCGTAAAATGTAGATTAAAATTATTTCGATAGAAGTTTATTTTGTGCAGAATCAAGTATATGTTTATTTATAATATAGGTTCCACATATTAAATATAGTCAAATATAATGGTATGATTATGTGAGCATAATGCCGGAGCGGAGATGACCTAAAAAAATACTCCTCACGCAGAAAGAAGAAAGGTTGACCAAACTTTACATGGATACAATATTTTGGAAATGGATTAGAGGAAGGAGATTAGGAAAATAGAAGGATTAAGAAAACAAATAAATTAAGTGCTATCTCTGAATACAGGAAGATTTTATTCCTCTCTGTTTAGACAGGATACAATTTCACATCTTATAGAATTTTAGGTGTAACCCTGTTCAATAAATATTTATAGGCCCTATACTATCAAATTTTTAAGACTTTTTTTTTTTCAAAGTTCTCGCGCCTCCCCTGAAAATCTTCGGGAGGTGTGCCGCACAATTTGAAAATTCCTGTTAAAGACTGGTAAAATCACACATTTAAGTGACACTCAACAAAGCAAGTACATTGGCAGATTTTACATGTTACTTGTAAGAGCTAATCTGAGATTACAACAAAGACTATGTCAAACAATTTTCGTGACTGAAAACAAAGTAAAACCAGTTGAGAAACAGCTTACCGCCTTCGGTTTTGTTCTAGTTACGAAACGTAAGTTGCGAAAAAGGATCACAATTTCCGCAGGTCATGTTTGTCCTCACAAGTAGAAATAATAATAACAACAAAGACAATAATAATAATAATAATAATAATAATAATAATAATAATAACAATAATAATAATAATAATAATAATAATAATAATAATTTTGACAACACGCACACACTATTGAGTAACACTATGAAATTAGGACTGGAAGCAAATATCAATAAAACTAAATATATGGTCACACATAGAAATACATTATATAATGGAAATGGACAGCTAATGACAAATGAGGGAAATTTTGAGGAAATGGTTGAATTCAAATACCTAGGAACAATAATCACAAATAGGAATGAGATGCACAAATAAATTAAACATAGGCTCAATTCTAGAAATGCGTGCCATTAAGCATTGCAGAGACTTTAGATGTCGCAACTCCTTTCAAAAAACATTAAACTGAATATATATATATATATATATATATATATATATATAGGCCTATCTATTATTCTACCAGTTATGTATGGATGCGAAACATGGACTCTTATTTTGAGGGAGGAAAGGAGATTACGAGTATTTGAGAATAGAGTACTTATGAAAGTTTTTGGACCAAAGAGAGATGAACAGACAGGTGAATGGAGAATATTACATAACAATAAACTACATGGTCTTTATAGGAAGCGAGATATAATAATAATAGTTAAGTCTCGTAGACTGCATGGGCAGGACATGTTGCGCGTATGGGGAATGAAAGACGTGCATGGAAGCTTCTTGTAGGAAAGCCAGAGGAAAACGCCCAGTTGGTAGATCAAGAATGAGGTGGCGAAATAACATTAACAATGATTTGAGGGAAGTAGATTATACAGGGAATGATTAGAAAGCATTAGCTCAGGATAGGGATGCATGGAGAGCTTATGTCCGCGCGGCCATGAAGCTACGGGTTCGATAGCGCCAGTGAGTAATAAGTAAGTAAGTAATAATAATAATAATAATAATAATAATAATAATAATAATAATAATAATAATAATAATAATAATAATAATTGTAATAATTTACTTACATATGCCTACAGATTTTCAATGTTTATACATCTTTCTATGCCTAAAGTTTTATTTTCCTATCGTCCCTAATCCTTCTACTATTCCATGTCCTCGAGTCCTCTTGTTCTCATTCCAGTTCTTGTTTCTTAAATCCAATAATAATAATAATAATAATAATAATAATAATAATAATAATAAATATATATATATATATATATATAATTTCCGGTTTTAACAATGTTGATACATTTTTCCGGCATCCAATGATTTATTTTCAATTTCGCTTTATAATTTTCCTCCATCCGTCTCTATTATAACACATTTCTTCCTCTATTTCCCAGTCCTTAATAATAATAATAATAATAATAATAATAATAATAATAATAATAATAATAATAATAATAATAATAATAATAATAATCTTCTTCTTCACTTCCTGGTTTAGGCATTAGTTGCCTGTTCCGTAATAATAATAGTAATAGTAATAATAATAATAATGATAAAAATAATAACAATAACAATAAAAGTAATAATAATAATAATAATAATAATAATAATAATAATAATAATAAAATCTTTTAGGAATATTTTGGAGCATGTTATCTACGAAATGCTCAAATCACTTTTTTTTTTGGACGTCTAATTGACATTTTCCTTTGTAGCCTGTATCGATTCAAACACAGGGACATGTTCCTAGGAACATGGAATGTTAGGACTTTATACAATTGCGGGGCACTAGATAAATCGCCCTTGGATATAGTCGCTTTACAGGAAGTTAGGTGGCCAGGAGAAGGTAGTTAGGAATCAGGAAGCTTTGCATTATACTATGGGGGTGCAGAAAGACCTGCATTTGGAACGGGTTTTTTAGTCAGAAGGAGGATCCTAACCGCTATCCGAGACATTACGTTTGTTAGGGATAGGATATCATACATAATTCTAAAAGGTAAACGACATGATTTTATAATTGTAAATGTACATGCCCCCACAGAAGATAAAGATGACAAGATCAAGGATGAGTTCTATGAAGAATTAGAATGCTTATTTGATAGCCTTTCGCGATTTCATATGAAAATTGTCTTAGGAGATTTTAATGCAAAAGTGGGGCGGGAAGATATATTCAAACCAACAACAGGCAAATTCAGTCTTCTTGAAGAAGTAACGACAACGGGGTTAGATTAGTCACATTTGCAACATCAAAGAATCTCATTGTTAAGAGATAAGGATATTCATAAATACACCAGGACGTCCCCAGATGGAGAATCTCGGAACCAGATAGATCATGTATTAGTGGATAAACGCTGGCACAGCAGCATCATTGATGTTAGATCAGTTAGAAGGACAGACCGCAATTCGGATCATCATCTGGTCAGAGTGAAAATCAGACAACGGCTATCGCTTATGAGAGGAACAAACGCTAAAGATGATTCTGTAAAATATGAATTAAAAACTTGAAAAATGATGAAATGCAGCAAGAATACCAAATCAAAATTGCTAATAGATTTGAAGGACTGGAATCTTCAGATGACAATGTGGCAAACGAAGAAAAAACTTATATAAATAAAGAATGGAAGGCTATAAGAGATACTATTAAATTGTCAGCATCAGAAAGCATTGATTGTTTTAAAAAGAGGCAAAACAAGAAATGGTTTGATGAGGAATGTACCGACATTGTAAAGAAAAGAAAGCTAGCAATAATGAAATTGTTACACGAGCCAAATGAGGTAAATTTAGAGCAATTGGGTAGTGTTAGACGGGAAACCACCAAGTTACTAAAGAGAAAAAAGAGGGAATATTTGAGAGAGAAGATTAATGATCTTGAAATGAATGCAAAAAATAGGAACATTAGAGAATTATATCAGGGAATTAGTATATAGAAGAAAGAGTTTCAGGCTAGAACAAACATAATTCGGAATGAAAATGGGGATATGATTGCAGATTCTAGGAGTATATTAAAATAGATGGAAAAGTTACTTTAACAAGCTATTAAATGTACATACAGAACAGGACATTGAGGAGGATAAGTTACAGACAGCAGAAATGCTAGTCGCAGAGCCAAGTACATTAGAGGTTGAAATGGCAATTGAAAAATTGAAGATGTATAAAGCATCAGGTTCAGATGAGATCCCAGCAGAACTGATAAAATCAGGGGGAGAAAAATTGATGGACAAGATACGCTGGTTGCTTAGTATGATTTGGGAAAAAGAAGCTCTTCCAGATGAATGGAAGGAATCAATTATCGTACCAATTTATAAGAAAGGAGATAAAACTGATTGCAACAACTACAGGGGCATCTCATTACTTTCAACTTCGTACAAAATTCTAACAAATATATTAGTAAGCAGACTTACTCCCTATATTGATGACATTCTAGGAGATCATCAATGTGCATTTAGAAGAAACAGGTCTACAACAGATCAGATTTTTAGTATAAGACAGATTTTAGAAAAGAAATGGGAATATAATGGTACTGTACATCAACTATATGTAGACTTCAAAAAAGCATATGATTCAATTAAGAGGGAGAAGTTATATAGTATCCTGCTGGAGTTCGGAATTCCTAAAAAGTTAGTTAAACTTATACGAATGTGTCTAAATGGCTCAAAGAGTAGGGTGCGTGTAGGCAAACAGTTTTCAGACACTTTTGAAATCCAGAATGGGTTGAAGCAAGGAGATGCACTATCTCCTCTACTATTTAATTTTGTACTAGAGCATGCCATTAAATCTTTAGAGAATGAGGAAGGCTTACAACTGAATGGTATTAATAAACTGTTAGTTTATGCTAATGATGTAGTATTGTTGGCCGATAGCGAGGAGATACTAAAGGCCAACACTCACACACTATTGAGTAATACTAAGAAATTAGGACTGGAAGTAAATATCAGTAAAATTAAATATATGGTCACACGTAGAAATTCATTATATAATGGAAATGGACAGCTAATGACAAATGAGGGAAATTTTGAGGAAGCGGCTGAATTCAAATACCTAGGAACAATAATCACAAATAGGAATGAGATGCACAAAGAAATTAAACATAGGCTCAATTCTGGAAATGCATGCTATTATGCATTGCAGAGACTTTTGATGTCCCAACTCCTTTCAAAAAACGTTAAGCTGAAAATATATATAAAACTATTATTCTACCAGTTATATTATATGGGTGCGAAACATGGACTCTTACTTTAAGGGAGGAAAGGAGATTTCGAGTATTTGAGAATAAAGTTCTTAGGAAAATTTTTGGACCAAAGAGAGATGAACAGACAGGTGAATGGAGAAGACTACATAACAATGAACTACATGGTCTTTATAGGAAGCCAGATATAATAAGAACAGTTAAGTCTCGTAGACTGCGATGGGCAGGACATGTTGCGCGTATGGGGAATGAAAGACGTGCATGGAAACTTCTTGTAGGAAAGCCAGAGGGAAAACGCCCAGTTGGTAGACCAAGAATGAGGTGGGAGAACAACATTAACTATGATTTGAGGGAAGTAGATTATACAGAGAATGATTGGAAAGCATTAGCTCAGGACAGGGATGTATGGAGAGCTTATGTCCGCGCAGCCATGAACCTACGGGTTCGATAGTGCCAGTGAGTAAGTAAGTAAGCCTGTGTCGATGCTTTTGGGTTTCCTTCAGTAACCATTCTGTTAACATGTTTGTTCTCATTTTATTTCTGTATTCCTAAATCTTGTAATGCTGGTTCAATTGTAATTATTTTGAAATGTGTATCCAGCTGCTCATGAATCCCATCTCAGCTGCAGTCGTTAGAATCTCTTCTTCTTCTCTCTTTTTTTTTTGTTATTAGTTCATGATTCACGGTAATAATTATGGCAACATTGGTCGGGCCGATGTTTTGTAATTTTTTAATTCTAATATGCTTTTGAAGGCGGCTCCGTGGTGGAAGCGGTTAGGCGCTCGCCTCTCATCACAGAGATGTCGAGATCGAGTCTCGATCACTCCATGTGAGTTTCGTGGTGGACGAAACGGAGCTTGGACAGTTTTTTCTCGGAATTTCTCCCGTTTTTCCCTGCCACAGATTTCATTCCACCATTTCTCCATACTCATCTCCTCCATTTCGTTTCATTTCGTTCATCCGCCCCTGTGACGGTGTGTCACGAGTGGTCGCTCGGCGCTTTGTCGTTCACAGACCTCTATAAATATAGGGTCCTCATCTCATCTAATTCCTCAACCCGACCCTGAGTTAGACACGTGTTGAAGATATTCATGCTTTTGAAGCAACGATTCTTTCAATATTATATTTATACCTGCCGTATTTTAATAAATTTAGTATTTTATTAATAATCTTTAGTTAATAATAATATCCATCCATCCATAGTAATTCTGCCCGAGGGCAGGTCCTTCACTGCAATCATAGCACTTTCATGGTATGCTTGCAGCTTTTCTAGGGAATTGTAGGCGTGCTAGCTTCCCGTTGCTTTTCACACCGGTGAAGGATGATGATAATGATAGGGATGATTATGATGATCATAATAATAATAATAATAATAATAATAATAATAATAATAATAATAATAATAAATAATAGGAAATAATAATAACTGCAATAATTAAAATCCGGATTTATGACAAAATATTTTTTTTATTGGTGGCGGTAAAATTATGATATTCATGATATGTAAAACGCCATGGGAATGTTTCTTTCTCCCTTATTAATTTTCTCACTATTTTGTACTATTTTTGTAATTATTTTCATATCAGTTCTGTTTTTCGGTGACTGCAAGAATAATTAGTTCTAACGCAGTTAGGCCTATTGAAAATAATATATTGTGACGGATTTCATTATATTACAGAGTTCCCACAAAATACCTCTGGGTTTCAAACTCGTATAATATGGTTTAGTCCACCGCTGTGGTCTCGAGGTAGCGTGCTGACTTGTCACGCAGCGGGCCCGGGTTCGATCCCCGGTCGGGGCAGTTTTTCTGGGTGAGGTTTTTATCGGGGTTTTTCCTCACCTATAAGACAAATGTCAGGAAAACTTTAAGGCCCAAACGGTCCCCGAAATCATATGGCCATCATCATCACCCTTATCATTATCACCATCATCATCATCTTTCACCGGTGTGGAAAGCAACGGGAAGCTACCACACCTACAATTCCCTAGTAAAGCTGCAAGCATAGCATGAAAAATGCTATGATTGCAGTGAAGGACCTGCCTTCGGGCAGAATTACTATGGATGGAACATGGTTTAATAAAACTTCGAAACATGAAACTAGTACCAATGGTAGGAAAAACTCAAAAAGTTTGGTTCAGTATCTTACAAATGTTCAGTGTAAAACGGCACACAAGCCTGTAGTCTATTTCCGCCCAAGTACTGTATACGTTGTATCATATAATGGTCAACTGTTGTGATAGCTGCTGTGATGCGCGCTCTTAGATCACGAACGGTCGGTGGAAGGGGTGGCTTGTACATAAAAAAAAACAAGTCAAAGTGTGTCAGGTCTGGCGAACGCGGAGATGAACGAGGAAGTTTTCTATAGTAATTACCAGCATGGTCAATCCATATGTTCGATAGTCTGGTATTGGACTCCAATCTCACTTCATTATGAAAATATGGGGGCATGTCCTGGTAGGGTAAGAAGTTAGACATGTCCTGTTCCTGTTGAGGCAGGAACCATGGTTATAGCATATCCAGGTACTCATCTTCTCTGATTTTTTCTACAAAAAAGGACGGGCCGTACATATTCTGCCGGTTTAAAGCGCAGAAATCATTCATTTTACGAGAGCCGCAGATGTGTTGCACTTACGAGTAGTATGGGTTTTTTTCCGACTGGAAGGTGCACTCGTCACTTGAACACTATGTATTCGAAAAAAAATCATCAGTTTCCATGAGAGTCTGCATACTCTCGCAAAAAGAACGACGCAACACTTTTATTTTCTTCCTTTAGGGAATGGAACATCTGCACTTGGTATGCTTGAAATCGCAAACGTTTGCGCAGGATCTTCCATACAGTGGATTTAGGGATCTGTAGCTCTCTACTGTGATTGATTTCTGAGGATTACTTCTAAAGATTCACGAAACCGGTTTTACAGTTTTCTCGCTTACTGATGGGCATCCAGAAGATTTTCCCTCACACATGTATTTCTCTTGTCGTAAAATAAAGTACCACTTATGATTGAAGACTCACTGGGTGGGTATACACCATATCTTGTTTTTGGTAATCGAGAATACAGAACACTTCCCAATACCAGTCATTTTGCAATTGTCGACAGTGCGCAATGTCTACGCGTTAATTGTACAATATTGCCAACAGTGATACAATAATCAACCTTTTTCAAGTTTCTCTTTCCACACGTGTTCAAAATCCGAAATGTGTTTGGTGGGAACCCTGTATAAATGAAATGCGCTAATAAAGTGTTCAAGTTCAATATGGCCACTACCCTATGTGATAATACAATTTTATGTCTGTACAATTGTTTGCAAAGCTGGAGAATTTGAATTATAAAACATTTTATACCTTTTTTATAATTAAAATAAGTCTAAACTCAATGGTGCGAACATAAAAAAAATTGGATATTAAAAATATAAGTTTGAGAATGTTCTTCAAACCGAAAATTTGTTGGCTACGTTATTAACATTAGAGTTTATTGTACTTTCACGTTATTTAGTTTTATATACAGTTACTTAATATATTTTAATTATGAATTGTATTTTATAATACTCGAGTATTTGAGAATAAAGTTCTTAGGAAAATTTTTGGACCAAAGAGAGATGAACAGACAGTTGAATGGAAAAGACTACATAACAGAAACTACATGGTCTTTATAGGAAGCCAGATATAATAAGAACAGTAAAGTCTCCTAGATTGCGATGGGCAGGACATGTGCCACGAATGGGGATGCAAGACGTGTATGGAAGCTTCTTGTAGGATAACGCCCAATTGGTAGACCAATAACGAGGTGGGAGAATAACATTAACTATGATTTGAGGAAGAAAAGGATGTAAATGCAAAAATATCTAAATTTTTAAGAATTTTAGGGTTAATAAATTCTATCTTCAAGCCACAGTTAGTCCAAAAGCATTCAAGACTGTGAAAGTGTATAAAACACTGGCTCTTCCAACTCTTTTGTATGGTAGCGAAGTATTGACGTTGAAACAGAAGGATATACAGAGACTTAGATCTGCTGAAATGAGATATCTTCTGAGGACTGCAGGATACACACTACTAGATCACAAAAAAAATGAAGACATCTTAGAAGAATTACACATGGAATATTTAGAAAACAAAATTTCTGATTATAAGTCAAGATGGATGCAACATATTCATCGAATGGAAGATCACAGAATACCCAAACAAATGTTAAGATATCAACCTGCAGGAAGAAGAAGACCAGGACGTCCACTCAAAAGACTTTTGGATGGTGTTTCTCTTGAGGCCGAAACAGGTCAACAAATAGCCTAAATTCGTGAATGTACTATGATGATGATGATGATGATTTGAGGAAAGTAGATTATACATGGAATGATTGGAAAACATTAGCTCAGGATAGGGATGTATGGCGAGCTTATGTCCGCGCGGCCATGAACCTAAGTGGTTCGTTAGTGCCAGTGAGTTAGTTATTTTATAATACTATTTTTTGGCATTTTATGAAAAATGTTCACTGCGAAATATGAAATATAATTGAAGAATTTACTTTATTGACAAACCACAAAATGTCATAGTTGGTGATCTGAAGAAACAACTGACAGTTATGTGCAACAAATTATTGTATTAAAATGAGAGTCTAGTATTTTTTTTCGTTATAAATGAACATTTTAAGGACCTTTTTGATTGACTATAAGTCAATTATTATTATTAATTATTATATTATTATTCTATTATTAATGACTGAACAGCTGCTATTGAAATATGACAAATGAAAGAAAAGTTCCTTTTCACGCCTCCTTAAGTACTGTGTGAAAATCACACCAATACTCACATCTAAAGTATTCACCCTATGGAATACGCACTTAAAATCTGCGCAATTCAAATTAAACAAGTCAGTCACGCGGAAGTTGCGTAACCAAGTGATTCTTCCCCAACAAGTCGAATTTATGGTCCGATTTTACTGGCTTATCTTTCTTTTGTTAATTAAATCGGTTGTAAACAGTTTCGTTGCTAAGGAACCGAAAATACGGCCGATAGAGAAATTTTCAAATTTTAGATTTCACTTCTAATATCCCAATTCTTTCTTTTGATAATTTTAAGTTTCACTCATAATGGTCCAATTCTTTCTTTTGATAATTAAATATTATATACCAAGTTTAGTTGTAAGAAAAGATGGCTTCGTGTCGCAAGCGGTTAGGCGCTCACCTCTCAGCGCTGGGATTTCGAGATCGAGTTTCGATCATTCCATATGTGTTTCGTGGTGGACAAAACGGAGCTTAAACAGGTTTTTCTCGAGGTTCCTCCCGTTTTTCCCTGCCACAAATTTCATTCCACCATTTCTCCATACTCATCCATTTCATTTCGTTTATCCGCCCCCTGTGACGGGGCATCAGGCGTGGTCTGCCGGCACCTTGTCGTTCACACACCTCTATAAATATAGGGGCTTCAACTCATCTCATCCCTTGTTCCGACCTTGATTGGACACGAGTTGAGGATATTAGAGATACAAGAAAAAATGCAACCTTTATAGTGTTTAATAATTTAAGACGCCTTAACATCTTTGGCCATATCGCGGGTTATATCAGTAAGGCTATGTCTATTATGTATTTATGTTTCTTGTGTAAATTAATCGAATATTAATTTTAAATGAAATATGAAGCCTAAATGGATGATGGTGAGAAAATTCCAACCAATCATCTTTCTTGACAACTGAAAAAAAGAGAAAAAAAAAACGAAAAACTCAGTCATGTTGGTCAACCCGGTGACCTCCCCAAAAACGAGTCTTAAATTCTACTATCTGAGCTAAGTACTTCAGTGTTAGAATATTAACAAAATGCCCACTAAAATTTGAGTTTTCAAGTTAATCTCCATTCCTAATGGTGTGACTGCTGATTAACAAATTCTTGTCTTATTCTAATGTATTAACCTCCCATTCATTATGTTAACATTCGACTTGACAAAGTGTGCGGTATATCAATTGGTATTACTAACTGCCAACAATTCGTATTTAAATATTAAAAAAAACAAAATTTTGTACCTGTTGTGGCAGTCTTCCTCAACAAATTATATTTGTATAAAATATTCAGCTAGGCCTTTCGGAACCGGCTCCATTTCCAAAATTGTTCATTGGGTACTGATATCAACTAGCTGAACATTTTATACAAATACAATTTGTTGAGGAAGACTGCCACAACAGGATCACAATTTTGTTGTTTTTTAGATACTTAACAATAACCTGATCTGAACAAATGTTTGTATTTAACGGCAACTTTTGAAGAAATAGCCAAATTTACTACACAGGAGGTAATCAATCGATTTGGTGTTTATTTGATGAAAATTCATGTATTTAATAAATAAAACTATCAAAGTTTTATATGCTTTTCATAGATATTTATTTTATTTAACATTCATAACAGCTGTTTCAATACATTGTATCTTCTTTAATATATATTTGTAGAAAAAAGTATTTGTATTTATGGCATTCATCTGAAGAAGATACAGTGTATTGAAACAGTTGTTACGAATGTTAAATAAAATAAATATTCATGAAAACCATATAAAACTTTGATAGCTTTATTTATTAAATACATAAGAAGTGTAATGTTATAAAATTACAAATAATTCAACATTATTGGCAGCACGGTGGCAAGCTACAATTAAATACCGGTACTCAAAATCTACGCGTCAACATTAGCGTAATGAAAGAAACCAATATACATAACGTTTCGTAACGAGATAACAAACATGGTAGCCGTTTAAGCGAATTTTTAATTCTGGCTTTCAGGTAAAATTCACTCCTAATGATCGAGTTTTGCTGATTTATATATATATATATATATATATATGGGTTTTTCCTCACCTGTAAGACAAATGTCAGGAAAATTTTAAGGCCCAAACGGTCGCCGAAATCATATGGCCATCGCAATCATCATCATTCATATTCATCTTTTCATCATTATCCTTCATCGGTGTGGAAAGCAACGGGAAGCTACCACATCTATAATTCCCTAGTAAAGCTGCAATCATAGCATGAAAACACTATGATTGCAGTGAAGGACCTGCCTTCGGGCAGAATTACTATGGATGGATATATATATATATCCATCTATCCATAGTAATTCTGCCCGAAGGCAGGTCCTTCACTGCAATCATAGCATTTATATATATATATATATATATATATATACATTTCTCGTTTTATTTTAATGGCAAATACCGCATTTCGTTGCGAAACATTAAAAATTGCAGGTGCTTAGAGCGATTATTTAATTTTCGCTTCGAGTTTACTCCCTATTCTAATGACCTGATTTTGCTGGATAACGAACTCAGCCATATTTTCTTAATTTGGTTACTATCAACCAAATTTGATTCCGAAACAACAAAAGTTACGGCCTTTAAAGCGTTGTTATAATATATATATATATATATATATATATAGCGAGTTTCACTGAACCCATGTGGCCAGCAGCCGGCTGGTAAGCCAAGAGCCATGGAGTTATAATATATATATATATATATATATATATATATAGCGAGTTTCACTGAATCCATGTGGCCAGCAGCCGGCTGGTAAGCCAAGGGCCATGGAGTTATATATATATATATATATATATATATATATATTTGAAATAGGGGCATGGAAACTTCTTGTAGAAAAACCAGAGGGAAAACGCCCAGTTGATAGACCAAGAATGAGATGGGAGATTAATATTAACCACGATTTGAGGGAAGTAGATCATACAAGGGATGTTGGAAAACATTAGCTTAGGGTAAAAATATGTGTTGTGAGCTTATGTCCGAGTGGATTCCATAGTGCGAATGAGGTACTTATGTATACATTTTTGTCATGGTCATTTTCAGTCTCATATAAATAGGCTCGATAAAATACTTGTATTATTTTTAATATTTCCGTGACAACCTTAATAGGCACGTTCTTTCGGAATTCGCTAAAGTACATTTGGAGGTATATATTTTTAATTCACAATATAGATTTTTTTATCAAACTCTGAGGTTGATATCTGGCTTAAGTGGATGATTCAGAGCACAAGTAGACCAAGTCCAGCATATTATGTTTGGATAAATAAATGACCAGCCTCATGGGCTAGTAGTCAGCGTTTCTGACTACTGTTCATGAGTTCTCGGATTCGATTCCTGGTCAAACCAGAGGGATTTTTTCTTAAAGGGAATCATTCCTGTGGTTGCCCATGGTCTGGAATTTAGGTTAAGATTAGGTTACGAACTCAACTGACGCTTCATTATCATATACCATCAATCATATCATCGGGATAAAGTAAGTCGGCCTTCCAGGTGCCCCAACTTCAGAAGTAGGTTACAATTAAACCAATGTCAGGAGAGAACACCAGAAATGTCGAAATGACAACCAGGGGCATTGAATAAAAAAATATTTGAATAAATAAGATGTTAAAAGTTATTGTTCCATAATAAATTCTAGGGAGTATTTCAAAACTCTGCTTGCAGTTACATATTAGATCTAATCGTAAATGTAGTTGCAATTATTTTAATGTTTTTTTTATGGAAGACCTAGCATAGTTTTTAGACTTGTTCTCTGTACTTTCCAAATATTATTAATAGGCCTACTATAAGGATGAAAAGTTAGACAAAGGAGACAGTAGCCGTTTCATATGTGGGTCAGTTTCTGTAAGTCGCAAGATTTTAAAACTGTAGGAAAACGTTCACGGTTCAAATCCGGCCGGGTTCAATAGATTTTCAAAGGAGTAGAAATTGTAGTTAACTGCAGCGAAATTGTCACTAAATACCACCATTTTATAACTATGACATCTACCATGTTTCATTACTTCAATATTTTGGTACCATTAATGTCGTGTATTGGCTACATATTACACGCTGTGGTCTTGGAGTAACGTCGTGTCGTTGCCTCGTACGCAGCAAGACCGGGTTGGATACTCGATCGGGAAACGTTTCCTGGCTGAGATAATACAAATGTCGGGAAACTTTAAGTCCCAAATGTCCGAACACCATTTGGCTACTATAATTAGCCTATCGTATTGGCCTTGTTTAGTTTGAATTATATCTTAAATGTTCATGCGGTCTAGGAGATGGCTCCGAATTGAGCTGATCCCTCATTTGGGGAGATCCTCAAAGTTTTATGTGGTCAAAAAAGTATATTTAAATAGTCCCTGTCGATAGGAGGTAAGAGAGATGTTAAAATATGAATAAGAAAGAAATATCTTGTCTACTCAGTGATTGTGAACAAATAAAAGTGGACCTATATGGGAACTAACTCACTAGCTCTATCGGTCGGGCGGACACAAGCTCTTTACACATCCCTATCAGAGCTAATGCCTTCTAATCGTCCCCTGCATAATCTACTTCCCTCAAATAATGGATAATGTTATTCTCCCACCTCATTCTTGGTCTACCAACTGGGCGTTTTCCCTCTGATTTTCCTCTTTATGGGAAACCAGACATAATAAGAACAGTTATGTCTCGTGGACTGCGATGGTCAGGACATGTGGCACGAATGGGGAATAAAAGAGGGGCATGGAAACTTCTTTAGGAAAACCAGATGGAAAAGCCTAGTTGGTAGACCAAGAATGAGGCAGGAGAATAACATTAACCATGACTTGAGGAAAGTAGATTATACAGAAGATGATTTGAACATATTAGTTCAGGATAGGGATGTGTGGAGAGTTTATGTTCGCGCGGCCATGAAATTACGGGTTCGATAGTACCAATTAGCTAGTAAACAAAAAATGTCAGCAGTAATGGGTTAACATGGTTAATGATTAGCGTTGTTAAATAAAATATTAGTAACTTGTATAAAATGTAAGTACATACCCGAAATCTGAGCTCTCCAATCGGAGGCTTCGCGTAAGGAATGTTTTGGAAGGCGAGGATGTCACGACCTTTTCTTGTAGAGAGGTAATGACCTCTTAGAGTACCTTGTTTGATAATTATATCAAGGTCAGAACTCTGGTCCCCGCCAACACAACATATGGTGATCACAATAATAGGAATTCGCCACATTGTTACCGGCACAACTTAACGACTGTGGATGAGGTTTCCAAATTGTACCCCCACTCTAGTCTTACAGGTAAAACAAGCTCACTGACACGCTTCCACTTTCACTTCCACAACGCATATCTGATCAATAGAGCCCGAATTTGTATGCAAATATGCATGAAAATGTTGAAAATATACACCCTAAATATGCAAAAACAGATGTAATAAAATCAAATAAATGATTTGCTTTCTGGGTAATCCTGGCTGTTACAGTAGATACGGAAGGTTTTCATGTGTGAAGCTCATTCGTCTGTCAGTGAAGAAGGGGTTATACAATTAAAATGTCCTTTCTACATCACATGATGTCACAGGTGCATGTTTTTTCACTATCACCAGAGAACATTTTGCTAACAGGTTACAGTTTTTTCACTATCACCAGAGAACATTTTGCTAATTTGACAAATTCTATTGTAGCCAGGATTTTTATTTAATACTTCACTAAGCTTATCAAATGTGATTTTAGTAATACCGTAATATTATTTCTCAAGACTCACGGGTATTCGCCTCTTACACAGATGTAAATATACCCGTTACGCTTATATCCAATGGATTACAAAGACTTTATTAATTTAAAAAATATATTAATGAATAATTAATTCATTACTAGTAATTAGCTGAAGAAAAAATTATAATTTAATACCACATTTAGGAGTAAAATATGCATTTATACATTAAAAATCTAAAATAAGCATTTTTCCCCGGAATATGCATTTCTCTGCATTATCAAATAGCCCTACCACTCAAATTGTCTGTGAAGGGACTTCTTAATATGTAAATAATTTCCGCATACTTTTTAATGCGTAAAACAAAACGTGCATTTCGCACACAAATCCGGGCTCTACTGATCAGTTTCGATGCTAGGAGGGATGGTGGTTATATTTTTTTTATTTCGTCTTTTTGCGGCTTGGAGGAGTAGCGGTAATCATTTTTATTTTGTCTTCTCAGGACTTGGATGAGTAGTGGCAATCATTTTCATTTCGTCGTCTCGGGACTAGAAGGAGTAGTGGTATTTTTTTTATTTCGTCTTATAGTTATAGATACTCTTGACGTAGCAATTCCTTTAAAAAAAGCGTTAAATTGAAAAACTATTATTCTACCATTCTATGGATGCGAAACATGGACTCTTATTTTAAGGGAAGAAAGAAAATTACAAGTATTTGAGAATAAAGTTCTTAGGAAAATTTTTGGGCCAAAGAGAGATGAACAGACAGGTGAATGGAGAAGATTACATGACAGTGAACTACATGGTCTTTATAGAAAGCCATATATGATAAGAACAGTTAAGTCTCGTAGACTGCGATGGGAAGGACATGTGGCACGAATGGGGAATGAAAGACGTGCATGGAAGTTTCTTGTAGGAAAACCAGAGGGAAAACGTCTGGTCTTTAGACCAAGAATGAGGTAAAAGAATAACATTAACTATGATTTGAGGGAAGTAGATTATAAGGAAATGATTAGAAAACGTTAGCTCAGGAGAGGGATGTATGGAGAGCTTATGTCCGCGCGGCCATGAACCTACGGGTTTGATAGGGCCAGTGAGTTAGTTAGTTATAGATGCGACACGCCATTGCGTAATTAATTAAGGGAATATGCTAAAAACTAGAAGGTGCCGGAATCGACCAGAAATTTTAACCTTACCTAAGCATTATGAAAACGCAATGAATTTGAAAATTTTAAAATTGACTTATACGTTCTGGCGGCAAAATTACTCTGAGGTGGACTTAGTCTATAAAGCAAGGGTTATTAATACTTTTAAAATTCATTACGAAACACTGTTGAGGTTACTATGTAAAAGTTAAAAAATCATAAAATTGGTACCTGGTCGTCCTCACCATATATTGCCGTGAAATATCAAGAATACCTTACGAAACATATGTTCCACCTTCTGCTTGTATAGTGGTACATATGCAGAAGAGGGAACATATGTTCCGAGAGGTCTTCTTGATATTTCATGCATTATATGGTTGAGGATCTCAGGTACCAATTTTATGATTTTTTAACTTTTAAGGATTATTAACCTCTGAAGTGTGTCTTTCCTGGGAGTGTGTGATTACATTTTTGCAATATTGCTTCTTACAATTTATATAAGTTTAAATTTTAAAGTCCCACGCCGTGGCCAAGCGGTTTAATGTGTCATGCTTTGATGCAGAGCTACGGGACTTGCAATGGTTCTAGTTGAAATGGGGAAATCATTTTTTCCATGGAATATCGGCCAGTATGGAACTGGTGCACATAGCCACTCCAGGTTGAGAAAAACAGATACAATACCTTAGAGAACCGACATTGTGACCAAGTATCACACTTAGGGCCGGTTTCACCAACACAGGTAATCGTGTTACCGGTGAATTAAACGGCGCGTTTCCCAGTTTCACTACAATTTGCGTTTCACCAACAACAGTAACTTTTGACCGGGAGTTATTTCGTCGTATTTCGTTAGTAAACAGTACCGCACGATTTTGGTCGGTAGAATCGAAGGGTGATTATAACGGAGGGTGATTTCTATATCAACATGGCGCGTGAAAGACTAGAAAATTTAATCTTCGAACGTGAAGAGGAGTATGATCCATATTTTGAAGATGAATTGGACAGAAGGCGCCCTAGATGGATTAAAGAACGTTCTGAATACTTTGAAAATTACGACGACCTGGATTTTGTGACTCATTTTAGACTGTCGAAACCATCTGCTCTATCAGTACTTGATATGATAGAGAATCAACTAGAATTTCCAACAGACAGGTAAGTTTAATGTAATATTGAAATTGTCTCCGTGTATGTATAATTCCACTTCATGCAGTGGAAAACGAAGTATACCATAGGTTCATAAATGTCACAATATTTTAATGTAGTAAGCAAATTGGTATAAAATGATGAATGTTTAGGAAGTGTGTTATAACCTATGATTTTTTAACACCATATTTAACTATATACAATTTTATTCACATATTTAAAAGGCATTTTGGATATTCTGAATACATGATGTGAGAACTACTTTGAAAATTCTTGGGATATTAACATCCATTTCAAATAGACAGGAACGTTTAATTTATTATTGAAATTAGCTTTATCCGTGTATAATACAACCACTGTACACAATTAAATATGATACAGACCCCTAATTTATATATACACACGTACCAAGGCCCTACATACACATTTTAAATGAAGGTAGCCGATTGACACAAAATAAAATGAGGTTATGTAATATACTGTTAGCTTGTTATAAGTTTTCTGAAACATATATTTAATTACAGTCAAATATTTTAGAGATTGTTTATTTTTTCTTCCTTTTTCAGTATTTGGGGTTTTAAATGTGTGAGTATATGTTCATTAAAATTGCTTTTCAAGTAGTTCAATTATTCCATGTAGGCCTACAATACATGCAACTAATAATGAGTGAATCTATGCTAGAAATTTACTAATAACATACACAACACAAAAAGAATAAAAATAAGGTTAGGGTGAGTTTCCTAGTTAACTATTATTAGTTGAAGCTAAACTATATTTGTACTTGGGGTTTTTGTTAAGAATAACATATGAATTATTCAGAATGGTACCCAACATTTATTACTATTTATTTTTATTAACATTTTGTAGTACCAGATGTTATAGCAATTTGAGCAATATGCTGCACAATAATCTGCCTATCCATCTAGTATCAAATAAGATCTGACATTTTTCTCAAAACATGTTCCAGAACAGAATAATTATATATATATATATATATATATATATACCACAGTAAGCCTAGTTTTATCCTTATTTGCTTTTATCATTATAATTGTGTATTTTAGTTTTCCTATAAATAATTATTTCTGTCGAGTCTTAATACTGTGAACTGTACTAAAAAGTAACTTGAAATATCAATTGCAGAATATAACATTTGAAAAAGAATTGTGATGAAATTTATTTGGATTGTAGCTTTACCATGAAAACAATTTGAAATTTTGGCAGTTCAGTAGAATTATAGGAATTAAACTTAAAATAAAAAATGCTCGCTCTAACCTCTAACTATTCCACTGGGTGGAATTACTCAACTTGCATGAGTTTGGCAGCATGAGATGTAATCAAAGTTAATCAAGAACTATCAAACACTTGGAAACGTGTGGCACATTCTAATAGGTGACAGATGTGTGCTACACTTTTATATGATTTTAACATGTGCAGAATAATATAAAACGTTCAGGCTACAGAATGACTAAGCATCATTCCCGCATAACATAAATGATTGATGTACTATGTTGATTGCATAGCCTAAAATTTAATTATTGATAAATAAAATAACAATTTCTGCTGTATACATTATGTTGGCTATTATGCTATACAAGTGCAACCATTTTATGTTTCTTTTTTTTTTCAGAAATCAGGCAGTTTCACCTATTAATCAGCTGCTTCTAGCTTTGCGCTACTATGCAACTGGCAGCGATCAATTAAGTGTTGCTGATTATACAGGAGTCAGCAAATCAACAGCCTCAAGAATCGTCCACCGAGTCAGTTGTGCGATAGCAAATTTGCGACATCAATTTATAAGATTACCGCAGACAGCAAATTTGATTTTAGAAAACCAATTGAGTTTCTATCGAGTAGCTAGATTTCCAAAGGCTATAGGTGCAATGGACTGCACACATATAAGAATAAGATCTCCTGGGGGTGATGATGCAGAACGATTCAGGAATCGGAAAGGGTATTTCTCTTTAAATGTCCAGGCCATTTGCAATGCTAATATGGAATTCTGTGACATTGTTGCTAGATGGCCTGGAAGCAGCCATGACAGCACAATATTTAATAATTGTGTTCAAAGAGCAAGATTTGAAGAGGGCTTATATGGAGATTCAGTTCTGCTCGTTGATGCAGGATATCCATGTAGGTCATATTTGATGCCTCCATTAGTTGCCCCTGCTTCGTTAGCAGAGAATCTTTACAATGAATCTCAGATCAGAACGAGAAATGTTGTTTGAGAGACTCTTCGGTTCTTGGAAGCGACGCTTTCCAGTACTTGCTGTTGGGATAAATGTAAAATTGGATAATGCATTTCCTATCATAGTGGCCACTGCTGTTCTGCATAACATTTTAAGACGTGCTGGTGAGGAATTGCCTCAGGATGACCCTAACTTGAATTTAGTTGCTCCTTGGAATGCATTATTGGAGGAAGGGAATGTAAATCCCCAGGTTAATAATGATTTTTATGGAGTCAATGCTGCTGTAAGGCAGAGGCTCATTAATCAATATTTTCATAGCCTCATAGAGTAGATATGGTAATCATTTATTAATAAAGTGGGTCTGTTGATCTTGCCTCATAAATTGTTGTGTATTTTGGACATGTTTCAATATTTTTGCATATTATCTTCAACTTGGTACTGTGCAAGCATAATGAAACATCTCATGAGGTAAGATGAACTGACTCACCTTATTTATAAGAAGAACCTGGTAACATTACTTCATATTGTAATTTATTAATATCACTTTTCATTTGGTTTACTTTAATAAGGGGCAGTTTCACTAAAGGGAATTAATTTATATTAAATTTGGTTCAAATTAATCTCAAAATTTTATTTGTGTCATATTATAATCTTTCATTTTCCATGCCGTAGCCAAGTGGTTAAGGTAAAAGAGGCCTTGGTGCAGAGCTATGGGACTTGGACTGGTTTGGATCTCCATGGGGGGAAGATATTTTCTCAATGGAATTTCAGCCAGTATGGGATAGGTGTCCATTCCACATCTAGAGGAATTTGGGTACTGCAATAAGTAGCAGTTCCAGATTGAGAAAAGCAGCTGTAACGGCTGGGGGACCTGACATGCTGACATGTCACTCCTACACTGGCCTGTCATTAACACATGTGGATGTTAAGCCAGCAGCTGGCTATAACCCAAGGGCATTCTACGCTCGGCATGCAACAAAGTTTTCTTTTTTTTTTGCAATTTGTGTTTTTTTTATTAGTAGTTCCTAAGGAAAGATTGTGTATTTTTAAATTAAACATACAAAATAAAATGTAACATTGGAAGAGTGGTTCTGAGACATGAGAGTACAAAGTATAAAAACTGTAAGATATCAACCTGCAGAAAATTGTAATCGAGAACAAAATTTATGATATTCCAATAGTCATGTATTATAAAATAATGAATTACTTCCAAAATCTTGCACATTATGCTTAAATGTAAATAATGAGGCAATAAAGTGAGTTGGTTACGGACGTCATTTTTTTTAAATTTGAGGAATTGCCGTTCCAACAGTATGTCATATTTCCTGTAATAACAATATTATCACAAAATGAAATCAAATTTACAACTGCATTTCTGATATACAATATATATCAGGAAGTTTAAACAATGTATTTGTATTGTTTCTTTCGTGGCATGAATGGCATGAATACGTCATTCACTTGTCATTTTCACAACAAACGAAAACTGCATTTCAGAATTCGAACATAAAAGTTGAACAACAATGGTTCAAATGATTAGTATGGGGTGTGATTACCCCTGACAGCTACACAAGACTCACATCGACGTGGCATGCTAGTGATGAGGTTGTTCAGGAGTTCGATGCTCAGCAAATTCCACTCCTCATGAAGAGCAATGTGAAGGTCTTGAAGTGTCCTCGGAGGAGGCTGACGAGATGCAATTTGTCTCCCTAAGGCATCCCATGCATGCTCTATAGGATTCATATCCGGAGACCTCGCTGGCCACTCCATACGCTGGATATCTTCCTCCTGAAGAAACTCATCCACCAGTTGTGACCTGTGAGGTCGGGCATTGTCATCCATGAATATGAATTCTGGACCCACAGCTCCCCTGAAAAGTCTTACATGAGGTTCCAGGATCTCTTCTCTATACCGCTGAGCATTAACAGTGCCACCTGCGAAGATGTGAAGCTCTGTGCGTGCATTCATCATTATACCTCCCCATACCAGGAGACCACCGCCACCAAATGGATGTCTTTCCATGATGTTCATGGGGTTGTAACGAGTTCCTTGCTCCCTCCAGATAGTCACGCGATGCGAATCACAGTTCAAGCTGAATCTGGACTCGTCTGTAAATAGCACGCTGCTCCACTGATTTAGAGTCCAGTCGCGATGTTCCTGACTCCACCGTAAACGTGCTCTCTTGTTATCAAGGGTGAGTGGGACGCACACTACAGGCCGCCTAGCATACAGACCAGCAGCTCTGAGTCTTCTATAGACAGTTTGTCTGGATACTCTGATACCTGAGGCGGCCACAAGTTCTGAACTCAGTTGTCTGGCAGACATTGTTCGGTTTCTTCTTGCAGTTAACGCAAGATATCAATCCTGCTGAGGATTTGTAACTCTTGGAAGACCTCCCACTGGTCTTCGCCTAACGTCTCCGGTCTCTTGGAACCGTCGCCATAACCTAGATATAAACATTTTGTGGCACATTAAGTGCTTATGGAAGACCTCAGTTTGTGTCTGTCCTGTTTGTAGCCGCCCAATAATTCTACCCCGAAGCAGAGGGTCCAGATGTTGTCTTTGTGCCATTTTACTGCAATCTGTTCTTACACTACATCTGATTATATCATAACTCTCTTTAAAAATGAAGATTTATGGAACAGGGCTTAACTGCAACAATGCAATTTTCATTTATAATTGCTATTAATTTTTTCATTGTTGAAGAGATATTATAATTTAGTATGTAAACTAAACTAAATATACTGAGAAACGTTTTGATAAATAATTTTTACTCCTTGCTCCTCTTTAAGCATTTTGATTTTCCGTTTTACAAATTATCCTAAACTTTTGGACACCAGTGTAAATGTTCCTGAGTCTTATTGTTTTGCAGTTTGTTGTATCTGATAGAAACTATAAGATATTTGAAGCAGTAAATAATAAGAGTTTATTTATATGAATTATTGTATAATTTTGAAAAATATTAAATAAAATATAATTTCAAAATAATTACTTCTATGTGTTATCCACTAGTGTTTTCAAGTCATTTTCAAACATATTCCTGTATTTAATGTTTTATTTTAGGAAGTAATATTTTGAGGTTCTTTTAATTAAATTATTTGGAGTCTGTTCATCTTAACTCAATATTAATGTTGATTTGTTCTTGAACATGTTTCGATTATAGCATATCAATGATTATGATATAAGCGAAACATGTTCAAGATAATCAACATTAATATTGACTCCAAATAATTTAATTAATATTCCTGTATGTTACGTTGGAGACTATCTTTTCTTGAGGAAATGCAGTGATGGAATTGAAGACTATAGGGAAAAAGAGAGGTAAGTCAGTAAATGTGATAAAAAAAATCAGTTAAGGGCACATTCATATAGCTTGAGCAGTGAATTTTATATGGGCTAAATTATGGAGCAAAAGTAAGGCTAGTCACTGAGATTTTTTTTTTTTGCAAATGCCGCAGGTTGCCCTTTGACATTCCTGGTGTTCCCTCCTGGCATGGCATACTTGTAACCCACTTCTGAGGTTGGGGCGCCTGGAAGCCAGGGTTACATTGCCCTGATGATATGATGGATGATGATAGTGGTGCACCAGGAGAGTCCCTAATCCCAAGCTTAATCTAAGATGAATATGAATACAATGATTTCGATGGCCATATGATTTCGGGGACCGTTTGGGTCTTACAGGTGAGGAAAAACCCAGAAAAACTGTCCCGACCGGGGATCGAACCCAAGGCCCATTTGATAGTGAAAAAAAAAGGTAAGTCTATAGTGAACAGGGGAAAAGGAAAGCAAGTCATTTTAATCTAACTGTTGCAGTGCAGGTGTAGAGTAATAGAACTGGATTTATTCAATATTGGTCTTATTTGGGAGGAGAATTACATGTACACTATTTTTTCATTGTATTGCTTCATATGTTGTTTTACTAGTAATATTGTGCGAGAAAAGTGAAAAATGGAATCACATACATTCAAAATGAATGAGTATGATCAATAACTGTGTATCTTATGAAAGCTGTAAGAAGAGAAAGAGTTTTTGGCAGGATGAAAGATACTAACAAAAAATTGAGAGCTCAGATTCATGAAACTGGAGACTCCTGTAATTGTAGGTTAAAATATTTAAAACGTATTGATGTAAATCAGCAAAATAAATGAATCAACAAATTCAAAATTTACAATGTTAGAGGCACAATCTTTATATATATTAAAATTAATGTTGGGAAGTAAACATTATGAGCTTATATCATTAATAGTGAGTGGAGAACATATTTTTAATTACTCACGTCATACAATTTCAAATTTATTTGATTTAAGTCCATTGGTTTCGAATTAATTTTTCATTCATCTTCAGTTTATTTTCATGACACCAACTGTTGAAATTCTATGTTTGTTGATTTCACCATGATTACCTCTAACGCTGCCATCTTTTGGTTGGCTTATATAATTTTGAAATAAAATTTTTTTCTATAGGAATATCAAAATTCATTAGTTAATATTTATTCTTTTGAATGAAATATCTTCTCCCAAACTGTTAATTCTAATAGTTTATCCAATTGTTTCAAAAGTTTTGCATCTCTATTAATTTTATAATGTTCTAATAAACTATGTGCAGCAATTGCTGATTTTTCAATTTCACAATTTGAAACAATTGGATAAACCATTAGAATGAACAGTTTGGGAGAAGATATTCATTCAAAAGAATAAATATCGATCAATGAATTTTGATATTCCTTTAGAAAAAATGTATAATGCCAACCAAATATGGCAGAATTAGAGAATTGGTGAAATCAACAACTGAAAATAAACTGAAGATGAATGAAAATTCATTCAAAACCAATGGTCTTAAATCAAATAAATTTGAAATTGTATGAGGTGAGTTATTAAAAAATATGTTCTCCACTCACTATTAACTTTATATATATGTTTGGTCCCACAATATTAAACAGAGGAGGCCAAAATAAATGAAGATGATGCTCTCCTTCGTAGTAAAGTTTCAGATACAAGGTAAGAATTTCAGATGAAAATTATGCAAATGAAATAAAGATATATGTAAAAAAGTTTTCAGGTTTATAAATGCCATTTCAAAATAGAGAATTGAAAATATCCGAAAATCTATAAATACTAATGCAGAGATAGGCAAGGATATGTAAGGCAAACACACCAACAGGCAGACCAAATTGTCCAAAACTGGTTATGGAACACACATCATTTAAGGGTCCTGAAAGCCATTATAGCATAAAGAAAACAGAAGTTGTATTTACCTGGGGAACTGTGTATTTTTAACCACGTATAACATGTATAAAGGACAATTATTCTGAAAACTTTATATCTTCTGAAATGTATTAAACCATTTTCATAACACAGTTCAACATTTAATTTGGATACCCCAGAAACGATTCGTATAGTATCTGTGATGAATTTACTGCTAATAAGAAGTCGCTCCTGTTCAGTTAAGTACCATTGCAAATGAAGAGATGAGGCTGGAGAGGTAATGTATCTTGAAACTGAAAACAAGGTTCACATAGCAAGAACTGAGATTATTTATAACGGCCAGAGGGAAGCATGGAAGAGAAGTACTAAATTTATTTCCATGGATTTTCAGAAAAATCTCCCCTGTCCAAACATCATATATTACAAGCAACGATTTAGCTACTTTTCTTTCAACATTCAAAAGTTGTTTGATAACAAGGTCATTTTCTATATTTATTCTGAAACTCATGGTAGGAAAGGAGCCAATAAGGTAACTTCATTTCTTGTTAATCAGTATATTACAAACATCCTTAACCCAAAAATCTAGTAGTTAAAATATATTCTGTGAATCTGCAGGAGGGCAAATAAAAATTACATGCTCTTTAGATATTTACACTACATTGTTCATGAGAAGACACATTTGCAGTCAGTTCTTGTCACATTCCCAATAAGTGGACCTACATACCTAGAATGTGACAAGGGTATGGGTCTGATAAAGTCAAACATTTTTAGTGAAATTCGTTAAGACTGGGTTGCAGTATTCCAAAGTGCAACAATGAAAATAATGAATATATGTAAGACAAAAAGAAAACTCTCACTGTTCTTATAATAGGTCCAGGAACAACCAAAAAATTGAGCTTCCCAAGATCTACTCCAAGTTTCTTCTTCTTCTTCTTCCTTCCAAGTATTAGGCCAAGGCCTGTTACGATCCTATAGAAAATTTTCCCTCCAGCGTTTGAGGGAAATTCTCGTATAAGACTTGAAAGCATAATAATAGTCCCTTCGATTGGTTGCTGGCCAAAGGAAGGATACTCCAAGTTTTACAAATTAAACTAATCTGTTCCATCACAAGTTCATCTGCAGACAGGACGTTCCTATATTATGATTACACCTGAATAACCATGAAGCACAAAGGTTTGTAATCTAGCAATTCTATGCATTGAGAGGGAGAAATGTTGGAATTTTTTTTAAGGACCTCTCATCAGATTTGTTGCTTAATGGCTCCAAATCACCTTATATATATATAACATGGCTTGCATTATCATAATCATTTTGCATGTTATTAAATAATTCTTCCAAGAATGAGAGTTTACAGCAGCAACATTTTCAGGAGATGGATTAGATACTTTGTAAACACTGTAATACATGGTCCCAACCAAAATAATTGCTCTTCTTATACCATTAAAATGGCTTGTTCCATGAAAACTTTTACATAACCCAAATATACTAAAGCATTCCAATGATGATGATGATGATGATGATAATACACTACCATATTATATTAATGTAAAAGTGTTTTTAAATCAATCATTAGGTTAATTTAAAAACAGGCCTAATCAAGAAAAAATATTTTTCGTCGTTACGCATGTTTTATGGATAGTTTCTTATTTCCTATAGTTTCAACGTTTCTATATTAATTCTATTATAGTTTTGAAAATCTTTCGTTGGACATGTTCTTTATTTCTGGCAAATTTTCCACGTGTACTAATATACGTGATCTGTGGAACGTGTTTGTGTTGGTTCAATGTGTTTATTTAGGTTTCTATGGTAACGCGATAAGTAACAACCAATAGCATTTCTTTCCCCTCCTACAAATTTGTTCCGCTTGAATATGAGGTATGAGAAATATACGATTCAAAATAATTTTAACGGTAAACCGCCCGTTTGTTTACGTCGGTGTTATATGGCGTGGTGAAACGCAAACACGCTTAGTTATTTTTCACACGGTTATGTAACTCGTCGTGAAGGTTAAATTTCACCGATGTTGGTGAAACCGGCCCTTAATACTAGTTGAATCAATGAGTCGGGGGCCACAGCTTTCCATCCTTTCCAAATGAAGATTTTGACCTAATGCCCACATGAAATTTTTTCGATCCCATCGATTTGAACAGCGAACCTCGGACCCGTTAATCGGAACCAAGGGCGAACACAGAAATTGGTCGTTTAGTTTCTTTATAAAATGCGTCACTCTTTTGTTCTTGTTCTTCTACTTCTTCTTCTTCTTCTTCACGGTTTAGGCTTATTTACTAGCCTTTTCCGGCTCCAAATTGCTGCTCTCTCCATCTTTTCCTTGGTCTTCCCAAACTTCTTCTTCCTCGTGGTGAATAGTTGTATGCTGCTTTTGGTATTCTATTCTCAGTCATCCTTGCCAAGTGTTCTTTCCAGTTTGTTCTGTATTTCTCTATGGTTGTGTTTAATTTCTCTACTTTTAGTTGTTGTCTTATTTCTGTGTTATGTTTTTTGTCTGTTCTTTAATATCCTGCTATTGGTCTGAGGAATCTTATTTCAGCAGCTTGTATTCTGACAGATTGTTGTGTTGTCACTGTCCTTGTTTCGGATCCATAAGTAATAATAGGCACTGCCATTGTCTTGTATAATTTCATTATAGAGTCTTTCCTGGCTTTATTTTTCAAAGTTATTTTTATTGTACCTGTTATATAATTAAACTTATTTAGTTTGTTATTTATATCTGTTTCTGCTGTGTATGATATTTCGCAACCTAGGAAGTTATATCTTACTACTTGTTCTATTGCTTTATTTTCTAATATTATCTTTGTCCGAACTGGATGAGCGCCCTTGAAGGCCATTGTTTTTTATTTTTGTGAGGATATTTCCATGTTGTATTTTTTTTATATTTAATTTAATTGATATAGCATTCTTTGTAGTTCGTCTTCTGTTTTTGCTATTAAAATCTGGTCATCTGCAAAGGCTACTGTTTTTATTACTACATTTCCTAAGTTAATTCCCGCAGTCATCATTTGCTTCCATGATCTTATCATGTCGTCGAAATAAATATTAAAAAGAGTGGTTGATAGTGGACAACCTTGTCTAACTCCTCCTGTTATATTATGTATTGGTTCCCTTTGATTTATTTTTATTTTTGTTTTCTCATTTTCTCTTTTGTTACGGTGGTTATTACTAAGCGAAAAGTAGCTCGAACCTATCACAAATAAGTTAATGATTAGGGTGAATAATTGTTGTTAGCTTTTTGAATCTATGCCTAAGCATTGTTACTATACTTACAAGGGAACGGTCGATCATTGCATGCCGAAACTTACCTTCAAATTTCTCCCAGAGATACGTTGTGATGTACCATTGCTGCGTCAAAAAAAAAGCATTTTTAACTAGAATGCACAGAAATCGAAGCCGCAATTCAGCAATGGTAACTCACTGTACAGAGCAGAGTCCATCTCTGCATGAGTTAAGAGCTGAGTGGAATGAGGCGGGATGCGGCGCGGACGGCAGGTAGTGAGTGTTATCCAGGCTACCAATACAGGAATTGTATTACTTCCCTATAGCTTAAATTAGAGATTTGATACTGGATTTTAGTGATTTCCAGTTAAAAACGGCAGATATATTTTTTTACACGTCTTTTGTATATCACAACGCTTCTCTGGAAGAAATTTCAAGGTAGGTTTCGGCATGCAGTGGTTGACAGCTCCCTTGCCAGTTGATTTAAGTAAATGCGAATTTGTATATTAGATCAAAAAGGCATAAAATGTTAGTATTCTAAGAATCTACCAACTTATCCACCATGGCGTCCTGGCAAAAATTAATGGAATATCTAACTAACTAACTAACTCACCGGCACTATCGAACCCGAAGGTTCATGGCCGCGCGGACATAAGCCCTCCATACATCCCTATCCTGAGCTAATGCTTTCCAATCATTCCCTGTATAATCTATTTCCCTCAAATCATAGTTAATGTTGTTCTCCCACCTCATTCTTGGTCTACCAACTGGGCGTTTTCCCTCTGGCTTTTCTACAAGAAGTTTCCATGCACGTCTTTCATTCCCCATACGCGCAACATGTCCTGCCCATCGCAGTCTACGAGACTTAACTGTTCTTATTATATCTGGCTTCCTATAAAGACCATGTAGTTGATTGTTAAGTAATATTCTCCATTCACCTGTCTGTTCATCTCTCTTTGGTCCAAAAATTTTCCTAAGAACTTTATTCTCAAATACTCGTAATCTCCTTTCCTCCCTTAAAGTAAGAGTCCAGGTTTCGCAACCATATAATATAACTGGTAGAATAATAGTTTTATATATTTTCAGCTTAACGTTTTTTGAAAGGAGTTGGGACATCAAAAGTCTCTGCAATGCATAATAGCATGCATTTCCAGAATTGAGCCTATGTTTAATTTCTTTTTGCATCTCATTCCTATTTGTGATTATTGTTCCTAGGTATTTGAATTCAGCCACTTCCTCAAAATTTCCCTCATTTGTCATTAGCTGTCCACTTCCATTATATACTGAATTTCTACGTGTGACCATATATTTAGTTTTACTGATATTTATTTCCAGTCCTAATTTCTTAGTGTTACTCAATAGTGTGTGCGTGTTGGCCTTTAGTATCTCCTCGCTATCGGCCAGTAGTACTACATCATCAGCATAAACTAACAGCTTATTAATACCATTCAGTTGTAAGCCTTCCTCATTCTCTAAAGATTTAATGGCATGCTCTAGTACAAAATTAAATAGTAAAGGAGATAGTGCATCTCCTTGCTTCAACCCATTTTGGATTTCAAAAGTGTCTGAAAACTGTTTGCCTACACGCACCCTACTCTTTGAGCCATTTAGACACATTCGTATAAGTCTAACTAACTTTTTAGGAATTCCGAACTCCAGCAGGATACTATATAACTTCTCTCTCTTAATTGAATCATATGCTTTTTTGAAGTCTACATATAGTTGATGTACAGTACCATTATATTCCCATTTCTTCTCTAAAATCTGTCTTAAACTGAAAATCTGATCTGTTGTAGACCTGTTTCTTCTAAATGCACATTGATGATCTCCTAGAATGTCATCAATATAGGGAGTAAGTCTGCTTACTAATATATTTGTTAGAATTTTGTACGAAGTTGAAAGTAATGAGATGCCCCTGTAGTTGTTGCAATCAGTTTTATCTCCTTTCTTATAATTGGTATGATAATTGATTCCTTCCATTCATCTGGAAGAGCTTCTTTTTCCCAAATCTTACTAAGCAACCAGCGTATCTTCTCCATCAATTTTTCTCCCCCTGATTTTATCAGTTCTGCTGGGATCTCATCTGAACCTGATGCTTTATACATCTTCAATTTTTCAATCGCCATTTCAACCTCTAATGCACTTGGCTCTGCGACTAGCATTTCTGCTGTCTGTAAATTATCCTCCTCAATGTCCTGTTCTGTATGTACATTTAATAGCTGATTAAAGTAACCTTTCCATCTATTTAATATACTCCTAGAATCTGCAATCATATCCCCATTTTCATTCCGAATTATGTTTGTTCTAGCCTGAAACCCTTTCTTCTCTATACTAATTCCCTGATATAATTCTCTAATGTTCCTATTTTTTGCATTCATTTCAAGATCATTAATCTTCTCTCTCAAATATTTCCTCTTTTTACTCTTTAGTAACTTGGTGGTTTCCCGTCTAACACTACCCAATTGCTCTAAATTTACCTCATTTGGCTCGTGTAGCCATTTCATTTTTGCTAGCTTTCTTTTCTTTACAATGTCGGTACATTCCTCATCAAACCATTTCTTGTTTTGCCTCTTTTTTAAACAACCAATGCTTTCTGATGCTGACAATTTAATAGTATCTCTTATAGCCTCCCATTCTTTATTTATATCAGTTCCTTCTTCGTTTGCCACATTGTCATCTGAAGATTCCAGTACTTCAAATCTATTAGCAATTTTGATTTGGTATTCTTGTCGCATTTCATCATTTTTCAAGTTTTTTAATTCATATTTTACAGAATCATCATTAGCGTTCGTTCCTCTCATAAGCGATAGCCGTTGTCTGATTTTCACTCTGACCAGATGATGATCCGAATTGCAGTCTGTCCCTCTAACTGATCTAACATCAATGATGCTACTGTGCCAGCGTTTATCCACTAATACATGATCTATCTGGTTCCAAGTTTCTCCATCTGGGGACGTCCAGGTGTATTTATGAATATCCTTATGCTGAAATGTTGTGCTATTAACAATGAGATTCTTCGATGTGGCAAATGTGACTAATCTAACGCCATTGTCGTTACTATCTTCATGAAGACTGAATTTGCCTATTGTTGGTTTGAATATATCTTCCCGCCCCACTTTTGCATTAAAATCTCCTAAGACAATTTTCATATGATATCGTGAAAGGCTATCAAATAAGCATTCTAATTCTTCATAGAACTCATCCTTGATCTTGTCATCTTTATCTTCTGTGGGGGCATGTACATTTACAATTATAAAATCATGTCGTTTACCCTTTAGAATTATGTATGATATCCTATCACTAACAAACTTAATATCTCGGATAGCGGATAGGATCCTCCTTCTGACTAAAAAACCCGTTCCAAATGCAGGTCTTTCTGCACCCCCGTAGTATAACGCAAAGCTTCCTGATTCCTGACTACCTTCTCCTGGCCACCTAACTTCCTGTAAAGCGACTATATCCAAGGGCGATTTATCCAATTCCCGCGTTAATATCTCTAGTGCCCCGCTATTGTATAAAGTCCTAACATTCCATGTTCCTAGGAACATGTCCCTGTGTTTGAGCCTTTGGCATGGGTTCCCTGAAGTAGTCCCCGCCCGGAGAACCGAATGGGGGACTATTTGACCTCCGGAAAATTTTACTCCAGATGAACCCATGTCCGCATTTCTTGACTGTTGTATTTTTACGGTGAAAGATCGTCAGTCTCTCGCCCAAGGTACTTTTTTCGTCTGGCTTATCACCTTCGACCAGTCCGGCATGGGTAACCCTATCGGCAGCAATGCTACCGATCTACTTTAATCAAATCTATCTAACCCCATTTCCACGTGAAAGCGAAAGTACCGGCAATATATTTAAGTATTCATTCTCGGTGGGCATTTTCTGACCACTGTAGGGCATTTGATCTAACTTTACCGCTCAAAGTCTGTGCCTGAGCTCATAGGACATAAAACTTGGAGAAATAGGGGGGGGTGGCCTTTTAGTGGGTGTGGGTGTAGCTGTAATTTTAGGGTTAATGGACTCGCTTTTTCCGAAAGCATTTCTCTCTGTTTTTATACCAGCGAGCGTCTGGAATTTAATAATGGCTGTGCAGTTAATTTTATTAAAATGCATTACCTAAGTGTAGAATTTCTAGAACACCCGTTTTCTTGACAGTTTTAGTTTAATAATCTCATTTTATTTATATCTAAGTTTAACTGTACATACTCGTATTTTATTAGGTTTTAAATTGCGGGTAAATTAGTGTTTTAATAACGCATCCTACATCATAATTCCTAACTTTGCCTCCTCCAATAGTGTCGCTCAACAACCTCCAGCCTACATTCCTTCCATGTCCCATGAGCTGTGGCACCAATAGTACTTCTCAGCCCCATAGGCGGTTTTTTCTTTCTGTAGCTGTTCTCCAAAGCACATGACGCTACATGCTCTATGACGCGGTTGCCGGTGCGAAAGCATTATATTCTACAAGTCACTACAGTAACCATATTAGCCCAGAGCTGTTTTGACAGTTGAATGAAAGTCGGCATCGTTGTAAATTTATATATTTTTTCTGTCTTTCACTGCATAACATGAACTGTAATGCCATATAGTTCTCTTCTAGTTAAATAATGGTACTGGTAACTTTCCGTTTGTGTATGTAATTTTGCGGTTTAAGCATTGGTATGTATAAAATATACATGGTGTCGGAAATGTACCTTTTTCCCGCCACACGCATGCAAAATACCACAACACACTACTCTACCGCCTTGTCGACGACATAGATGCTGCACGTTCTCCAATTTGACCCCACTAGACTACTGCGTGTGGGATCAGATGAAATCCCTGATTTACGAGACCCCTATGGCATCCGAGGAAGACCTACTGGTGCGGGTTATGGCTGCGGCGGATGTTGCAGGATCAACGATTGGTGACCGTGAGTACCAAAACATGGTACGGAGGTACCGTATCTGTGTTGATGTAGGTGGCCAGGAGCGTTTCTATGAATGTTCCAACCGAGAACAAATGACTGCTAAAATCATGTTAATCTGTATGTTAATACACGAATGATAGTTCATTGACATGATTTACTATCCCAAATCCTGCTCACATATTTACCAAGTTATTTATTAACACGTTTTCAAAATTTATCGGCTCATCCAGGGCCGTCGCAAGGGCGTATCAGCTGTAGCAGTCGCTATATGCCTCGCGCCGAGCGTATGGAGCAATGATCGGCAACGTTATGGGTTGGCCAGATGGCCACGCCAACATATTCATGTTGACAAGGCCGGTATGGAACAAAGTAATGGCATTACCCAACGGTCACGTCAACGTGTGGGCATGACAAACTGGCGAATAACGTTACCGTACCGACTACCGGTCCTTGTTGTGAAGTGCCGTAGTAAGCAAATTTATCTAAATCTAATCTCGTCCTCTCACTCCTCCCGCCACTCCCTGACACCAACCTCAAAATCTCGCAACGCTGGAACCATCGTGGAGCGCTATGCTACACTCAGTTTCGAGTGTTTTCGAAAAATCGCTAGTCTGTTCGGCCTTGGTCCTCATCTAACAAGAACCGATTCCTGGCGAAGGAACATTAGACGCAAATGAAACGTTGGCACGCCTCATCGTCCGTAGTTTGATGGTGCATAGAGTTGGTGGTTTTATGATCATCATCATCATACGAGTGGTGAGTTTTTACATGTTTTTATTGAGTTTAACTGCGCGTTGCGTATGTATGTAGATTTGTTTAAGCGACGACAAGTGTTTAAGGTAGTTTTTTTTTTATATTTTGTGACTGATTATAAAATCATGTTTAAAATGTTTCACTTGTCATTTTTTCTGTTTTTTATAAAGGACGTGATTATGGCAAGCCGTGATAGAAACAGATGGCGGAAATTCGAAAAACGCCTCAAAGGAAAATTACGGGAAGAATTTCAACAATCACAAAAAGGTGCCCTAGAAAAAAAATTGTGCAACCGTCCATCTCAGTCATTTGACCAACATCGGAGGCAGAGTCATTCAACGCAAACAACACAAACGAGAAGTTTTGAGCGAAGACGACAACCAGTCTATTTCTTCTAACGATACATCTGAAAGAGTATTTGTTTTATAACTTGCAACTCCAAGACTAGATTCGAAAGAAAATTTACCACTGGTAGCTTCCTCAGTATCACTCCTAGCCAGATCCTTGGAACGAACAATTGATTTGAATAACCCGGGTAAATGGCCAGATACTATCAAAAAGTTTCAATCGCGGAAATTCTGGTAGAAAAAGGGTTCCACAGAAATTCCTCCATCGCTCAAATTTCCAAGAAACGAAGAAGGTCGACGTTGTTTCAAAGATTTGTGATACTACACACATCAAACCGAGAAATTAACTTGAGAACGTGGCTCGTTTACTCTAAATCAAAAGATGTCGCCTACTGCTTCTATTGCCGAATCTTCATCGCTAAATCAACGCAGCCTACGAGTAAATTGTGTAAACCGGAAGGATTTAACACATGGAGTCGTAGTAGTGATGCCCTTCGAAAACATGAACCCTCAGAGGATCATATTTCATCCTTCACAAAATGGGTGGAATTGAAACAAAGGCTAAGAAAGAACTGTACCATTGATGACATGAACGAAGCACGTATCAGTCAAGTAAAGAAACATTGGCGAGTTGTTTTAACAAGAATAATTGCGGTGGTACAATTTTTAGCACAAACGAATTCGGCGTTTCAAGGTTCTTCGCCTACAGTTTACCAAGCTGATAATAGATATTTCCTGAAGCTGATGGAAGTGGTCGCAACTTTCGGTGCACCGATGAAGGAGTATTCGTGACGAAGAGGCTAATTATCATTACCTTGGATCGCAAATCAAAAAACGAACACGAAGTGATTGAAATGTTAGGTGAATAAGACTCAGTGAAGTAAGATACTGAAAAATACTTCATAATAAAGCTACAAATAAACTATGCTAATATCATACAGGGTGTCCGCGATTCAAGCTCATCCCTTTCCGTGACGCTGGTCAACAACACTAAATCATTTTTCTTTACAAATAACGTAAAAGCGTTTAAATTCCTAAAGCTTTCCTTTGCTTTTTACAGGTATGGTAATTAAGCGAAGAATACTAGATGATATTAGAGCTACCAAATATTACCCCGTCATACTAGATTGCACCCTACATAAGTTATCAAGAACAAATTCATTTGATTATCCGCTTTGTCAAAATGACGGTTGTTCCAACTACGACCATAGTCGAAAAATTAATTCAGTTTTTAGATATGAGAGATACAACTGGAGAAGGACTGACAAAGGTTTTAAGAGAAGTGTTGGAAGAAAACAACTGAAAATCATGGATTGTCGTGGCCAAGGATATGACAATGGAGCTAATATGAAAGGGAAGTTCAAAGGAGTACAGGCGCGAGTTTTGCAAATCAACAAGCGGGCATTGTTTACAGTGCTGCTCATAGCTTGAACTTGGCCCTTGGGGACATGGCCAAATGTAATAAGGAGGCAATGACTTTTCGGAATAATACACAGATTGTACACTCTATTTTCGATATCCACAGAGAGATGGAATATTCTCATTGAGAGCTGGTCTCAACTAACCCTAGAAACATACAGTTGTTAGATGGGAGTATCGTATTGACAGCGCCAAACCTGTCAAATACATCCTCAGACAAAAAAAAAAAAAAAAAAAAGTTATCCGCTGATACTATCAATCGATCGGGGAACTTCGTGAGCGCTCGCAAAAGCCGTATTTTCATCAACACGTTTTCAATAATTGTACTGGGTTGTTTGCTAGTGCACACTCAAACATTAAAGAGAGAGTTTGGTTTAGTGTGTTTCCGTGGTCGAGAGGTTTAATAGACATCATCTGCGTTCGTAACCTCACGGGTGCGATTCCCGTTCTACCTTTTTTTTAACGGAATGTTAGAATAGCATTTTGCCTGTAATGTAGTTTCATATTTAATTTTATATTTGAGTTTTATGGCTTTAATGCACACACAAAAACATAAATAAAACCTTCTTCTAATAAGTAAATGAGGAAGGAAAATAATTTATTCTAAAATGAAAACTTTAACAAAAACAAAATCAATATCGGGTGTATTAATCCTAAGCATCTATTACCGCCCTCAATCTAAGGGGCATTGATGCAATCAAATTTCTACAGGCACGTGGGCAATCGTCTAGAGCATACCATGTGTCTTGAATTTGTGGCCATAAGCCATCTTTCGTCTTTCGTGCATCTGCAGGCCAATTAGAGTTCATCTCTATTTTTATCTTAGCCCACACATTTTCGATTGGACTCAAATCTGGTGAACAACGAAATTCGATTTGCCTTCTCCTTTAACAATAAAATCAATTTTCGCTAAACACATTTCAGAAAGCGGCCACAGTTTCAACAATATCGATAATACAGTGTCAATTATACACAGAGACATAAAATTAACATTTTAGAAAAAAATTAAATTATCAAAAAGGCCAAGAATACAAACATTCTGAACGAAAATATGCCTAATGAGCAAAATCCTCTATTAGACATACAGTTAATTCAATACTACTACAACAACTCCAGAAGATGAAGCATTCATCGAAAGGCCTAGAGTGAAATCAACGAAAATTTGAAATAGTCGAGGAAGACGTTAGTATACAAGGTAGAAAAATATATAATTTAACATTGTTATAACCTCAACTGTATAAAAAAACTATTATGAACTTAAAAAGTGTAGATTAATTCAAATGTCGAAATAAAATGTATTTAATTCATAAAACGTTTTAATACAAATATCACGAAAAAACTGCGTAATTGAAGACGCGAACTTGCGATCTTCATTAACAGAAACAGTAACCGCATGCTTTACCGCTGGGCTATAGGGCCACGTATGAGAGTCTTCAGTTCATGCCACATAAGACAGTAAGTTCAGGGACTGCACATTTATGACTAGTTTCCTAGTTTGAATCCAGCGCTGTGCCGAGTATGACTTAGAAGAAATGTGCGTTCAAGAGATGACTCCTTTTTTTTTGTCGAAGGGTGTACCAGCTGGAAAAAGTTTGTGGAGCGCTTGTAAAGATTGCCGAAACAACAAAGGATTCATCTGTCCGATCTGAAGCATTGTCTTTAGTAAATCATTGCCTCAGCTCCTTAGAATTCGTTTTGGCTCTTATAAACTGCTCAAAAAAATTAGGGGATATTGTAGAATAACCTATTAAGACTACGTTTTTAGGAACAGTATTAGATGCAATCACTTTCTATTACTCCAAAAGAATGTCAACAAGATTTTGAAGTCATTACGTAACCTCTGTACCACACCTGATGTCAAAGAGATCCTGATTTGGAATATGGCAAACAAACAAAGCAACATTAACATGGATGAAAATGTTTCTTTAGTATGGTGTATGGTCTCCTCGAACGGCCAGCACTGCCTCACACCTGTATGGCATTGATGCAATGAGGTTAGCAATGAGTTCTTGGGGGATACGTGGCCACTATTCCATAAGAGCAATGTGCAGCTCTGGAACAGTTGTGGGAGGTGCTGGTCTGCCTGCAATGCACCTGCCTAATGCATCCCACACATGCTCAATCGGATTTAAGTCCGGGGAGGAAGCTGGCCATTGCATACGCTCGATACCCTCCACTTCCAGCATGTCGTCCACCAAGCCAGCTCTGTGTCGTGCATTATCGTCCATAAAAAGAGAAGAATCATCTATGGCATCAGCATAAGGCACGACAAAAGGTCGGAGAATCTCATCTCTATACTTTAGCGCAGTCAAAGTACCACCTTGGATAACGTAGAGGTCCGTACGTCCACCACTACTGACTTCTGCCTACACCATCAATCTACCGCCACCATATGGGGAACTTTCACGTACAAAAGCTGGATTGTTTCGTGTCTCTTTTCTCTCCAGATGAATATACGCCGACTATCACATTCCATGTTGAATCGCGACTCATCAGAAAAAAGAACTGATCTCCATTCAGCATGCCTCCACACACGATGTTCCTCCGCCCAGTTTCTGCGATCTCTACGGTGTTGTGGAGTTAACCTGGTACACACCATGGGCCTATGGGAATAGAGACCACTTCCATGCAGTCGATTAGGGACAGTTTGAGTTGACACCCTGCGTCCTGTTGCTGTTTGAAGTGTATTTCGCAGTTGAGTTGCATTCTGCTGTCTATTCCGACGGGCTGTTAACAAGAGGTAACGGTCATCCCTTGCTGTTGTTGCCCTTGGTCGACCTTGTCCGGCTCTTCTGTGAACAGTATGTTCTTTGAAAATGATTCCAAAGACTGGAAAACACGCTTTGAGACACCCCAATGGCTTGTGCCACCTCTTCTTGTGTCTGTCCAGCTTCCATCCTTCCTATGGCCCTCCAAGCCATTGGTTCAGGTAAATCACGTTGTCGAGGCATCACTGTCCCTAAGGCAAGTCATTCACTAACTGAAAACTGAACTGGATTTAAAAACAGCAACAAAACATTCACCCCCACACCACCCTTTCACATCAACAGTACAGACACTGCCCTCTGGTGTGGTACCGAGGTTACGTAACAACTTCAAACTCTTATTTACATTATCTTGGAGTAATAGAAAGTGATTGCATCTAATACTATTCCAAAAAATATAGTCTTAATAGGTTATTCTACAATATTCCCTAATTTTTTTGAGCAGTGTAATATGATACGATCTCTTACATGCCGTCAATGAGATCAGTATATTTCTTCAAGCTGAAGATATGCAATTGGACGCCGCCTTACAAGAGATAAGTAGATTAAATGACTTCCTGAAAAACTATAAGGAGACAGGGTTCTCATCCGCTATGTCAACTGCTAAAGAATTGATGACGGATTTAGGATAAGTCGCAAAATTTTCAACTCGTTGCAAAAAAAAAGTGTAAACGATTTTTCGAGGAGACTGGAGGCGATCCAGATGTTATCACCGACGAGATACAAAAACAACAGGAAGAAGAAGAAAGAATTAGGATCGAATACTTCTTGGCTGTTGTTAATTATGCTTTAAGCGGCATGAGATTTAAATTCACTGAGATGACTAATTATTCAGAATACCTCGTATTTGTCTTTCACCCGTCCAAACTTCGTGATATGCAAAATGAGCAACTTGAAATGAATTGTCAAAAATTAGCGAGTTATCTGGGGGAACGTAAAGGATTTAGACACATCTGACTTCATCTCAGAAGTAAAACTGATGCGGTGTACGATTCCTCCCACAGTGAAGACAATGTTGGACGCACTCAAAGAATCGTATCCCAAAGTCAATACAGTACTATCGCATTTTGCTGATGATGCCTGTCACCGTCGCGCCAGGGGAAATATTATTTTTCAAAACTAAAACTTATTAAGAACTATCTGAGATCTACCATGGTGCAGGACCGCCTTAACGGGCTAGCTATTCTCTCCATTGAGAGTGGTGATACACTTGAGCTCAAGAAAGAAGATATGACGCGCAAAGTTGTGTTTTTATAAGCGTGCCCAAAAATAATTGCGTTGTTTTCGAGTGTCTAGTTTAATGTGCGAATTGTCGCCTAATATTTTAGAATGTAGAAATATGCTGTTTTGTTCTTAGTTCCGCGATTTTCTGTGGTTTTATAGAAACGTATCATTACATTGGATAATAAAGAAAACAAGTTGTTTTAAACAAAATTAAGCCCCCCCCATTGGCAACTGTTCAATCTGAGGCCTCGCGCTTGGCTTCGCTACAGGCCCCGCATGCCCTAGCGACGGACCTGGGCTCATCACAATTTAGGAACAAGGTGACAAGACGCTTCTTTACTTTTAATACCACAGCACAGGACTTGTCTGTACTCTGAATCTTACACAAAGATATGACTAGAGCATGGAACTCATCTCCCAGTCATGTCAGGTACTGCCATTATTTAAATACAAATTAACTGATATCTTAAGTTCGACACAATGAAAACATTAACAGCACAACAACTATATTCAGCATTCTGCAAATAATAATCTAGGGAACTTTACTTACTTTATTTTATTTTATATTATTTTAATTTTATTATAATTCATGTTTTTGTTAGTATTAGCTATAGTATTAGAACACATCACCATTGTATTTTGTTTAGTCTGTATTTTAATATCCTAAAATTGTAATACGTATGTAATTTTTGTATAATTTTATTACCCGCTTGTTGAGTGGAAAAGAAGGCCTCAAGGCCTTAACTCTGCCAGTTAAAATATAAATAAATCACTGAATTTTAAATGAACTGAACTTTATTTGAAACAATACAAAACAATAAATACGCATTTGCCGCCATTTTATCAATAATTGGTCTCAAGGTCTCCTGTTGTTTTAACTAATAAATAGCCCACACTGTTGACGTTAGTCAATTGTTTATAATGAACGCAAATATTCCCAACAAAAAATGTTATTATTTTACTATTATTTATTATTTTGAAAACATCATCGTGCAAAAAAAAATGTACAACGCACATTTGTGACGTGTTTTACAGAATCTCGGAAATTTAAAATCTCGCTATCGCTCGGTTTTTAAACATTTTCCTCGCTTCTGTAAAAACGACTTCCCAACCTCGTATCGTAATATACTAATTCGTTATCAGATTGCGTTATATATATATATATATATATATATATATATATATATACACACACATTCATTGCTAAGTTGTTGTATCATATAGGCCTATCATTCTGTACCCTAGGTGAGTAAGTGGGTAAGTTACCGGTAGTTTACACAAGATTGGTTCACAGTTTATTGGATAATCTGGTTTCTCATAAAGGTACGTTGGCCATTCCATTTTAATTATGACTAATGTACGTTTTCCATTGAAAATATGGCGATTATAGTTTAGCTTTACCTCAACTTCTCATTCAATTTTAAGGCATATTTTTAATCGTATGTATTTTCCTCAGGTAAATAATTATTCACATGCTGAACGATAATTTGTGCGTTTTACGGTTTATTTATTTTAATTTATGTGGATACGCTCCTATAAATATAAAACAAATTAATGATTTTCTTGTAGGTATAGAAAAGGCAGTTCGGTGTTTAAAATACAGTAAAACTTGCTTAATCCGGAACGTGAATAATACGGAAATCTCTACAACGTGAACAAATGTATTAGTCCTGGCGAAATAATTGTAATTTTACATATATTTATTTTGCATAAAACAGAATCTATCTACCGCGCGAACGGAAGGATATTTATACACATTTCATGAAAAAAAGTTATAAAACGGAAAGACATAGAGAGAGAAATTAGTTTCCACTTCATTGAATTCCCGTTAGGCCAAAAAAACAATAAGAAATGATTCCTGCCGCCGGGTGAAGTATAGATTCTACTTGTACTTGAAATTTTCTTTCGGCCTCACTGCACACCCGTTATGCGAAATACAGATAATTGTCTTGCAAATAACCATTGCACTGTAAAATTTTAAGATAGTATAAGTTCTGAGACCGATCTTTCTCAGGTAGCGTTCTGAATTTGCGGAATAAAGATGGCTGAAACGTATGTATCATTCTCATTAAGCGAAAAAGTGAAAGTGATTGAAGATAAATATCCAAATTTCCGGACCGATGCTCAAAAGTCAAGCTTTAGCTTTTACTAAAGCCCTAGGGAATAACGATTTCAAGGCATCTTCAGGTTGTCTGGAATGTTTTAAAAGACGACACCATGTTGTGTGAAATAAAACTTGCGGGGAATCAAAGGATGTGGACGAAAGTGTAGTTAGTGAGCGAAAATCGAAACTGCATTCTTTAATTTCAGGATACGCGCCTAAGAGATATTTTTAATGTTGACAAAATGGGATTGTTTTTCGCGCGTTACCGTTGAAGTCGCTCATACATAAGTTACTATACTTCACTTTTCAACGGCAGCGGAACTACAATTAATCCAAGATACACCCTTCGACAAAAAAAATGAGTCCTCTCTTGAACGCACATTTCTTCTAAGTCATACTCGGCATAGCGCTGGGTTCAAACTAGGAAACTAGTCATAATTGTGCAGTCCCTGAGCTACTGTGTTATGTGGCATGAACTGAAGACTCTTCTACGTGTCCCGATAGCTCAGCGGTAAAGCACGCGGTCACTGGTTCTGTTAATGAAGATCGCAGGTTCGCGTCTTCAATTACGCAGTTTTTTTCGTGATATTTGTATTAAAACGTTTTATGAATTAAATACATTTTATTTCGACATTTGAATTAATCTATACTTTTTAAGTTCATAATTGTTTTTTATACCGTTGAGGTTATAACAATGTTAAATTATATATTTTTACACGCTTTATATTAGCTTGACCTGTATCTGTCTATGTAACGAACCTGTATCTATGTAACGGAATCTTTGAACATGATTTTCATCCACTTAAAAACATTGGATCGACTTGAAACTTTGTATACTTGTAAAGGACTCATGACAATACAATAATTTCATTATTTTTTTCTAAAATCCTGGCCAGAATCATCGGAAAATAAAAAAAAATAAAAACCTGTGTAATAGGTTGCGGACTTATCGACTTTTTAGTCAATCGTTGTAAGAGCTCAGTTAGTAGAGCGGTGGACTGTAGTGGTATATAATTTCAGCAATCAATAGGTCGCTGGTTCAAATCCGGGCCGGAGGTTTTTTTTAGAAAAGTATTAAGTAATTAAATTTTCATGGGATTCCGGTTTATGACAATCAATTAAAGTATAAATTTAAAAAAAAATAATAGTTTAAAAAACTGAAACAACACGCTTTATTAGATAACCAAACTAAAAAATAAAAAAATAAATAATAGTTTAAAAAACTAAAACAACACGCTTTATTAGAAAACCGAACTAAAAAATTAAAAAAAATAATTTTAATTTCCAACACACTTGGGAAAAAATTAAAGTGGTCAACAAAAAAATCATCTCTAACACATCTAGAATAAAACTAGAGTTATCTACAAAAAAATAATAATTTTACCATCAAAAGCATAGGGTGCTTTTTATGGTTTTTACATTTTCTTCTTAGAGACTTTACTTTTACCAATATCTGTTTATTATCAAATATAAATATTAATTGATATAGAGCACCCCACGCTTTTGATATTAAAATTATTGTTTTTGTAGATAACTCTAGTTTTATTCTAGATGTGTTGGAGATTATTTTTTTGTTGACCACTTTAATTTTATCCCAAGCGTTTTGGAAATTAAAATTATTTTTCATTTTTTAGTTCGGTTTTCTAATAAAGCGTGTTGTTTTAGTTTGTTTAAACTATTATTTATTTTTACCTTGTATACTACCGTCTTCCTCAACTATCTAAAATTTTCGTTGATTTCACTCTAGGCCTTTCGATGAATGCTTCATCTTCTGGAGTTGTTGTAGTAGTATTGAATTATCTGTATGTCTAATAGAGGGTTTTGCTTATTAGGCACATTTTCGTTGAGAATGTTTGTATTCTTGGCCTTCTTGATAATTTCAATTTCTTGTAAAATGTTAATTTTGTGTCTGTTGTTTTCTCTGTGTATAATTTACATTGTATTATCGATATTGTTGAAACTGTGGCCGCTTTCTGAAATATGTTTAGCGAAATTTGATTTCATTGTTAAAGGAGAAGGCAAATCAAATTTCGCTGTTCACCAGATTGAATCCAATCGAAAATGTATGGGCTAAGATGAAAATAGAGATGAACTCTAATTGGCCTGCAGATGCACGAAAAACGAAAGATGGCTTATGGCCACAAATTCAAGACGCCTGGGATGCTCTAGCCGATCGTCCACGTGCCTGTAGAAATTTTTTGCATCAATGCCCCGCAGATTGAGGGCGGCAATATATGCTGAGGATTCATACATCCGATATTGATTTTGTTAAAGTTTTTCATTTTAGAATATATTATTTTCTTTCTTCATTTAATTATTAGAAGGTTTTCATTTATGTGTTTTGTGTGTGCATTAAAGCCATAAAACTCAAATATAAAATTAAATATGAAACTATATTACAGGCGAAATGCTATCCTAACATTCAGTAAAAAAAAAAGAAGTAGAACGGGAATCGAACCCGTGAGGTTACGACGCAGATGTTGTGTGTTAAACCGCTCGACCACGGAAACACACAAAGGCAAGCTCTCTCTTTTATGTTACTTGAGTGTGCACTACGTTAACTAGCAAACACCACAGTACAATTACTGAAAACGTGTTAATGTGAATAAGGCTTCTGCGAGTGCTCATGAAGTTCCCCGATCGGTTGATAGAATCAAGAGATGACTAATTTTTTTTGTCTAAGGGTGTACATAAAAATACATACCGTACACGGTACTATATAATCTAAGATTATTAATAAGTTTTAGTTATTTTATAATGCGGAATTCTCCAATGTGGAAAAAATTTGGTCCCATGCGATTCCGCTTTGAGCAAGTTTTTTTCTTTTTTTTTTTGAAATTTCTGCCACGGGCAACCGCTGAGATAATGAGAAAAAGAAAACACAAATTTAGGACCAAAATTCAAAATAAGTAATAAACTATGTAACCTACAATTAATTAATGCATTTTTGAAGAAGTGGCTGAGTTTAAATACCTAGGAACAATAATTACAAACAGGAATGAAGTGCACAAAGATTATTAAACATAGACTCAATTCTGGAAATGCATGCTTTAACAGGAACTCTCGTCGTCCCAAATTCTCAAAAAATAAATAAACAAACTGGCAATATATAAAACTTTTTCTCTACCAGTTATATTATATGGCTGTGAAACTTTGACTCTTACTTTAAGGAAGCAAAAAATATTATGAGGATTTGTGAAAAAAAAAACATTTAGGAAATTTGTTGGACCAAAGAGAGGCTAACAGAGAAGATACATAATAGTGAGCTACATGTTTTAAGGAAACCAGATATAATAAGAGTTCAGTCTCATAGTCTGCGATTGGCAGGGATGTGACACGAGTGGAGTATGAAAGAGGGACATAGAAGCTCTATAGGAAACTAGAAGGAAAGCGCCCAGTAGGCAGACCTAGAATTAGGTGGGGGAGTAACATTAACCATGATTTGAGAGAAGTAGAAATGATTGGAAAACATTGGCTCAGGATAGGGATGTATGGAGAGCTTATTCCCATGCTGCCATGCACCTGCAAGTTCGATAGTGCCGGTGAGTTGATTTTGGTTAGTTATTTTTAATTAAGGACAATAAAACAAGATAACAATGTAAAATACATTAATATGTGATTGAGAAAGAAATTAAATTTATAGGATATAAACCTAAATAGATTACTTATTGTGGAATGCAGGCTATGTGTCCGTGATCTATAACTGGCGTTTCTCTCGGATTCACAGTCGAATCTACGACACGGGAACACCACCTAGAAGCACTCGCCACTGAAGATGTCCTCCGCAGTTGAGGGAGAAACGCCAGTTATAGACCACGGCCACATAGCCCGGAATCTTTTATTATAATATCCATCCATAGTAATTCTGCCCGAAGACAGGTCCTTCACTGCAATCATAGCATTTTCGTGCTATGCTTGCAGCTTTAGTAAGGAATTGTAGGTGTGGTAGCTTCCCGTTGCTTTCCACACCAGTGAAGGATGATGATAATGATAAGGATGATGGCCATATGATTTCGGGGACCGTTTGGGCCTTAAAGTTTTCCTAACATTTGTCTTACAGGTGAGGAAAAACCCCGATAAAAACCTCATCCAGAAAAACTGCCCCGACCGGGGATCGAACCTGGGCCCGCTGCGTGACAAGGCAGCACGCTACCTCGAGATCACAGCTGTGGACTATTATAATATAAGACTAGTAATTATTTTTCGATTTTCATTTTGAATTATTTAACCAATCATCTGTAGTTTGTTTTCTTTAATCTATTTGTGTTTAGTTTGCAGAGCTTAGTATTGCATTATAATAATCGTTAATCTAACAGTTGTATTTATACGTAAATATTAATCTTAAACTTAAAAAGGAAACAAAAATCACTCACCTTAACTTCATATAGGCCTATATTCATTTTGTCTAGCATAGGTCATTAGTTAGGTCACATTTAGATTAGATGTTAATTCTGTTTGGTCTTGAATTTTTTACATAATTTATCAGTAATAGTCATATCTGCTTTATAACTTTTCTAAGTTCGCCGTTCATAATTTCTCCGTAATTACCATGCATATTTAAATTTGTATATGTTATTAAATAATACCCGCATGTGTTGTTAAGCATAAATAAATTAAATGTGTAAGTTTTCAGTTGAATGAGTAAAAAGAAAAATAATTATAAAGTTATATCGTAATTATTTTTAGATATCCGATGCTTGATTACTCGGCGTTGTCCGGGAATCTACTTATCCCGATCTTCTTGGCATTAATGACTGAAAGACAAAAATGATTAAAATTAGTTATCCATAAAAGATAAACATGTTCTGCCGCGGACTTTTTTGTAGAGCTTTTCGAGAAATTCAATTTTGTGTACTTTAATTTGGTGTAGACTACTTGTTATGGTTTAGGCAGCATAAGCCATTTAAGCACCAAAACGCTATTTTTTTTTAGTGCAACGGAGCCCCCCCCCCTCTTTTTAGCTCCGACCCTGTAATATGTACAGTAATATGCTATATATGTTAATTGCCCCAAAAAATTCTCTAAATTATGCTAAAACTCCATTCAAATTGGTCAAGTAGTTTTTGAGTCCATAAAGGACAGACAGACAGTAATTTTTATATACAAAGATAATGATTATTCCTACCTTCATATTTTATGGAGTCCACCGCTGTGGTCTCGAGGTAGCGTGCTGCCTTGTCACGCAGTGGGCCCGGATTCGATCTCCGGTCGGGACCGTTTTTCTGGGTGAGGTTTTTATCAGGGTTTTTCCTCACCTGTAAGACAAATGTCAGGAAAACTTTAAGGCCCAAACGGTCCTTCGAAATCATATGGCCATCATCATCATCCTTATCATCCTTCACCGGTGTGGAAAGCGACGGAAAGCTACCACACCTACAATTCCCTAGTAAAGCTGCAAAGCATAGCATGAGAATGCTATGACTGCAGTGAAAGACCTGCCCTCGGGCAGAATTACTATGTATGGATGGATATTTTATGGATCTCCATAAATGATATTCGCATACAATAAAATCACAGGAAACGCGGTGTCATGATCCTGTATTATCGCCTCAACTGATGGTTGTCCGTTTATATAAAAGCGGGTGCCGCGAGACAATGCTTGTCAATGTATAACATGCGGAATTATTATAGTGGCGGTAGTCGGCATCTTTGTATTTAATTATATATAACAGTTGCGGGGAAACAATGCGAGCCGCTGGACAACCATCATAGTGAGGCGATAATATCAATTGCCTCCTTTGCATCATTCAAGGAATTGTAATGATCCAATAAACTAATGTTAATTCACACAGATTTATAAATAAACTTACTCCACTTATGTCGTACACCACAGACGGACACAATACTGCTCAATGTATAGCAGTCAGGAAAATGAGCAGAACATCCACTTGAATAGAATGTAGAAAAATCTTGATGGAGCGGTGGATATCTGAACTATGAAGACCTACACCACGTAATGTAATGTAAATATAATCGTCCGATAGCAAACTTCTATGCGTTTTACGAAATAATGTGGTGTTGTCATTATGGCTTTTCAGCACAAACAATGTCAAGAGCTGTTTTAGCGCTCATCTCAAAGTGACTCGTATTTAATAGTAGATGCGTTACTGTCATTCTGCTCCTTAAATATTCAGTTTAACATTTAGACTTAACCATACTAATATACAGACTTACAAATTTTTAATAAAATTATTATTTTGTAGCATATTGGGGGAGTCCATGTCACCATCCCACCAACATAAATTCAAATAAATATACGTAAGTTACAAATGTCAGAAAGCTTAGGGCCCAACGGTCCCCGAAAATCATCCGGCCATCATCATCATCCTTCATCAGTCTGGAAAGCAAGGGGAAGCTACCACAGCTATAATATTCCCTAGTAAAGCTTCAAAGCATAGCATGAAAATGCTATGATAACATTGAAAGACCTGCCCTCGGGCAGAATTACTATGGATGCAATCGTAAGTTGCAGTATATGAATAATTAATACCTGAGAGAAATATATATCATATGTTGATTGAAAAATTAACAATAGTTTAAAAAACTAAAACATCACGCTTTATTAGAAAACCAAACTAAAAAATGAAAAATAATTTTAATTTCCAACACGCTTTGGATAAAATTAAAGTGGTCAACAAAAAAATCATCTCCAACACATCTAGAATAAAACTAGAGTTATCTACAGAAAAATAATTTTATCATCAAAAGCGTGGGTGCTATATATCAATTAATATATTTGATAATAAACAGATATTGGTAAAAGTAAAATCTCTAAGAAGAAAATGTAAAACCATAAAAAGCGCCCCAGGCTTTTGATTGTAAATTTATTTATTTGTAGATAACTCTAGTTTTATTCTAGATATGTTTGAGATGTTTTTTTATTGACCACTTTAATTTTATCCCAAGCGTGTTGGAAATTAAAATCATGTTTCATTTACATCTAATAAAGCTTGTTGTTTTACTTTTTTAAACTATTATTTATTATTTATTTTTTAGTTTTAATATTTTACAGAATAAGATAAAAATGTAAATATCTTTAAATTCGATACTATTATGGTATGAGCTAAAAAATCCTCCGGGCCGGATTTAATCCAGCGACCTATGGATTACTGAAATTATATACCACTACAGTAATACCGCTCTACCAACTGAGCTCTTATAACGATTGACTAAATAGTTGATAAGTCCGCAACCTATTATACCGGTTTTTATTTTTTTGATTTTCTGATGATTCTGGCCAGAATTTTAGAAAACATTTATGAAATTATTGTTTTGTCATTGGTCCTTTACTAGTATACAAAGATTCAAGTCGATCCAATGTTTCTAACTGGGTGAAAATCGTGTTGAAAAATTCTGTTACATAGATATACAGGCACTTTTTTTTATATCCTGATGATTCTGGCCAGGATCTTAGAAAAAATGTATGAAATTATTATACTGTCAGTGGTCCTTTACAAGTATACAACGTTTCAAGTCGATCCAATGTTTTGAAGTGGGTGAAAATCGTGTTGAAAGATTCCGTTATATAGATACACAGACACTTTTTTGATGTCCTGATGATCCTGGCCAGGATCTTAGAAAAATATTATAAAATTATTGTATTGTCATTGGTCCTTTACAAGTATACAAAGTTTCAAGTCAATCCAATGTTTAGAAGTGGCCGAAAATCGTGTTGAAAGATTCCGTTACATAGATACGCAGGCACTTTTTTTTATATCCTGATGATCATGACCAGGATCTTAGAAAAAATGTATGAAATGATTGTACTGTCTGTGGTCCTTTACAAGTATACAAAGTTTCAAGTCGATCCAATGTTTTGAAGTGGGTGAAAATCGTGTTGAAAGATTCCGTTACATAGATACACAGACACTTTTTTTGATGTCCTGATGATCCTGGCCAGGATCTTAGAAAAAAATATAAAATTATTGTATTGTCGTTGGTCCTTTACAAGTATACAAAGTTTCAAGTCGATTCAATGTTTCGAAGTGGGTGAAAATCGTGTTGAAAGATTCCGTCACATAGATGGACAGATACAGGTCAAGCTAATATAAAGCGTGTAAAAAGAAATAATAGTTTTAAAAAACTAAAACAGCACGCTTTATTAGAAAACCGAACTCAAAAATGAAAAATAATTTTAATTTCCAACACGCTTGGAATATAGTTGAATGCAGGCTTTCACGGCCGGTAATCGTAATGTTGAGTGATTCCGGGTTATGTGGCCGTGGTCCATAGTTGGTGTTGATACCAGACGTTTCGCCCTCAACTGCGGAGGGCATCTTCAGTGGCGAGTGCTTCTATGCGTGTTTCCTGGTCGGAAGATCTACTTGGAATGAGCGCTGTGGACGTAGAGGACGTTGTATTGGTGGGGGGTGCAGGGTGAGTGGGCGTGGCTCTTGCTGATTGGCTAATAGTCGTCTCCTTGTTGTCACTGGTGTTAATGCATTTATTTTCTAGTGTATGAAACCAGGCCTTAGACAGTTTGATGCCTTCTTCTTTTCTGTTAATATTTCCCTTATGCTTGTGTATTTCTATAGCCTTTCTATAGCGCTAAAAACTTTAAATAATGATAATAATATCACCATTTTACCAGCCGATAAAGGAAACTCTACAGTTGTTATGAATACACACGAATACAAAGAGAAAATAATAGAGATTCTGACACCAGAAACATACAAACCTATCAAGCGAGACCCTACATCCGGTATTCTTCGAAAAACCAACAATCTTATCAAGCAATCGTCCTTGCCAGAAGAAATTAAGAAGAAATTACGCGTATCCGAAGCTCAACCTCCAAGACTCTATGGTCTTCCAAAAATACACAAAAACAACATTCCACTCCGGTCAATTGTCAGTGCCATCGGTTCCCCGACCTACTTACTGGCAAAGCATCTTACAGGACTTCTGAAACCACTCCTTGGAAAAACGGACAGCTACATCAGAGACTCGACACATTTCATTGAGAGACTACGGAATATAAACGTAACATCTCAAGATATACTGGTTAGCTTCGATGTGGTTTCCCTTTTCACCATGGTGCCGGTAAATGAGACCATGGACTACATTAGACAGATTTTCACAGAAGAAATATCCAATTTATTCAGGCATGTACTAACTACTACTTACTTCCAATGGAACAACAGCTACTATGAACAGACCGACGGAGAGTAGCCATGGGCATTCCTCTAAGCCCAGTAGTAGCGAATTTTTTCATGGAGAAATTCGAAGAAGAAGAAGCACTAAAAACACGCTCCCAAGTCTCCAGAACATTGGTTTCGCTATGTTGATGACACATTCGTAGAATGGAGACATGGCAGTGAAGAATTGGAACGTTTCCTTCAACACCTTAACAGCAGACACAACAAAATACAGTTCACAATGGAAAAAGAAGATAATGGAAGACTTCCTTTCCTGGATGTTCAAATAATAAGGACTGGCAATGGGGAAATTCAACATACAGTTTACAGAAAACCTACACACACAGACCGATATCTGCAGAAAGACTCTAACCACCATCCAAGACAAAAGCGAGGTGTCATTAAGACACTGTTCGACAGAGCGACTAAGTTATGCCAACCACAACACCTTAAACAAGAACAACACCATCTGTTCAATTGTTTCCAGAAAAATGGCTACACATCCAAGGAAATAAGACAAACCATACATCCACGAAGACAGCACGTCAGAATGGATAAACACACCCTCAACCAGCATAGCCTACTTACCATATGTACAAAGAGTCACAGATCGTATCGGAAAACTCCTACGAAAATACAACATAAAAAACAGTTTACAGACCTACAAGAAAAATAGAAGACTGCCTTCGCTCAGCTAAGGATCCTCGGCCACCTCTCTCCACTTGCGGCGTATATCGACTTCCTTGTTCGTGTGGTAAATCATATATAGGGACCACGAAAAGAAGTATAGCCACCCGTTTATCAGAACATAAAAGAAACTGCAGACAAGGAGAAATGGATAAATCAGCTGTAGCAGAAACATGCCATTACGAATGGACACCAGATTCTATTCGACGATACACAAGTTTTAGCCACAACTTCATACTATTTCCCTAGATTATACCGAGAGGCTATAGAAATACACAAGCATAAGGGAAATATTAACAGAAAAGAAGAAGGCATCAAACTGTCTAAGGCCTGGTTTCATACACTAGAAAATAAATGCATTAACACCAGTGACAACAAGGAGACGACTATTAGCCAATCAGCAAGAGCCACGCCCACTCACCCTGCACCCCCCACCAATACAACGTCCTCTACGTCCACAGCGCTCATTCCAAGTAGATCTTCCGACCAGGAAACACGCATAGAAGCACTCGCCACTGAAGATGCCCTCCGCAGTTGAGGGCGAAACGTCTGGTATCAACACCAACTATGGACCACGGCCACATAACCCGGAATCACTCAACATTACGCTTGGAATAAATTTAAAGTGGTCAACAAAAAAAATAATCTCCAACACATATAGAATAAAACTAGAATTACCAACAAAAAGAAAATAGTTTTACCATCAAAAGCGTGGGGTGCTCTATATCAATTAAGATATTTGATAATAAACAGATATTGGTAAAAGTAAAGTTTCTAAGAAGAACATGTAGAAATCATAAAAACACCCCACGCTTTTGATAGTAAAATTATTTTCTTTTTGTTGATAATTCTAGTTTTATTCTGTATGTGTTGGAGATGATTTTTTTGTTGACCACTTTAAATTTATCCCAAGCGTGTTGGAAATTAAAATTATTTTTCATTTTTGAGTTCGGTCTTCTAATAAAGCGTGGTTTTATTTTTTTTAACTATTATTTATTTTTTTATTTTTAATATTTTACAGAATAAGATAAGAATGTAAATATCTTTAAATTCCATACTATTGTAGTATGAGCTAAAAGTATTACTCTTCTAAAAAAAGCCCTCCCCAGCCGGATTCGAACCAGCGACCTACGGATTACTGAAATTATATATCACTAGTTCACCGCTCTACCAACTGAGCTCTTACAACGATTGACTAAGAAGTCGACAAGTAACCTATTATACCAGTTTTAATTTTTGTGATTTTCTGATGATTCTGGCCAGGAATTTAGAAATAAAATATGAAATTATTGTATTGTCGCGGGTCCTGTACACGTATACAAAGTTTCAAGTCGATCCAATATTTCTAAGTGGGTGAAAATCGCGTTGAAAGATTCCGTTACATTGATCAAAAACACTTTCTTTGATTTTCTGATGATTATGGCAAGGATTTTAGAAAATAAATATGAAATTATTGTATTGTCACGGGTCCTCTATAAGTATACAAAGTTTCAAGTCAATCCAATGTTTCTAAGTGGGTGAAAATCGCGTTGTAAGATTCCGTTACATTGATACAAAAACACTTTTTTTTTATTTTCTGATGATTATGGCCAGGATTTTAGAAAATAAATATGAAATTATTGTATTGTCACGGGTCCTCTACAAGTATTAAAAGTTTCAAGTCGATCCGATGATTTTAAGTGGCTGAAAATCGCTTTGAAAGATTCCGTTACATAGATAGATAGATAGATAGATAGATAGATAGATACAGGTCAAGCTAATATAAAGCATGTAAAAAGAAAAACATGTGAAAAATCCCATAAAATAAAGTAAGAAGTTGAGCTGAAAGTAACCTATAATCAACATATTTGCAATGTAAAATACGTATTAGTTATTGCTCAGACAGCGCAGTCAACTTATCACGAAAGCCCGCTAAGAAACAAGTGAACCCTAAACTAATCTGGTGTAACTAATAACTAGCCCATTTTTTCACCGTAACTTTCTCATAAATGCAGGTGGTCTCTTGAGATAGAATCCCCTTATATGTAAGCAAACATTTGGCAATTGGCTCTAGCGGGAACATGTGTTATCACATTGGACAACACGAGGCTAAAAGTAGGCCTAATCTAATATTCACTGGTGGCACGGTGACATCGAATAACCACATATTGATGTGGACATTTTAGCTAATCACTCTCTTACTGGACTCGTACAACATGTAAAATGCCTATTGCAAAAAACTTTTTTAGTGAATTCAGAACGAATGAAACTATTGAGATCGTGAAAAGATCACAAACCTTCATCTAGCTTACCTCGTTGACACTGAAAATAACCACAACAAACATGTATAAGGCTCTTATTCACTGGCACTATCGAGTCCAAAGGTTCATGGCCGTGCGGACAGATTTATAACGTTCTAGCGGTTGCAGTTTTCTTCGGAACCAAACTCGGCATATAGCACCAGTTAAAAAAGTAAGGTCGAGTTCGTTAACGAGCAAAATCGGAGGTTAGGAGTGAAGATTAATCTGAAATGAAAATTTTAAAAATTGTCCTAGATGCCGCAATTTTCAATGTTTCGCAATCAAATCCAATTTATAAACTATTAGGATAAAACGAAAAAGACATCTTCAAAACAGCGAAATCCAACAATCAGAGGTAGGAGTATTTCTGAAACTTGAAATTAGAAGGTCCACCACGCAGAAACTGCGTAAACTAAGCGAATTCCTCAGAATGTCGAATTTATGGTCCAATTTTACTGGTAAACGGAATGCCTATTATATTTATTTTATTAAAACTCAATTTCTGATGTCAGTTTATTTAAAAATATCGGACCGCAGTGAAAACATTGAGCGATTTTTAATTTCGGATTTCAGGTAAACCCTCATTTATAATTGTCGAATTCGACTGATTTTATGAAGAATACCTTCCTCATTTTATTTTAATGGCATATGCTGAGTTTCGTTGTGAATCATCGACAATTTTTACCGCTAGATAGATTTTTTAAATTTCGTTTTAGGTGAACTCCTACATCTATTCCGAGTTTGCTGGTTAACTAACTCTACCTTATTTTTTTAATTCATACCTATATAGGCTACAAAGTTTTATTATGAAAAAACAATTGCGGCCGCTAGAGCGTTAACGGACACACACGCACACACATGTGTGTATATATATATATATATATATATCGATGTTTAATTAAACTTTGACATTAAGCAATGCACGCCTAATATGACATGAAAAAAATAAATAAACGCCTGAACGGGGATTTGAACCCCGAACAACTGAATTGATACTTCGGTGCGCTACCACTTACGCTATTCAGACATTCTCACACAATTGGAAGTAAATATCAGAGAAATTGGGGAGACAGCTTTTGGTATATCTTTATATAATATATACAATGTAAAACTAAAGCATAGATAAAGCTGGTCCACCATAAGGTCAACAGATGTCAGGAGCACGCATACAAGTAAAATTTTAAAAAATCGTAGTAAAATAAATAGACAAGCAGATCTTTTAGGATCAAATCTACATTCAAATGGGAATGATTTTTCCCGATCTTTGCTCATTTTTTTAGAAACAGTCGATGACAGTTTTAGGTCCTCATGGTTCTTGGCGCCTTATATATCATCATTTTCATCATCACTCCAGGGATTAGGCAATTGCCCGTTCCGACTTCATAATGCATCAGCCCAACGTCTTCTAGGTCTTCCAACATCACGTCTTCCTCTTGATTGATAATTTTTTGCTAACAATGGATATCTCTCCTTACTCATTCCATCCATATGATCAATCCATTTCTGTCTATAATTCGTGACCTTATCCAATAAAGGCTGTAAGTAGGGAGATTATATATGTGACGACACAGGCGGCCTAGTGGCCCGGTCTGCGGGGGGTCCCCTGCGGGGGGTCGCAACAGGTGGTCGCTGACCAGTGTCCACTCTTCGCGGGGGGTCAACAGGTGGTCATTGACCAGTGTCCACTATTCGCGGGGGGTCAACAGGTGGCCATTGACCAGTGTCCACTATTCGCGGGGGGTCAACAGGTGGTCCCTGGCCAATGTCCACTCTTCGTGGGGGGTCCCTGACTAATTGACCAATATTCGCGGGGGGTCCGTGACCACTGATGGGTGCTGACCACTCTAAGGTGTTATTGATTGATTTTATTGATTTAATTGATTTAATTGATTGATTTAATTGATTGATTTAATTGATTTTACACCCCTGCAGAGAGCGTTGTCTATAGGCCGCCTGTGACGTCACATATATAATCTCGTTGTGGATTAATGACTTAAGTAGCAATATGTCCGCATACGCTGCTTGTTAAAAGTGGATTTTTGCGCAAAAGTGCATTATGTATACTTTTTAATTTTATACATTTAACCGCCTGCAGAGAGCGCGCAAGATGTCCGATCACACCTCCCACTGCGTGAAAAAATAACACGTGGCATATACTTTAACCATGTTTTAAAAATAATACCTGGCTTTACAAATGTACCACAAGCAGACAAGCTCGTGAATGCGCTAACGACCAGGCCTGTGAATCATTATAGGGAGATTTGGACGCAGAATTTTTTTTTTCCACGTAGTACTCGGGTCATCTTAAGACTGCGCCACCGTCGCTATTTTATCTCGTCCGATCTCCTGAATGTACTATGATGATGATGATGATCTCGTTCTCTACGGTTCTCTATATGTGGATTAAATTTAAATAAATCAACGGTAGAATTGATACGTACGTTATGAAGGTTCTCTATGGTTATGACAAACAAATCGAAATGTAAAATTGAATGTCGAACTAAATTTGAAAAATGAACGGTAGAATTATTATGTACTGTTCGAAGAGAAATTTGAGGTTCAATATAATATAATATTGTTAATGCATCGAAGTTAATTATTAAATTGATTAATTTTCTACAATCTGAAGGAGAAAGTGAAGCTGAAAAATACAGCTAATGGAAGGTAAGAGAATGATTACATATGACATTTTTTTCCCTAAAAAATTTGGTCCACTTTTCAAAATCGTGTTTTCAAATAATACTGTGAACTATGTAAATTGGCATGCCGTACATTTTGCTTGCATCGTGACATTATAATGTTTGTATTTGAATTGTAATATCCCTTTAAAAAAAGCTTGTTTATATTTCATACTATTTTTTATATATTGGTCTGTAATGTGTGTACTTATTCATCAATATTTCTTTCACAGAATAAATGAGGCTGTCAAGATCAAATCGTATGGGCGTATTTCCTTATAACAGTGATTGGGAAGTCTACATACGTATATAATTTTAGGTAAGTGGATCTAATGCTTCTACCTTCATTTTACTAACTCGGGTGTTTAACCTTAAATTGATTTAACCTGATAAAAGTTAGCTAAACTAAATTACCCTATCATATTTTTATAGATTAAATTTCTTGTGTAGGTTAAGTTATGAGTGAGGTAGCATTATCTAGAACACCTGTAAGTCTAAAAATAAAATCTTAAAAGATAACCGAAATTTAGGGATAAAGTTTCCATTATGTGACAAAAAAAATGAAAAACTTCAGTTTACCTTTCCTAATAATTTTTCTAAGTCCTGCAGAATAGTGAACATGTGCAAAAATTTATAAAAAGTTTATAGAGTTGAATTGATAGATGAAACCACGTAGATGTGAAATCGATATTGTAGCGAGTAGTAAAACCCCGCGCTCTGCTAATATCATTTATAGCTGCTACCATCCGGGATCGCTGGGTTATGGTAATGCTGTATTTTAGCAAAGTGGTCCAGATATCTAATGAAGTTAATTACAAGAAAACAGCCTGCCTCGGGCCCATAGAAGGCGGCTAACCATTCATCTTTCTTTCCTAATTGAACATGCATATAAATGTAAACACTGACTATAACTTGCATGGACTGAACTAACTTCGTTATAGGATAGAGAATGATAATAACTCTTAAATAATAATAAAGGGCGTAACATAAAAGATAAGCTTTTAATAAGAATATAAGTGTGGATTATATAAAAGACAAAATAATAAGTACATAACAGAAATTAATCTCTGATCAGTCGATCAGTCACAAACAGTAACCAAAATATAATAGAACAATAACGTACCATTTAAACTATCACACGCATACATGTCTAAGTCCTATTGGAAATCCTTCTTCCATGTTTACTTAGACGAAATCAAATCTAACCGTCCCTCGGTTACAATCCACTTGCTCATCTTCTCATTCACCATGTTATCCTCGCAAGTTCATGGTGCACTTGAGTTGGATTCACACACTGAATCCCCTTCTAAAGAACCAAACGCCACTTAGTGAGCCGATCGAATGATGAAGTCCGTTGAGATAACCGAGCATATATCAGGTTCGCGAGTGGAAGGGATGTGCGCAGTAGAGATGCGCGAGGAAAAGGCAAAAGGGGAAGGGGTAACCACACGAAACACAGGAACATTGGCATGCTTCACAAATGTTCTTCAGTAGGGAGAAGCACACAGATGTATAACTGAACCGAAAAAAAAGGCACTTTCGGTTCAATAGCTCTCCCTACACCCTCCGGGTAACAGAAAAGAGTCCATAGGCTTCCAAGTAATGTCCAAAGAAGCAATCCCACGTTGGGAGGGGAACATAAGCACTATCGGATTCCAGCGGTAACTTCGAAGCAAATCTTCCATCGTCCCCAATATCACGATCACCACACCTGCTTTCATGTAGACTATTCCAGCGCTGAAAAATAGACTCCAATTTGCTTCAGCCGCCATAGCACAACATTGCGGCGTTCAAGGTGAAGACTCGGGTGACGATAATCATCGGATTACCGGATCGCAATCCCGTTCCACCGCTTTCCAGGAATCCATAGTTCCAAAGCCACTATGTCGGTCAGCTGGGCACTCGGGGGTCGGCCGGATCCTCCAAGCGCTCGACTGCCGAACACTCCAGGCATATAGACTGTAGAACTGCCAATGTTTAAGGAAAGGTAACTGAAACAAAGAACAGGCGCAAACAGGAAAGCAGAACCATAGATATGCTAATTTAACATGTGTCACTATACAAAGTATTTTAGCTTTAACATACAGCTCTTTTCATTTATAACAAACATGCTTGAATTTACTCCATCGTATTACATATTTTTAGCTGACTCACATTTTGTTTCATAACATGGCCATTGACGCTTTCCAATTCCAAAGTAACTGGTGTTAGAAAACGTTTTACAACATACGGTTCAGACCATTTGAACATAAGTTTTCCCATACGTTGCTCCCCACGATTACTAAGTGGGTAAAGGCGATAACGCACTCGATCGCCAACTTTATAAGAGACATCCTTCCTATCCTTATTATACCTGTTAGCTACGTTCTCTTTAGCGAGCTTAAGGTTCTTGAATGCTTCCTCCCATTTCTGAACTTTATCGGCTTGTTTCAAATCACTTAAATCGGCTTCCGTGATGTGCCAATTTAACTCTAAGGGATGCATAATACGTCTACCCAAAAACAATTCGGCAGGGGTAGTTTTTTGTCGACTCATGGACCGCATCATTACAACCCAAAGCAAACAACGGCAAATGTTGATCCCAAACATTTTGCTTGACATTATGAAAAATGGTAAGCCCTGCTTTCAACGAGCGGAAAAACCTCTCACAAAGGTTAGGTTTTGGATAATGGGGAGAAGTAGTAATGCGACGAACACCCCAATCGAAACACATATTCTTAAACATACGAGAAGTAAAGGCCTTAGCATTATCCGAAACAATGGATTCAGGCACACCAAAGCTCGGAAAAAAGTTTCTAGTGAAGAATTCTACAACTGCATTAGATTTCAAGGATCTCACAGGATGAAGCACCACATATTTAGAGAACCCGTCGACAACTGCTAGAACCCCAACATTACCTCGCTTAGAGCGAACTAAGGGACCAAAGAAATCAATAAAGAGTCTTTGCATGGGAGCTGTGGAGGGCTCCGCCGCAATGAAGACCAACTTTAGTATTAGGGGCAGGCTTAGCTCGCTGACAATCAACGCAATTCAAAATGTATTTACGCACATCCTCACCCATATGAGGCCAATAATATTGTCTATTGAGCTTTTCCATAGTCTTGGCAATGCCCAAATGCATGCCCAAAGGAGAATCGTGATAATACTTGAGCAAAACAGGCCGCAGTACTACGGGAACCAACACACGATTCTTCGGACCTTTTCGAGGATTGTACACTAATAGACCTCTATGTAAAGAGAAATCTGGACTATTAGTGCCAGCTCTAACTTGAGCAAACAGTCTCCTACAGTCATTATCTTCTTGTTGATGCAATTTAAGATCTTTAAACGATGCAGGAAAGTTTGATAGAAGATTGACCTGAGGGTGCTCCGAAACTTCATCTTCATGGAACAGTCGCGATAAACCATCAGCTACTGCGTTATCAGATCCTCTCACATGAACTACTTCAAAATTGAAAGCAGAAAGACGCACAACCCACCTACCGATTCTACCCAGGGTACCACTGTTCTTACATAACCAAGAAACTGCTTGATTATCTGAGTGAACCACAAAACGGTTATGTTCCAAAAAGGTACGGAACTTCTCACAACCGAAAACAATAGCTAAAATCTCTCTTTCGTAAATGCTGTATTTTATTTCGGCTTCATTTAAAGTGCGACTAGCATATCCCACAGGCGCTAAATTGCCTTCAATTTCCTGATTAAGAACCGCACCTAACGCCCTATCACTGGCGTCACACTGAAGAATAAACTTCTTATTGAAATCGGGAACCTGTAAAGTGGGAGCCTCGCAAAGAGCTAATTTAAGACTTTGAAAAGAAGCTTCGCATTCTTGACTCCATAAGAATTTAGTTTTCTTTTTCTTCAAGTTATTCAAAGGAAGGGCAACTTGAGAGAAGTTAGGAATAAATCTGGCATAAAAGCCCACCATTCCCATGAAACTTCTAACGCCTTTCAAATTCTTAGGTGTAGGAAGATTTTTGATGGCTTCAACTCTCTCCGGGTTCACTTGGATACCTTCGGCTGACAGCAAATGACCCAAAAACTTTATCTTAGAACATCCCAGAGTGATTTTTTCCGGATTGACAGTTAATCCTTTATTGTTCAACCTCTCAAAGACTTCTCTCAAATGAGCGAGATGTTGCTGCATATCAGAAGAATACACGATAAGATCATCACAGTACTGAAAAACATACTTGTATTTCAAATCTCCAAACAATTTGTCTAATTCACGACTCAATACTTGACTACCTACACTCAAACCCATAGGCAACATATTAAACTCGTAAAGACCATTGCGAGTGACAAAAGCCGTGTACTTTCTACTGGATGGAGTTAATGGTATTTGGAAAAAGGCGGAATGCAAATCAATTACGGAGAACACTTTGGCTCCATGAAATATTTGGAAAGCTGCTTCCAAAGTGGGCAATGGAAAACAATCAAACACCACTTTGTTATTAAGCTTCCTATAGTCGATGACTAACCTATGGCCTCCACTAGGTTTTGGAACAAGAAAGGCTGGGCTCGCATAACTAGAACGACTTGGCCTAATAACACCTTGTTGCATAAGCTTATGAATTTCGCTTTGTAACAATTGCAACTTAGGTGGAGAAAATTGAAAGGGTGGAGGACCGCCACAGGAACATTATCCAACAATTCCAGTTCACAAAAACTGTTTTTTGCTCTCCCTAATCGATCACTAAATAATCCAGGGAATTCTTTCACCAATTTAGATAATTCCTTATCCTCCTCAAGATTATTGAGAGACATAACACAACATTGTTCCGAAGGATTCTTACCATATGCATGCCCATACATACAAGGATGTACGTTAAACGGCAGCGAAACGTCTCGAGCAAATCTGAAATTACAGACTCCATTCTGAAAATCAATCCTCATGCCGGATTTCGACATAAAGTCATAACCTAGAATAATTGGAACAGGTAACTCTTGGGCCACATAAAACAACTGGTCCCATGAAAACTTATTTATCTTTAAGTGTAACCGAACCATTTTATCTACAGAGAAAACTTGATTGTTGACTGATTTACACTTCAAAGAAGTCTTCTTCAAAAATTTCTTAGGCAAAGCAGAGATAAAGTCTTCTCGCACAAGAGAAATAGAAGCACCACTATCCAATAAACCGTCTATTTTCTGGTGGAAAACTTCCACCGGTAAATGAGGCAGATTTGCCACAAAAGATGACGGTCTATTTTTCCCTGAAGGAAATACTCTCTTAGAAGTTTGAATTCTTTTCTTATGCTTTCTCGAGGAAAAAGTCCCAACATTAACCTGAGGAATGGTTAAATCTTTGGACCGACATTCTCTAGACAGATGCCCATACCGCTGACATTTCCAACATTGAAGATTCTTTTTCGACTGCCAAGAAGGACGATTCGTCGAAGTATTAGACTTACTTAAATTGTCAGTTTTACTTCTTTCACTAAAGTCCCTCTGTTCTTTCAGCAATTTCAAAATCCGCCACTTTCCTGGCTAAGAGACACATTTCGGCTACATTCTGAGGTCTTGTAGCAAAAATCAAATGCTGTCTAGTAGCCGGGGACATATTTTGCAGAATAAGATCCATTAACTTTTCTTCAGAAAATAAAGGATTCAACACAAGTGAAGCTCCTTGTATATTGGCGATAAATTCCAACAAAGATTCCTTAGGCATTTGGAATCGACGTGACACAAATCTAATCCAAAAGTCTTCCAACAATCTAGGAGGCAACAACGAACACTTCACATGTTCTAAACTTTCCATCCAAGAGAATCTCGACTTAACAACTTCACTCCAGATTTTCAATAAGATTCCTCCGATGCAACTCAAAATTGAGTTCACAAAATACTCATCGGGAACCAATTTCAATTCGAAAATCGAGTTAATTTTGATGAGGAAGACCACTAGCGATTCCTTATCTTCACCATCACAGGGATCTACCTTTCCAATCAACTCTCGGAAAATCCGCTGATTATTCTGCTCCATAAAAGAAGAAAGGTTGGAGACAGTTCCACTAGATAAATCTTTGATAGAGCTAAGTCTACGATCACTCATATCCTTATGCTGTTCTGCCAAATAATCCTCTTGAGTTGCGTTATCGACAATGAACTTACGTTTTATTAATATTTGTTCAGGCTGGGAGAGAGAATTCATATGATCCTTAAGCCGCTGACGTAATGTGTTTACATCACCTTCAACTTCTATACCTAGCAGGCTTAATTCACGAACGAGCTTATCTTTGGATATTATATCTACCCAGCTAGGCATGTTTACTAAGTATAATAAACACAAGATGTAAACAACTATAGGCAAACGTAGTATTACATACATAAATCAGTCTCTGTTCTGGTATAAAGAAAGATGAGTTGATGTTTACGTAACATAAAACAAACACGTAAACTAATGCTTAATAACTTCAACTTAAATACAGCATATCTTTCAATATGAAAAAACACAAAGCGAATGCCTTGCTACCATTTTGGGCGCAATTAAACCCAAAAAACCAAACCCTTAACCACGCTCTGAGAAACCATTTGTACGTATAGTAGTAAAACCCCGCGCTCTGCTAATATCATTTATAGCTGCTACCATCCGGGATCGCTGGGTTATGGTAATGCTGTATTTTAGCAAAGTGCTCCAGATATCTAATGAAGTTAATTACAAGAAAACAGCCTGCCTCGGGCCCATAGAAGGCGGCTAACCATTCATCTTTCTTTCCTAATTGAACATGCATATAAATGTAAACACTGACTATAACTTGCATGGACTGAACTAACTTCGTTATAGGATAGAGAATGATAATAACTCTTAAATAATAATAAAGGGCGTAACATAAAAGATAAGCTTTTAATAAGAATATAAGTGTGGATTATATAAAAGACAAAATAATAAGTACATAACAGAAATTAATCTCTGATCAGTCGATCAGTCACAAACAGTAACCAAAATATAATAGAACGATAACGTACCATTTAAACTATCACACGCATACATGTCTAAGTCCTATTGGAAATCCTTCTTCCATGTTTACTTAGACGAAATCAAATCTAACCGTCCCTCGGTTACAATCCACTTGCTCATCTTCTCATTCACCATGTTATCCTCGCAAGTTCATGGTGCACTTGAGTTGGATTCACAGACTGAATCCCCTTCTAAAGAACCAAACGCCACTTAGTGAGCCGATCGAATGATGAAGTCCGTTGAGATAACCGAGCATATATCAGGTTCGCGAGTGGAAGGGATGTGCGCAGTAGAGATGCGCGAGGAAAAGGCAAAAAGGGAAGGGGTAACCACACGGAACACAGGAACATTGGCATGCTTCACAAATGTTCTTCAGTAGGGAGAAGCACACAGATGTATAACTGAACCGAAAAAAAAGGCACTTTCGGTTCAATATGACCAACCTTTGCAATAAATCCTTAATATTAATAATAATATTAATAATAATCATTATTATTAGTTTATTTATGGTATTAGTATTTCATTCTTTTAAGTCAAGTATTTTCAAGAATTGTCATTTCAATTGTCAATGTAATTTTTGATTGTTTGTGAAATATTACAAAGAAACTTCAAAAAATGTATGTGTGTACATGTTCATAATACATATACAATGGTTTAGTATCGCACTGTTTGAAGTCCATTTTTTTACAGTTCTTGTTATGAGGTTAAGTGAATGTTCCATTTTCATAGCTATTTGATAATAAATCAGAAATTCAATATTTTTTATTAGTAACACCTTTAGAAAATTGGAATATATAATTCTTGTTTAATTCATCGGATGTTCATAGATATGGGAAAATAATTTTATTTACTTAAGAGTTGGAGATACCTTCATTGTGAAGGACACTGACAAATGCATTGACTTTCACTTGACTTGCGACCCACTAGCGAAGACACTATGTGGGTAGCGTGAGTTGATGACTCAATGCTTGTAGTCATTTTTCCCGCTATCGGCCGCAGGTCAAGTGAAACCACTGTATCTGTACATATATATATATATTTATTTATTTATTTAATTTTTTTTTCAGATTCTACAGTAGATGTAATAAAGTTGTGCTTCAAGAATATCTGCAACTGTTTTGCAAGAACATACCAGTACATTATAGACTATACAGAAAAGTGTTTTTGTTTTTTATTAAAAAAAATTTTTAATTGAACTATTATAGCAAATATTTTAAATTACTGAAGTTGCGCTTCAAGAATATCTACAAGTGTATTGCAAGAACATACCAGTACATTATAGACTATACAGAAAAGTGTTTGTGTGTGTTTTTTATTAAAAACAAGTTTTGAAAACTGCACTTAAACTAGCGTGAATATTTTCTAAGTCCTATAGAACAAACAGTGCACATGCGTCAGAGTTTATAGAGCCAGTGATAATCCACAATCGAACCACATATTGATTATCATCCTCGATTACGATCCGTCGCTACAAAATTTAAATGACCAATATTTGCAATTAATCCCCAAATCTATGTTAAAAAATATATTAATAATATTAAAATTACCAAACGTTATTATAAAATGGGTGTACACTTATTTATGACTCCCTAATGCTGATCCAACAGCGATACCCCAAAGCTGATATGAAAAATCATAGACTAAGTAATATACTCTATGAAGAAATAGCAGTTAGCATCACCATATCGTCTAACAGTGTCATAATATTGTGATTTGCATATTTAAATCAATATTTGAAAATTGTCTAATGATGTTATAAAAATTGTTTGAAGAAGTTTAAAATATTAAATAATGGTAGTAAATACAGAAGAAGAGCTATAGTTTACAACAATATAACTGAAAAAATCAAGCGCTAGTAGAAATGCAGTAGAGCCCAAATTTTTAATGAACTATTACAGGAAATATTTTAAATTACAAAATTTTAAAATTAAGTAACATTGTTTTATGTAAACTTCAATTCATCCGTACTTCTACCTCATTAAGAACTTTCTATGTCTTTTTATAACATTTATTTAACATGTGCAAAAAATATCTTATTATGAAGTGTTGGTAATTACTTTAGAGAACAAAACTGATGTCTTTTAACAAAAATAATTAGTCCTAACCTTCAACTATTCAGTGATTTCCTGGTAATAATCAAGGTAGGCATTTCTGTTAGGCTTAAATAAATGTTTAAGCCTAAAAGTCATTTGGATTTTTTCTTGCAGGGAATGTTGAGCCAGCAGCTAGCTGGTAGGCCAAGGGCATTCTCAATTGTGTGCTCCTTGGAGAATATACATAATATGGTTTCTTTTCTAATGAACTATCGATTTTTCTCATTATAGGGCTTGGAAGACCCTTGGGGTAATAGAAAGCTAGTAATAAATGTTCAAATAGTCTTCTTATAAAATTACATATAAAATATTATGTTATTGAATCTTTTAACTATGTATGTGAATTAAGTTTATGAGAAAATTCTGTTCGTCTTGAATAATGTACATCCTGCAGTAACTATAAAATGTATAATTTTTTTTAATTTAATTTTAATACAATGCAATAAATGATCATGTTAATTTGAATTTTTAAAGGCAACAAAAAATAAAATAAATGAATCATGTTATTTCCTTTTTAAAAGCACAACAAACTAATCAAGGACAAGTCTGGTACTAAATAGAGTTGATGTGCACGCATTCACAGTGGGCCAGTAGTTCAGAATTAGTGAAACAATGCATAGGTTTTAGTGTTTGATAGTGTTGCTACATTCTATCAAATTAAGGTATTTATAAATTTTCGTTTTAGAATATTTAAAACTTGAACTTCTTAAATTACTTTATGGTTCGGTTCTTAATCTTAAAACTTCCTAAAAAACAAATAGCATATCATTAATCATTTAGACCAGGCTCGTCAAATGGTGACGCCATAGCATATCATCACAAACGATCCCTTTTGATATTCTTAATGGAAAAATAACCAAAAATGTTTACTTTGTAAAACAATTTTGCATTTTGTTATTTTTACTTCAGAAAAATATTACAAAAAATTTTGCCAATATTTTGTTCTTCTATAGGTCTAACATTTTCAATTACTTTGTAATAATAGTTGATTTTCCATATCCTGGTTCATCTAAGAGTGAAAGTTTTTTTAATAAACACTTGGGAAATGTGTGTAAATTATTTTAGTCAACTTACTAATTGATTGAATTTGAAATAAAGAAAAATGAAACATAATATAGTTAAAGACATCTGAAAAGTTGACAAAGTTCTTGTAATTTTCTAACTGATTGAGAGTAGTACGAATAAAACATGCGAAAATGTTCACAAAGTAGCATTAAATGTGTTGAACTTACCAATTTTATTTTAAATGAATGGAAAGGGTAAGGTACTGTTCTTGCGTTGAGCCACCCGCAACAAGCCC